>OY720023.1:19918733-20518733 GCA_963082485.1 Eudonia mercurella | reverse complement strand
AACAATTGAATACGTTTGGGTCAGGAATAGGTTCTCGTTAGTAGTCTATGGCTACGAACTTAAACTGCTTTTTTAATTCCGAATGATATCTTTTTTGTGTTAATAAAATATTGTTAAATGAATTGATTTTTTTTATTGTTTAATAAAAAATAAAATTAAGTTTGTTAAAGCATTATTTGAAAACATAAATACATAGGTATATTATACTTGAAAACACTGTTATATTGCTACTGTTGTTTGTAAATATTATTTGAATCAAATTATTTTGAGGTACTATTGAAACTGGTATGGGCTAATATAGTACATTTTTGACGCGATTTTGTAGGTGGAGCATGGTAATAATGTTTGTAAAAAAATCGTTTAAATAAAAACCTACATTTTGTGGAAATTAAAGTAAAATTGGCGTCTTTTAGCTGAGATGATGATGATGATGATAGTGTCATTTTTTACAGTATTTTTTGAAGTTTTCATAACTTTTCATTGTTTTCTTCAAAACTGTTTTAGTATAATAAATATTTACATAATACAAACGCAGTTGGCAATACAAAACTGAAAACGTGAATTGATTATTAAAATAACATTAACCTGTTACAATACACATATAATCGTGTTGTTATTCCTAATCTTCAGTGGTCCTACCACAATTTGCCTATCAAAATAAACATTTAAAAGGCAACTAGCTAAATGGGAGAAAGATAAGCTTGTTTTCATACGCCGTATCAAATTCATTACGACAATAAACTCCCTAATGTATTTACGAGGGATCACGTCATGAATAAATTTCGTCAACGTAAAGTTTGACGCGTGAAATAGGGGGCAACTTAGACAAAGCTGTATATTCGGGTGCGCAGGCACTTTGCTTTATGTTCGTAAAATGTGAGCGTGTTTAGCTAGCGGTGCGGGGTCGACGAAGGTCTAGGAGTTCTAGGTAGTTAAAGGGGTTGAGGAGCTCGATGGCGAAGTGGTTAACGCGCCCGGTCTGCGATTGCTAAGGTTAAAGAATATTAGCATAGACTGGTCATCGGATGGGTGACCAAAAATGTATCATCTCGAGCTCCTTTCTGTGCTTCGGAAGGCACGTAAAGCCGTTGGTCCCAGCTGCATTAGCTGTCGTTGACGACCGTCAATCCGCACTGGGTGCGTGGTGGTTATGGCCCGTTCTCCCTATCTATCCATAGGAAAGGCTTGGTCCCCAGCAGTGGGGACATATAATGAGCTAATTATGAAGGGGTTGGTCTGGGTGTAAGTACGAGTTTCATTCGCGATTCGATCACGTTAACGAAAACGAGAATTTGAATGGCAAAATCTTAACTCTTCTCGTATGTCATGCTGCTTCAATGGCATACATACCATACGTATACATACAGATATAGACAAATGTCTTGCGGTTTAATTTGTTGACAGATAAGGTTCATTTTAGAATCTTTTGTAAAACGTTGAAGTACTATTTGTGCAATTATAAAATATAGAAAAATTGGTTGTCTGTAAAGTCAGTTTACTGACGATAGTTGAACGTGACAACGAAACAATTTAATAAAATTTTTCATAAAATTCTTCATTTAGAAAATCATTTTAAATTTAAAAAATAAAAATACAACAAAATATATGTTGTATTCGAAATCGACACCCCCGAAAAACATGGAAATGATACCCATATTAATTTTACATAAAAAAGTCACGTCCGCCATCTTGGATCTCGAAATAGATGTTGTATTCGAAATCGGCACCCCCGAAAACCATGGAAATGATACCCATATTGATTTTACATAAAGAAGTTGCGTCCGCCATCTTGGGTCTCGAAATAAATGTTGTATTCGAAATCGGCACCCCCGAAAACCATGGAAATGATACCCATATTGATTTTACATAAAAAAGTTGCGTCCGCCATCTTGGATCTCGAAATAAATGTTGTATTCGAAATCGGCACCCCCGAAAACCATGGAAATGATACCCATATTGATTTTACATAAAAAAGTTGCGTCCGCCATCTTGGATCTCGAAATAAATGTTGTATTCGAAATCGGCACCCCCGAAAACCATGGAAATGATACCCATATTGATTTTACATAAAAAAGTTGCGTCCGCCATCTTGGATCTCGAAATAAATGTTGTATTCGAAATCGGCACCCCCGAAAACCATGGAAATGATACCCATATTGATTTTACATAAAAAAGTTGCGTCCGCCATCTTGGATCTCGAAATAAATGTTGTATTCGAAATCGGCACCCCCGAAAACCATGGAAATGATACCCATATTGATTTTACATAAAAAAGTTGCGTCCGCCATCTTGGATCTCGAAATAAATGTTGTATTCGAAATCGGCACCCCCGAAAACCATGGAAATGATACCCATATTGATTTAACATAAAAAAGTTGCGTCCGCCATCTTGGATCTCGAAATAAATGTTGTATTCGAAATCGGCACCCCCGAAAACCATATCTATATCATAGATATCGCTCGCTAATTATCGCTCGCTAATGCCGCGTCATATCGCTCGCTAATTAGCGAGCGAGGTAACGCGGAACTTTTTCGTGCATGCACCCGGGTCTATCAATTTATAAGACGTTATCACGTCAAAAAAAGTCAGCGACACAATATATCTAGCTTTTATATTACTATACTATAATATATTTCTATATAAAGCTAGATATGACTTTACAGTCACAATAACGTTATTTATCTTCACTAATGTTATACACACACACATTAGTGAAGATAAATAACGTTATTGTGATACGAGTATAAGCTAGAAATATTGTGTCGCTGACTTTTTTTCATCAGCTAATGAATAACATATTTGTAATACTTACATTATTTTCATATATAGCCATCCGTTTGGTCAGCGTACGACGATGAAGCAGCTAAGCAGCGCTTTTTTCGTCGGCTATGTGTTCTTTGACGCGGGTTTCTATACTTCTCTTTGTTTGCCCGTCACACAACACATAGCCGACGTCAAGCATAGGCGCGAAAATAAGTCTGCAGTATGCGAACATTCCCTAGAGGGGCCCAACCATTACATCAGATTTGATAAACCACAAGTACTCTCTAGAGAACAACGATTTATCCCTAGGATGATACGCGAGGCTATTGAAATTAAAAAACATCCTAATTTTAATAGAGAAGATGGTTGGAGTCTACCACCAGCCTGGGACCCCATCATACAAAATATTAAATCCCAGCCCCAACACCATACTGCCAGACCAAAAGATACTGTAAGCTCTTTCTGCGTAAAACGGAACGCACCCGATTAAATTAAATGAGGGTATACAAGCTACTAACTAATTATGAGATGACCAACACCTCAGTCTCCCTGTGACCACGGACCCTGCAAAGGATTCGAAACGTCAGGATAAACATTAAATAATGTGTAAAATAAAATAAACGCGAGTAGATCCGTAAAAGTGGTTTCATTTAAATGTGTAGTGTTCGCGTAATTTGGTCGCTTAGTTTTGGAAATATAGCAAAAACGAAAATAATTCACATAGAATTCGTGCATATTATTACCTTTTCTCTTTATACACTTTTTTACCATCTTCTTTAAGATAAGATACGGGTTTTTTATTGCAATAACACTATATAAATACGTACCATAATGGAGAAGAAACTCACAATTTGTGCACAATCTAAGTAAAAATGCCCATGACAATTTCCCATCACAACATTTTTTTATCACCTGATGTAAGTTGATAATAAAGCTACTGACGACCTGAATGTCCTATGTCTAACTGTTGAAACATTACACTGCCAATTTTAGATGTTATTGCGACATATTAGATAAGATTATTGTAACTAGCCACACAGACTTAAGAAAAGCTCTATCTCAAATCGAACCCGGACCCTATAAGTCTGGGACCCTTAACGGTGTCCAAACAATAGACCACAGAGGCGGTTGCTGTTCTTACTTGGAGGAAGAAAAATTTCTTCTCCACCACTAATGGCAGTGACGCTGAAATCAAACTGGACAATAGATCGCTCACTTGACTTGCACAGGACATAGTATGCAACATTTTATTTACGCAACATATTCCAATACCCGACATCCGGAGGTCTTGGGTTTAGTTCCTAGGTCGGGCAATCTGTTTCCGATTTTCCGAAGTTATCTTCGGTTTTTAATCACCAACCAGCATTGCCGGCGTCCTGGCCAATACCGGTCATTGTAGCGATGATGCCTTGATTTAAATGATTGACGCTCTTGCCAAGCAGTGAGACAACATTTAAATCTAATGACTTGAACTTAATGGCATGCTGCTAAAAAGTTTAAGCTCACCTAATCTGTGAAGGTAATGACACAAAAAAGTAAGTAAATAGCCTATAACTGTCCCACTGCTGGGCAAATGCGTCCAGCGCTGAAATCAAGTAATCACTATAATTAATGGGTATTGGCTTAATCGCCACGCTTGCCAACAAACCAGGCTATGCACCGAATAAATCCGAAACACACTTTGTCCGACCTGGGAATTGAACACGGGGATCTTCGGGTATCGGGCCGAGCGCTCTGCCACTCGGCCACCGAGGCGTCAGCGAGGCGAATGACACAAAACTATTAAAAAAAATATTTGCGATATATTTTTATCGTAGAGATCATTCTAACCTGATCAGAAGATGGACAACGCATATTCTGCGCATTCTTAATTTTGACGGGCTTCCTATCCCTTAAACATTTAGGGGCTTATTAATAAACAAAGTGTAAGCTTGGAGTAGTTACTCCGTGTTTTGTCTCTTTTACTCTAATATGAAATGAAGTTTCCATGACGAGAACAAAACACGGAGTAACTACTCCAAGCTTACATTTTGTTTATTAATACGGGGGTTAGCGCCTTACAACTATACAAAGAAAGAGGTCCGAATAATTATTCCGTGTTTTGTTCCGGTCATGTAAACGTCATTTCAAATTAGAGTAAAAAAGACAAAACACGGAATAACTATGACCACCTTATTCTTTGTTTATTTGTGAGGCATTTAAACTTAGTTCTTAGTTCAAGAGGACGAATATAAATACTGGTGGGTAACAAATTGTGAAAGAGGTACACTTCCCATGGATAACTTTTAGCTTAACCCGATTGCTATAAGTTTTACAGCCAGATAACAAAAAAAAACAATTAACATTGGTAATAGAATATATATATATACCTAGATTATTTAAGTAAAACAAAAAACTGAAAGCATGTACCTACTACTAAATGATGGAAGGTTTTTTTAAATCAGGGTGTTTAAATTATAGATTGATATGTAAATAATTATTTAAGCGTTTCAAGAAAATAAAATCATAAAGAAAAAAATAGGAGCAGTATTTCAAAAATGTTTTTATTTTTGTTTGGGAATCAAACTATTGAATTTTGTACGGAAAAATACAAAATCCACGCTGACGTAGCGTAGTAGTTTATAAACATAAATAAATACCAACTTACCATACAGTTATAAACATAAAGCATACTAGAGGGCATTAGAGGTGAGTGTTAGATAGTATAATCATTTGATACTAGGTAAGTAACGTTTCGATACAAATTTTGACAGAACAAAGTTTTAAAGCCTATTTACAGCGAGCCTTCTCCACAGGTAACTGTAAGCCCGATCCTAATGAATGTGTTTAATTCGCTAACATTATGCCCACAGACTCTCAAAATTAGATGAAACACAGAAGTTTAGGTCCAATAAATAAACAAAACCTGCGCGGGGCGCACAGTAGATAAAACCCTTATGCCCTCGGACAAGTGACGACGGTCACGTTTTTAATTACCAAGTCTCGTCCGTAACGTGTCACCAGGGAGTTTGGACTACGTGAAATAGCATCTACGAAAGCGTGTACTAACGCTTCTGCTGGTATCACTTTCTTGTGGCAATATTTTGACACTTGCGAGGTTGGATCATCCGTTTCAGCGCTCTAGTGTTTACCTATAAAGATGACAGACCCCGAGTTTCCAGGTACGATTTTTAGCAGAGTGTTCGCATTTTTTATTAAGTCTCTCCCGTTATGATTCATGCATTGGAAGGTCCTTAAAGCCGTTGGTCCAGACTGCATTAGCAGTCGTTAAAAAACACCAATCCGTAATGTTCCCGCGTGGTGGTTTACGGTCCGTTGTCTCTGTAGTTTTTCCATCCATATAGGGAATGCTCGTTCCCAAACAGTTGGGAAATAAAAATGAGTTGGTGATGTTCGTAAAGTGTCACCAAGGAGTTTGGATTACGTGAAATAGCATCTACGGAAGCGTGTACATAGAATTCTGCTGGTATCACTTTCCTGTGGCAATATTCTGGCCCTTGCGAGGTTTGATCATCTGGTTCGGCGCGTGTGGTATAATAGATCCTGAGTTCCCGGGATCAGTTTCGGCGCGTGTGGTATCCTGAGTTCCCGGGATCAAATTTGTAGTTACTACAATCTTATTTGAGTATTTCGCCATGACAATAATTTTTGTAGCTTGTTGTGTTTTAACAGTTAGAGAAGTTAAAGCCAGTTATGGCTATGAGCACATTGGGTTAAGTGCATATCTATCTTCGGCATTATCTGTGCTTACCATCAGATGAAATGAATGCAAATAGCTTGCCTGTTTCTTGAATATTAAACAAATATACAATCAATCCAACAACATTTGGATACTTTATCAAATCTACTCGCGTTTGTTTTATATAATATTCACTTTAAACTGATATATCGAACACTTTCTAGAGTCTGAAGTAGGAAGTATGCATTAAGCGTTTCATTTAAATGCAATGCAATGTTTACCTAAAGATTGAAAAACAATATAAGCCGTTCAATAAATACAAAGAAGGGTTCGCTGCTTGGAAGGGAACTATAAACTAAACACTTACATAGTGTAGAAAATAAAATATTAAACACAGCGGACTGACGCAAAGTGTGTTATTATAAAACAAGGCGGGAACTATTTTCCAGATTATTTGTGTAACTTCTAGGCTCTTCGAGAGTTGGAGAACAAGTTACCGCGCGCTTGGAAATTTTAAAAGCTTTTACATTTCATAGCAGATAAGTAAGCCAAGTTGAACGTTTTGTTGTTTTATGAAACACAATATTATTTGGGGAAGGTAATAGTTTGAGGTAACTATTATAACGTTAACTTGTCTTGGTTTTGATACCTTTTTTGGATGAGTAGTTGTTATGCTATAATCAGATTGTTATTTTTATACGTGTTAGTGAGTGAGTGTTTAGTACTTTATTACCTTACTAATTTTAAATTTCTATACCATTGTTCACAAATACCTAAAATAGTCGAAAGAATACTCAATTCTCTACACTATTTATACTTTGAATGTACTTTATTAAACCGTATTTTAATTAACCGCAGTTATTATTTTATTTTATTAAAAATATCCTTAACATTTGAATTTAATGATGTGCATTATTTACCTAGTTTGTTCAAGTTCAAAAAATACTCTTGAAGAATTTCGATACTCGTAACAAACAAGGTTTAGATAAATATGTTTCGTTTACAAAAAAAATATTGTGTTTAACCATTTTTATTCTTGATTCGCTTTTGTTTTATAGTTGTAAATTGCCGTTTGGATTTGGTATCAAAATGAGCATGGCCTTTTTCAGGCAAATTAGAAACAGTACTTAAATGTACTAGATCCGGAACAGAATGTCCTGTTTGCTAATACCTATGCATTTTAATTTTGAATAACAAAATCTGAAAAAACATTGGATAGCATTAACAACTTTAGTTTACTGTGAACCTTCTGTGAACGTCATTGTGGCTTTGTGAATCATCGGGAATCTAGTACAATAAGAATGAGATCGAAGAACAAGTTCTACTACTAACCAAACCGAGCACTTTCCGTTCCTACTCTGGGAATTAAACACGATACCTCTGGGTGTTGAACAAAGTGATCACTAGACTACATTGTTATTAAAACATTACGTCAAATAAATATATTTCATAACATTTATATTATTTTTTCCAATTATGAGCATCATCTTTATTGAATCCTGACGTTCCTGGCAAATATTGAAGTAACTCTATGGACTATACAAGGTTGATTTTTAAAATATATTCTAATTTTAAAGGAACTCTTTCAATTGACTGATGGCAAGTAATTTAAATGAACAGCACATATTGCTTGGCAATTCCGCCAACAGAAGTGACGCCAAGTCAAGAGGGTAATAAATAAAATGCTCCCCTCCACCAATTTTACGTAAAAACGCGTCCCATCCGCAATCTGCATTTTTATGAGCAAATATTCTATAAACAAGTCAGCCAGTGTGTGAGACAGCGAAACATAAAAATTGTATGCAAATATTATAACGGGAATAAATACAATCTTTGTCCCCTAGCATTACTTCCTCGCAATTTCCTTAATACTGTTGGAAATTTTACGAGGTCGACGAACCGTCTCGAAATAATTAAACCGCCATTTCATATTTTAATACGCGGGGATTTAGTGAGATGTAACTCGATATCGACGACGACGTTTTTGATTTCTTGCGCCAATACTCTTGTAAAATTACTTTGGACATTTCGATTGATGTTTGCTGTTGACCTGACAATAGAAAGTGATTAAAATGATGACTTCTTCAAAGAGAACATCTTTTCAGCTGCAAGCACAGTTCACTAACATTTAGTTTAGGATACGTGGGTTAACGTGACTCGACTAGACAAGCTTCTAAATAAAAATAAAGATTTAAAAAGCAATTCCCGGAAAATAATCTTTGATTTCGTACACTGTAACTTTGATAAATGTTTTTCTAAAAAAAACATATTAATTAAAAACCACTTTATAATTTTGCTACATTTTTCTTTTCATTCTTATTTTTTCAATATTTTTGTGTCTGTTGTGTGTTTACGTGAAGTATAATAAAATATTCTTATTTCGGCGACCATCTCTTTACTAGTTTATGGTTAGCGATAACTTTGATGGGTCCTCAAACCAGAGCGCAGCTCAGTTTAACCCTTAGCTGAGATTTAGCTCAAGCTCACTTATAATACAAGACGTAAGGTTGCTTGATTCTTGGAAAACACTACATTCACTGAGTTTACTGCCAGAGCACCAAATATGATGCTGTATACAGCATCATATTTGGTATACTCGTAGGAGTTTCAGAAGTCAGTAATCTCTAACATCTTATTTAACTACTACCAATAGACTCATATAATCTAGTGTAAACACGCCGATAGTTTATATTTTTGCTTTTTAAAATAAAATAATAATACACTACTGCCAGTCATGTTTTATTTTTTATTTTTAAATTTGTATTTTTAGATTTTTATTTTAAAATGTTTTCTAATACATTTAAACGAGCAATTCTTGTATATATGTACATATATATATAATCTGAATCTCGGAAACGGCTCCAACGATTTTCATGAAATTTAGTATGCATTTGTTTCGGGGGTGATATATCGATCTAGCTAGGTTTCATTTTTAGAAAACGTCGTTTTATCTGTAAAAAAACACCGAGCAAAGCTCGGTCATCCAGGTACTTTATATATTATAGACAGTCATTATCAGTCAGAAAATAGACCCTACATTCCATTCCTAAAAACTAAAATAAAAACATATTCATAATAATATATCTACTTTTTTTTTTTAAATTTTGCTCTGATTTTTATAATGACGCTTAGTCTATAATTATTATTTTGCCTGTCGGAAGCCACTAGGGAAGGCTTATTCATCCGCTATGCTGTCCAAACAGAACGGCTCATTGACTCACTGATTAATTGCCAAGAGAGCCTTTGCGACGTTCTGATGCAAAACAATATTTGTCGAACTGCCCTAAGTATATGGCACTGCCTTGGGCGGATTTTAATGTATTATTAATTAGGTTGCCATTTCATTCTACTTAGTAATTAAAGATTAGGCAGAATTAAAATGTTTTAATAAATAATTTGTTTGATGTCAATTGTTTTTTCTTTGTGATGCTCTTTTCATTAGAATAATTTAGTCTTAAGAAATGGTCCAGTAAAATGTTTTACATTAGCGTCTAACAAAACGAAAACAAGCGGGACTACTTCGTAACCTGAATTTATAATATTAGAAAGTTGATTGATGTTGATTCAATTATTAGTCACTTTAATCTTGAAATTACTTTGTCATGTTACTTTGTGAAGAACTAGGTATCGTTTGCGACCTCGCGTACTTTATTTTGATCTGTCATGAAAGAAAGAAAAAAAAAAGAAAGAGAGAAACTTGACATAAAAAAGGATTTATCGTATGCCCTCCATAAGTTTGTTTTTGGTTGGGATATAAGGTAAGTTTATTTACTCAGGTTATAGCTTTTTATATAGCCCGGTCAATGACTCCACTATACCCGATGTTAAGTGGAAATGAAGTCCAGACGCGAAGACAACTGGTGCAGCGTGAAAACAACATATCATCAGTCACCCTCACCATGCCAGCCCACAAGGTGCCTCTTCACGCTTCGTTTGAAGCTCGTGCGACGGGTTCGTGGGTTAGGTCCCCGGTGTGTGACGCCCCCGTTGTGGAGGCACCCGATATGTGTGCTGGTAGATTATTTCATCTTTTGGAAGTGCGACAAAGAAACGAGTCACCAAATTTCTTTGTTGAATGGAATGGAATGTCCAAGACATTACACCGGTGGCTCCGGAGAGCAGCACGCATACTCCTATTAAGGAAGGGAAAAGGTGGGTGAGGTTTATTTGAGTGAGGTTAAATTAGTTACGTTGATTACATTAGTATCGATTGATTGACACCGGAAAACGCAGTGTGGGCAGGCCTCCAACAAGGTGGACCGACGATCTGGTGAAGGTCGCGGGAAGCCGCTGGATGCGAGCAGCACAAAACCTGTCGTTGTGGAGATCCTTCGGGGAGGCCTTTGTCCAGCAGTGGACGTCTTTTGGCTGAGATGATGATGATGATGATGACGTTGCTATTGAATAGATGAATGTACTTTTTGGTTGCTTCTTCGAAATCCGATCCATGTCACAAAATTGATTCCTAAAGGTTTTTGTATAGTATTTGATAATTTCATTTAAATAATACAATTATTTACTTATTTGCCTTGTAATACTTGTATAAATAAAAAAAAGCGCACGACCCTTTAAATAACCGAAAAGAATCATTTCGCTCACTTACGCTGACTTCATCACTCTGTCTCAACACGTAGTTGTCATCCCAAGTAGCCCTGTGCGTGTTTCACATAAGTAGGGATTTGGAGAAAGGTGGTAATAAGGTATGCAAGCCCTCTTCCCTTTGTCGGCCACTCGGCGGTAACGTGAGAGGAATGATCGCACGAGATTTTCTAACTCGAGTTGAGGAACTTGCGAAATATACACGACATTGTACACCGATAGTGTTTACTCATTCATACGCTCGGAAGAGGTTTCATGTTCGCGTTTCGTTTATTGTGTTCACGATCAAAAGCGTACAAAGTAAAGTAAAAACATTCTAATAGAAACATTTCGCACAATTATAATTTATTTTCCTTCTAAACATAAACACCAACATGACTAAAGCCAGTTTTTTTTTTGTTTTTTTTTTCGCTGAGTGACTTGAATTTGTGAACTATTCATATCGGGAGTGTTCATGTCTCGGCTCCGTTAAGGTCATGACAGGTAGAACCCATTGATTATCGTCATTATCATCATCAGCTCATGTTATGTCCTCACTGTCGGGGCACGAGCCTTCCCTATGGATAGATAGGGAGAACGGGCAATTGAACTCATTGATTATATACTTAAATTTTCAGGATTTGTTTTTTGTCTTATAATTGACGAACAAAGAACTGAGTTCTTTCTCCTTAAGCGTTTTTATGTAAGGCTGCTGAGCCACACAGCAGCTCCCTTCAAATTTATGCGACTGTAGCGCTACTTAGTCGCAAATCTGCCGCTAGGGACTGCGTGGTGCGATCGCGCGACACAATCCCGCGGCTCGGTAGTGCTTCAGATGGATTATCGCTATATAATAACCTATATAGACAGTAGTTAACAAATGTTGTTAATTCATGCAGCGTAACAAAATTTACCCCAGCTTATAAGGATATTAAAAGTTCCTATCGTACATTTTTTTGTTTCTAAGTGACCATTTTGTCTGTACACGACATACGTTACGTACCTTTGCTTAAGTCTACACCAAATCGTTCCTCTTCTTTATATTGTTGTACAGTGGTTTTTGAAGTAAAACTATTACAACTCTGTATGAATTTGTTAATATCATTTTTATTATCGATACAAAATTCAGGTTCATCCCTTACCAGTACCCACATTACCGATTCACTAACTAACATCACCGCATTGTTTCAATTGTCAAATTGCTCCTACCGAATAAAGAGGCCTAATAAAATACGCGTACGCAAATAAAACAGCAATCCCTAAATAATAGCGCATCCTCATTCGTTATAGAAACTCAAATTTGACGGTGCGGTCGAGGCGGAGGGGTCGGCGGCATTGTGCGGGGCGGCTCGCCGGCACAATGCTACCGCTGTGACATTTTCACTAATGGTTCCACGGTAGGCACAATAAACGACAATGCGAGATAAGGTTGCAAGTGGAAATTTCGCGGGATTATTTTAATGCCGGCCCGGTTGGGCGGTATCGTCGACGTCGACTTATGATATTGTCAGATGGTAAGGTATTTATGGATGTTTCCCGTTTAGTGTTATCGTAGTAGCTTATTCTACCTGTAATTAAGGCTTAAGTGTACCGGGCTATGAAGTATTCTGTCCATTTCTCATCGGGAAGAATATGATGTTCTCGATGTCGAAATGAAGGAGAAAAGAAGTGTTACGTACAGTGTCACTAAAAGCCTTGTCTTTACGTGTTAATACCTCTAATAAGTAATAGGTATAGTCCTGGGGGGTAACCACGAGCTCTTATAGCAGTATTATTGCAGTTGTGACGCGTGTAGCGGCGAATATACACGCGTCTCTTTTCTACAACTGCAATAATACTGCTATAAGAGCTCATAGTCTGGGGGCAGGAAATATGAATTGACCATCTGTAATCTTCACTAAGTTCTTTTTGTCAATATCAAACAAAAGCGAGTTGTAAAATTGCCGTCGTTCTTCAAACAGAACAGCGTTCGACAGGTTTTGATACTTGCGTCGTATGGTGTAAAGCAAAAGTAAAAATTAAAATGTCCAAAAAAAATTAATTGAATTTTTTTTATTAATAAGAATTCATAGGATAGTTATTACAATATTTAATTCATCCGATTCACTAGTACTTGGACTTGTGGAATCATCGTCATTTTCTTGCCCTACATCGATCATTAAGCGTGGGTGATTTCGCGGCTCTGCCCATTTGTCTTCTAATGTTTTTATATGACTCCAGCAGTTATTCCAATATCCATATGTAGCAACTACGCCCTCTCTAATTATATTCAAGATACCCTCACTAAACTTTGGTTGAGTGTTGTGTTTTCTGACGTAATGCTTTAAAATGGCCCACATCAGTTCGATTGGGTACGATTGGGTTCAATACGGCATAGTATGGCGGTAATCTAAGAACTTTGTGATGTTGATCTTCAGCAAATTCATCGATGTTATATTTTTTCAAACATTTGCTCTTCTACGATATCTAGTAGTTGCTTTTTTGTACATTTAAGTGGTATGGTCAGGTTACGATTGATCAAAAATGCTGCTATCTCGGGTTTATTCCAACTTGTATTTGGAATTCTCTCGCATTGCTTGGAGTACGGAGACGCATTGTCGAGGACGATAACACTCTTTGAGGGAATATTAGGTAAGAGTTGCTCCCTAAACCATTTTTCGGATAACGTCGCGTCCATGTCTTAGTGGTAACCAGCACTACTACACTATAACCGTAAGAGAAACCAATATCCTTTAAATAATTGCCAAGGTGCCTAACACCGTATGGAAATGGTATTCCATCATTAATTAATTTGTTGATGTATCAT
Organism: Eudonia mercurella; assembly: GCA_963082485.1. Lineage (NCBI taxonomy): Eukaryota > Metazoa > Arthropoda > Insecta > Lepidoptera > Crambidae > Eudonia > Eudonia mercurella. The sequence goes on along the minus strand of OY720023.1, from coordinate 20,504,906 downwards.
ACTCAAAGTTGGTACAATATTGTTTGAATAAAAATTATGTATTTTTCTTATAACAGCATCCTGATGGAAATTGTCAATCATACCAAATTTCCTTTTCAAACGCGTATCCTTTTTAGTTTCTCCTCTGGTTACTATTCTTCTAACAGTACTAACAGATATTTTGGTCAGTTGCGATGTTCGAGTTACAGCTGTCTGTAAGCCAACTTCACTGCACACTACACTATACACGTTAAGTATAATCTGTGTGACTGTTTATTTAAGTGTTTATAATGCAATTGATTAGATGAAGACTGTTGAATATTTTTCACAAGAAACAAAGAAAACAGTTTCGCACGGACGAAAAATTTTTTCATCAATCGATCACGAAATGCTCACGTTCACGTGAATTAGTAATAAAATGTGTCACACCTTAATGCTAAACTACCCACCTAATACCACAAATAAATTTTAAATGTTTTATTGATGGGTTAGTGTAAAATAATTTTAATACATTTATTTAGAAAAAAACAAAAAGTATCAATGTATTTCAATCCATGAGTAGTAGCCATTTCTGTACCCGAGTGCCGAAGTGACTCATAAGTTGGCATTTTACACTATTCTAGGCTATACGTCCATGATATTAGGCAGTATAATCGTATGTAACAAAATTAACTTGAGTTAGTCCAGCTCTCAGGTAAAAATTAGTGGTGTTATTAACAATAGATAAGCGTGCTCGACTACTCACTGACCGGTAAGTGTTAACGCAGAACAAAGGATCATAAAGTAGATAATAAGTTACCAATTCATATTTCCTAGACTATATCTATACGTAGGGCATACTGAAAGTTTCTGGATCTGGCCACTTACAATAAAAGAATGAAAAAACAATTATGGAATTCGAAAATGGAATTTTTTGGGAACATGTTACTTTTTATTTTGCGAGACTGTCATTTGTTTATCAATCGTGACGTCCTTTCGAATATTGTGTGTTGCTATCAATATGAACTGTTTGGTTGTACTGCTTTGAACTCAAAAGAAAACCAGTCGGCAGAGTGGCTCTTTCCTTTTGAAGATTTGCCAACGAAAGTTAAGAAAAGTCGAAGCATTGGTAAAAAAATGGTTGCTTCTTTTTTTGGAAAATCAGGACATTACACTACAGTTTCGCTTGAAGATCAAATGACAATGACTGCAGATTGGGACGTCAACACTTACTTGCCCAGAGTCTTAGAAAAAGTTCGCGAAAAGTGTCCTCGAAGGAATGTTGTCCTTCACGATAACACATCCTCACATTCCGCTAAGGTAACAGAAGCCTATTTGAAGGCTTCAAATGTGGTAATGATGACGCATCCGCCTTACAGCCCGGACCTCGCACCCTGTGACTTCTTTTTGTTTCCAAAAATTAAAGACAAACTTAGAGGCACACGTTTTACGAGCCCTGAATCGGCGGTGAATGCGTTCTATGAAGCCATTGCCAGAGGTCCCTAAGGAGGATTGGTACAACTTTGTACAGTGGTTTCAGCGAATGCAAAAATGCATTAATTGCGAGGGAATATACTTTGAAAAACAATAAATGTATCGTAAGTCTTATATCTAGTCTTATTTATCAGAAGCCAGAATTTTTCAGTATGCCCTAAGTATAACATTTTAAATAATGTAACGCATAAACTTGAAATCATAAGGTTTTTTAAAGTATTAGTTACTTGAAAACCGAAGTCTTTCAGCAATATGTCATGCCCACTCTAACATACGGAGCCGAAACATGGTCGCTCACAAAAGAGACTATGCGTAAAGTCCAAGTAGCACAACGGGCTACGGAGCGTAGTATGTTAGGGTAGACTCCCAACGACCGACTTTGCAATACCGAGATTCGAAGACGGACGAAAGTCCAGGACATTGCTAACCGGATTGCAAAACTCAAATGGCGATGGGCAGGACACGTGGCGAGAACCAGTGATAGCCAGTGGAGTAAAACCCTCATAGAATGGCTGCCGAGGACGGACAAATGAAGCGTTGGCCGACCTACTGCTAGATGGGCCTGAGATATAGAGGTGGTCGCTGGAAAAACTTAAAACTTGAATGCGATAAGCTCAAAACAGAAGGGATTGGCGTATCATGGAGGAGACCTTTGAACAGCTGTGGGTAGATACGGGCTGAAAATGATGATGATGATTAGTTACTATCTTTTTCTCAGTGAGTGTAGTAAAACTCGCAGTTATCTTGTGATAACCTGGTTATCAGGTGAGTTTTTGCTCCCTTTGCTAACAAGGCACTCGATTCTGCCATTTTACAACGTTCGTCCACTTTCCAAATTGTCCATAAGTCAAAATCAGGGGGTCGACCGCCTAACTCTCTCGCTTTCGATCGCTTTGAAGGCGAGGCGAGGAGGAGGCGTCATCTTATCATTTCGAAAGCAATACGAAAGCAATATCGAAAGCTATAGACTATAGCTTTCGATATTATTCGATATTATATTAGAAAGCGAGGCGAGGGCCTCGCCTTCAAAGCAATCGAAAGCGAGAGTGTTAGGCGGTTGGGGGGCAGGTCAATTAGAAACGGTTGTGGATGTTTAAAAATACCAGAATCGAGGTTCGGGTAGCCAGGCAGATTTTGCAGAACTACCGACCGTCGTAGCAATGAATACCTCGAGAAGAACGATAATGTAAAAGCTCACCCGGAATCTTTAAATTCTGACGGAGTAGCTATGACTATCATGTCTCTAACATTGCCACTAACTTTGTTGTTTTGGCGATCGACTATTTCGATTCGATTACGATCGAGTTATTCAACGTGTAACAGAAAGGTGTGGTAAAAATGAAAACATCCAAAGTGTATCCGATTTAGATCTTGTATGGGTTGTTACTAAGATGTAATTAGTTACTTTAATATGTCATGCAATAGCAAATTAAGTGAAGTCATGATCGTCAGGCACGCATAAGCAAGCAGCAGTGATCATAAATGTAAGTACCTACAAAGAGGTTACTAAACCACTAGGGCTGTGACTTGTTTATTTTGATGTGACGCCACAATATTATTATATTTAAAGGCACTGGGTCGTCATTGAGATTGTCCATTTTTCTTTATAAGCGTGGATTGACGGGCAGGGAGATGCTATATTCCAATAAAATAACGGCTTAGATAATCACTTCACTTATAATTAACGCAATCACAATTATCCGTTAAATGAAATTAGTATAGATGGCTACGATTAAACCCGATTTAAGTGAATGTCCACCAAGCACGTGAACGCGTGCGCACGTCTCAACGACTCGATCTAAACTGACTCTATCACAAGATGGCCGCATATTCAGTGCTTGGTGTTCGTTCATTCGGTCTATGGTCTGGGCAATCAATCATGGGTGCAGCTGTCAACGCTATTTTGTCGATGCGCCGTCACATTAAATAAAAAATTGCAAAAACAATTAACGTTAATAATTATGTCTTAGTAACACTGCACACAAGATCTAGATCGCATACACTTTGAATCTTTTAATTTTTACTGCATCTTTCTGTTATACGTTGTATATTATTACAGCGGTAGCTGGTCAGGTGGACTTAAACCAGCTTTCTCGCCAATGGCACCCAGTACAGTTAAACTAAAGGTACTCTGGGTGCCTTGAGCGAGTTTTGTTCGCTATCGATCACATTTAAACAACGAAAATTGAAGCAGCGCCTCCTGATGGACAACGAGGAAAGTTAGAATTTTGCTATACAAATTGTCGTTTTTTTTTAACGTGATCGAGTGGACTCTGACTGATTATATACCTCGCTAGGAATCGAACCATAAGGTGATACCACTACCAGGAGGTACCACTGATATTATTGTATAACAGCCACGAAACTAAAATACATTTTTGGTACTTACTACAAGATTTTTACTAGATTACAGTTTTCGCTATATTATCGTCCTCCTTTGTATCACCCAAGAAATTTCCGCTCCATAGCTTAGGGCTGCCCTCATCGTAAGAACAGTAGATCAGGTCATATCACCCGTATTATTAATTATTAATAGCTTATTAAATTAACAATAAAAATGCAGGTTGGTGGTACCGACTAATAAAAGTAAAAAGTAGAAGTAAAAGTTATCTATACAAATATCATAAAGCTGAAGAGTTTGTTTGTTTGCTTGGTTGAACGTGCTAATCTCAGGAATAACTGGCTCGAAATGAAAAAATATTTTTGTGTTGAATAGTCCATTTATTGAGGAAGGCTATACTATGTTATATTACATCACGCATGACTAATAGGAGTGGAGCACCAATGAAAAATATTGCAAAAACGGGAAAATATTTTTTTGAGAGCTTCTTTCCTTGCGTGCGCTCTGCGTAAACGGTGAAAGTTAAGCAAAAATCATGTATTATGAAATTGTTCCCTTTTAAAACTTAAAAAAAAAATCTGCGACAGCATATGTCTAGCTTTTAAGGTTGACTCACTATAATCCTTTTTATGGTAATCAATAACGCGGGTGAAACCGCGGGGCACAGCTAGTTTTAAGATAATCAGAAACAATTAGGTCTGTGGAACGGTCGTTGAATAACTTTCAAGATTGTATGCCAAATGTGTTATCCGCCCTTCTACGATTGGAATACAATTTTTATCTATAACAATAAAAATACGAGCACAATCAATTCGAACCCGCAGCATCTGGCAATATGACCAAAGTACTTTAAAAATTCTCATTGAAGCAAAAAACATATTTTTTTAAGTCGCCAATGAGTTTTATCCCAAGTAATAACACGGTGTAATGTTTTTAATTTTTAATTTCTTTATTAAATTCCAATACTCGTTGTTTACCCAGATCATTCGGCAGACAATGGACGTCCAAAATTGATGCGTGACATAGCGATGCAATACGTCATTCGTGACGTCACATGACGTTGACGGGTTGGCGTTGTTATGTAGGCACGGAACGGCAGAGTATAAAAAAATAATATTACATCAGAAAAATGTAGTTGCTTAAACTTTAAAATTTTAATTAAGCGTGCTTTGTTATTTTAGTTTTGATAATACGTTCTAAGCAATAACGACGTATAACATTCTATGTGCGCCCTTAGCAGACCGATCCGATCCGAACCCCTCGGAGAATCTAGTAAGTGCGTGATGCTACTCCCTCTAGAAAACTTCTGACGGTGGCGGTGCTTTGTTCCACACGGCTCGAGGAACCCTTTAAGTTTCTCGCCACCCCCAAAAAATCCGGTGACGCCGAAAATGCCGATTGAGGCAATCAGCAAACTCTCTCAAAAAACCCTTAGCTGGTGATAACGATCATCTTCATCATCTTATTATCGAACGTTATTTTTAAATAATACGGAGTCCTAACCTTCCTAATAGAATTCGTTGATGAATGGATCTATTCCAAAAAAGATATCAAATAATATCATTAACAATCGATCCATTTAATAACCCACACGGTGCGCGTTTTCACGGGAGCAGTTACATTCTGATGGGTCGTTTCTCATTGAAGAATCCACGCTTTGAGCTCTGAAAGGGTTATCCGTGTCTCTCACTTTGCCGCTTTATATTTTCATCATCGCGAATGAATCGTTCCGAAAGCTACTACAAAAAATCCATTTGCGAATGTCTCTGAGGAGTCATTGTATCAAGCGATTTTATGTAGACAGTTTAACATGGACGAGTTAAAATGAATTCGCTTCTCTTTATTTCTGCCTAGCGTGGAATGATAGTGTATAAAATAGGTATAATACGTTGATGCAATCTCAAACTAAAACATTGTTATATATTGACAAGCGAACGCCCGCGACTTCGTCCGCGTAAAAACCCGTATTTAGTGGGTTCTTCAAAAAATCCCTCCATTTCTTAGTGAGGATTTTGTTTTTGGGAATGTTTTTTTTTTTTTTTTTTATACATAGCACGGCAAATGTCTCCATTTCACCTGATGTTAAGTGAATATGGAATCCAGATGCGGTGACAACTGGTGCAGCGTAAAAATAACGCAGCATCAGTTACCTCACTCTGCCGGCCTACAAGGTGCCTCTTCACGCCTCGTTTGAAGGACCCCATATCATAGGAAGGAGGGAAAACGTGTGCAGGCAAACTATTCCATGTTTTGGAAGTGCGACAAAAAAATGAGTCACCAAATTTCTTAGTGCCGACTCCGGAGAGCAGCACGCGTACTCCTATGGAGGAAGGGAGAAGGAGGGATGAGGTCAAAGAGTTCTTCAGAGCACTCGCCATGGTATAAGCGGTAAAACACGCTGAGTGACGCAATATCTTTACGCAATTGCAGAGTTTCGAGAGTATTTGTGACTTCTGCGTTGCCGATAATGCGTACAGCGCGACGCTGCAATCTGTCCAAAGCATCGAGAAGGTACTTTGCGGAACCGTCCCAGATGTGCGAGCAATACTCCACGCAAGACCGTACCTGTGTCTTGTACAAAAGGCACAACTGGTCAGGCGTAAAGAATCGCCGCACCCTGTTCAGAATACCGAGTTTTCGTGAGGCTGTTTTGATCACGGCTTCAATGTAGTCTCTTTGGTTTAGATCGCAGCGAATCGTCATACCGAGCATGTTGATACTGCTCTGCAGGCTTAGAGATGTACCCTGAAGAGTTGGAAGGTTGGAATGACAGTATAAAATTTCAGCTTTCTTCGTTCACGGGTTTGAGATGGGCTTAATGAGTAAGTCATTCAGTGTATAGTGCGGACCTTTCTTTTTTTAGAAAGAAGATTTATTTAAACACTTTTTCTGATCAGAATTTTGATGCACCCTATCTTTAATTTCTAGTATTTTCAATTGTCATATTACAACTAAGAGTTTTGCACGCTCGCAAGTTGAATACCATTGTACCTACTAATTTTAAGAATGTAAATTTCTTCATTCTTCTGAATTGACTGTATTTTGGCAAATAAACTCATCAACTTGTGTTATCTTTAGCCGCCTAATGATAAAGCGCTTTCAAACCAGTAAAAAAAGTACAGCAAAAACGATGCCGAAGATTTCAATATTTAGGAAATCATTTTTCATGCATCAGAAGGCACGGCCCAACTTATATTGGGTCAGGGTGGTAAGTTATGACACAGTTCTGCATTTTTTTTCAACTTATTAGGTTTAATTATTATTAAGATCAGCAGACTATGTTCCAATAGCTTTTACTACAAGAGCAATGTTGTTATTGTGGTTCAACGACAAATTTGCACCGCTCGCCGATGTTTAAAGTTCCGACCGCACAAAATCTGTGTAAGTGATTTTAAAACAAAATTAATATTACCCGCTTACCTACGTGCGCTGCAACGCTAGGGGAGACTATGAATAGTTTGAAAAACAGTTTTCGTGCAAGCGTGGCGAAAGCTTGCATTTCGTGGAATGACATTCGGAGCGAAACAAAACAGGGCCGGGGGTACTGTGAATGGACGGTTTGAAATCGTCCCGTTCCTGTTTAGGCCGACCCACGCGTCCTAGGCAAACAAATTTGAACAGCTGCGTGCATTAAGGTCACCCTTACCTGTAAAGGGTTAATATGAGATAATGTACCAACTCCGCCTACGCTTACCGCTTTGTGGTATGTTGTTTACCTGAACAGCGGCTCAATGTTGCCAATGCGACAGTGAAAACATTACAACCGTGAAGAAAGATTTGCACTGTAACAGTAATTTTTTTTTGCAGATTATTTAGAATTATTAACATATAAATCTCAAATTATCTTGAATAAGATACGTAGGTACTATCAGATCACGCCAAGCAACGTTGTTTTGTATTGTTGTGTTCTGGATTTAAGGGTCTCAGATCCGATGTTGTTTTCCATTGTTGTGCTTCAACGTAGAAAGGTTGTAGGATACATGTTATAATTACAGGGCGTAGAAGCATACGCACTAACGCTTTAGAGTCGGCAATGCGCTCTTAATACACTTGGAGTCACAAGCACAAGGCAAAGGCCTCTCTTTCCTCCGTCTATCTTCCCTATCTCGAGCAATCGAAGCCCAATCCTTAAGAAGGAAGTCGAAGTCGTCCTGTCATCTTCTTTGGTGCGGAACCCACTCTACTATTATACTAGCTACTCGCTACTTAATATACTGCAAATCAACTTACCATCCGTCCCTTCTGTGCTAAAAATGGCATGTAAAGCTGTTGTTGCCGGCTGTATTAGCAGTCGTTACTATCCACCATTCTGCACTGTTTACATTAAGGAAAGGCACGTGCCCCAGCTGGGCCCCAGTGAAGATTCAAAAGGAGTTGGTGATGATTAACTAATCGTCATCATATCAACTAAGCTTACCTATAAAATTGACGTGTAGAATAGCCAGGACGAGTAGCCGTGCGAGGGGTTCTCCGCCTCGCGTGTGCGCGCCCGCCGCCATCTTGTCTCAGCGTGTGACCACCCGGTGCTGCCATCTACCGCCGCTCTCCAGTTCTAATGTCCGCCTCGATCTACTCATTGTAGCATCTACCGCCTTTGTGGTGGTACCTGCAAAAATGGGAAAGGTGACTGACCTTGAAGCAAATGCAATTCATGATTACTGCCAATAAAAGACATTGACAGCTGTTAAAAATTTAAATTAAAAATGTATAGAAATATTACATCAGCAAGATGTAATATTTTTATTTCCGTGAAATTGTGTAATTAATTCAACTAAAGTTTTGGTAATACTGTGTACCTACGTTAAATATACAATTTATTAAATTAATTACTTTGTTGTAAATAATTTAGATTAGGTACACAATAATTATGAAGTGTTACTGTTTGTTACAATTTTTTTGTTTTTTTTTTTTTTGCGAATGCTGTTTATGTCTGTAATAAATGTCATACAAATATTTTCTTTTAAACATAAAAATGTATAAACATTGTTAATGTCCTTTTATAAATAAATGATAAAAACATTTTTGAACACACAAGAAAAAATATACAATCCTACTCATGTAAGAAAAATAACAGAGCTATTCACCATCTCAATGTACAAAGCAAGTGTACACGGCAGGGGGAGCGGTAAAAATATTCGTACGTTTTATTCACATTCCGTTTGCGGAGAGCAGAAACAGTCGAACGTTATCTAAAATATGAGTGAATGCGGGCTCGGTACGTGCGGTCCGTTCTGAAAGAATTTGATATCAAAGATTCGCTGGCGGGATCCGCGGGCCGGCTGCTTGCGCCCTGCCCCGGCCGCGGAGGGAAGCAGCAATAGATGAGACATCATATACCTATCTAAAATTTAATATTGCAACTAAAACATACTTTTTTAAATAAAAAATGATATCGAGAACGTAACTATACGGGGTGAAGCTTAAAATAAATTATCACCAATGTTCTCATCCACGCATTGGGCTATTGCAGAACCAATCTATTCACTTCAAATAAATCTTTAATTATGGGTATTTAAATTACTCATAATTAAACATTTATGAAAAGTTTGATTTCATTTCAAAACATAACATAAAAAACGTTACGTAAAGTGAAAAGTTGTCGTCGTTATTAGAATAATTTCAGACCTTCAGATATCTTTTTGCATAAAAACATGTTTCAGGAGAATTCGCTCTTCTAAAACAAAATGCAATTGTAATATTATGTTTATTGTTAATAATCAACACATTTATTTATACAGTTTTGCGCAAAGTTTTGAAAGAGATTAGTGGGACATTTTGACTCTTAGATGTACTAAAATCATGTAACAGTTTGCCAAGAAGAAAAATTATAGATGGGTAATAAGTAACTGCTATTTTAACACATACAATATAATTAGTACTCTTCAGTATTATACTTTTTGTATGTATTATATTCTTATTGGCCTTTGTCCCGCAGTGGACGTCTTTTGGATGAGATGATGATGATGATTCAATAACAATCTCAATAGGAAGGTGAAGTAGAAGATTTTTTTTGTAAAAATGTTTAGATACATTGTCTCTTCTAGATTTTTATATCCAGCGACAGCAGCGCTACGTAACATATTATCACAAATGGATACAGTGGTGTCTTTTGGCCTCTCGTTCCGTTATGAAATATAATGTGCATTACGTTTCGCGTTTGGCTAATGGCGTATTTTTTATAAGCCGCCTAATGTTCTTTGGTCCACCTGATTTTGAGAGTTCCATTTGTGTTTGAATAAAAAATTCTTTCAGTTTTTAGCGGGATCAGCTACTGGAGGGATATGAAGAATGACATTTCTAAATATGTATTCTAAAGCCTATAATTTACAACAAAATTTATAAGGCCATCCAGTGCATGGCTTATATTAGGTCTTTACCTATGAAATTGGTGTTTTGTATGAAGATTTTTTATAAAATTCTATTTTTCATACTAATATAACGTTTTTTCAATTTTCATTTTCATTCATTCAAATTCATAACGTTTTTTCAATTTTCTTAGCATCTACTTAGATGACTTAAAATAACCTAAGTAGGTTAATACTATAAAAATTGTAGGGCAGTGTGTTTGTTTCACTAGCTAAATATAGCAGACCCTAAAAAGAAAAAAAAACAAGTATCTTCAAAGCTATAATGAAACAAAAAGTCAATTCCGCTAATAAAAAAAGAAGTCAATTTTTAAAAATATATTTGGGCAATAAAGACACAAAATTAAAAATCATTGTTATTACTGAAGCCTAACTAATATAGTCTTAATTAAATGTGCATGATAATATTATTATTTATTTTATTTATTTATTATTTATTATACAATCAGCGTTTTACAGTTAAATAGTACAGTGTCCCACAAAACTATTTACACAGTTTTAGAAGTAATACACCTATTAATGAGTGAGAAAAAAACGCAAATTTCATAGGTAAGGACCCAATATTTAGGCGATCAAAACACTTTCGATATAGGACGAGTGAAACGCTTGCTGGTCTGGTTGCTTCAGGCGCCTGCGCATTAACCTATCCAGAACGGTCAAATGTCTTCAATACATATTCAACCAAATGCCACAAAGTTTATTTTTAAGTAAATTTGACAGTAGTTTGATTGATGTGCAGACGTTTGTGGATAACCCACTGTCTTAATACATACACTTAATAGTTAAGTGGGCGCAGCCAGCTTATAATCTAAAACAATAAAGTTCAATAAAGTTCTTCTTAAAACTTTATTGAACTTTATTGTTTATATATATATCGCGGGAAGCCGCTGGATGCGAGCAGCACAAAACCGGTCGTTGTGGAGATCCTTGTGGGAGGCCTTTGTCCAGCAGTGGACGTCTTTTGGCTGAGATGATGATGATATATATATGTATATATTATTTTAAAAGGAGACAAACGAGCAAGCGGGTTACCTGATGGAAAGTAATCACCGCCGCCCATGGACATCCGCAAAACCAAAGTAATCGCAGATGCGTTGCCGGCCTTGAGGAAGGAGTTGGATCTTGAGGAGGGGGTAGGAATTAGAAGGGGGGAGTGGTGAGAGATGGGCCTTTTTTATTATTTTTTTAGTGTTTGTGAACTTGAACCTACCTGTGGATATGTCCACTAATACTGTCCTACTTTCTTAAAAAACACTTATTAAGATACTAGAATTTTATATTTTATATGAAAATCAATTACTGAATGCTTTAGTACCCAATTTGTAAAAACAATAACTTTCTTTCACAAAATTTTAACATTATCTGATAACAATAATAATTACTTCGATACTTTAACGATCTTTGCATCATACCGCCGCTGATGGCAAGGACAACGCAATAAATACAGCTTGGCAATGACAAATAGCTCCCGAAACGCAGCGAGGACGCGATAACGATGCGATGCCGATCGGAAGGCGTAATTAATGTTTGCGACACGTTTTGGTTCCTTTGCTTACACGTGCGGTTTTTAAAATAACTTGAGGGTAAATTGAAAATTCATATTTTATATTGTTTTAGTACGAAAACGCAGTTTTTGCAGTTTTACCAAGACTAATGGTCGCCCAGTGGTCGATGAAATTCATTCGTTCGTAATTTACAAAGTATACAATGTTTAAACAATGTATTTGTAATACATATTAGACATAAATATTATTTATTCGGGACTTCTTTTCCCCGAAAACCCCGAAAGCTTTCAGCTCGAATTGCAGAATCGCTTCGAGTGCTTAAATTATTGCGAAAATGTGGACGAATACAGCAACAGGTTTGTGGAAACTGTCCAAACGGTTGGGTCCATGTTCTTTAAAACCCACCGTGCAAAAGGAACCAATCAGTTCTCGGACCATACCCTAAAACTAATAGAAGAGCGGCGCGCAATGCGCGTACTAGCGGACAGAACGCCAGAGACGTGACACGAAGGTATGGTGGTACTGTTTTTCAAAAAGGGCGACAAAACCCTGCTGAAGAACTACAGGCCCCTCTTACTTCTAAGCAACGTCTACAAGCTGTTTTCGAGAATCATAACGAATCGTCTCGCACGCAAGTTTAATGACTTCCAGCCTATCGAACAAGCCGGTTTCTGAAAAAGCTTCAGCACCATAGACCATACATCTTATCTTATCTTGCTGAGGTTTCCCTCTTGCAGTAAAACTTCGACCCATCAGGATCTTTTGTGCAACCCCGTCCTTTCACCCTTCTTCCTCTGTAAAGATAGATGCCATAAGTTTGGCCACGTCCTTAAGAGCGAAGAGCCTGAAGTCCTCCGGTTTCGGATAAGCCGATCCCAGGAGTCCCATTCTTTTCCTAGCCAGAGAGTCACAGTCACACAGTAAGTGCTGCATTGACTCCGTTTCCTCTCCAGATGCCCTACACAAGCTTTTTGAACTGATGGCCCTGGGGCGGAATAGTCCTAGAGTGGCGACCGCGTATCGGAAAGCGCAGTTTGGGCAGGCCTCCAACAAGGTGGACCGTCGATCTGGTGCAGGTCGCGGGAAGCCGCTGGATGCGAGCAGCACAAAACCGGTCGTTGTGGAGATCCATGGGGGAGGCCTTTGTCCAGCAGTGGACATCTTTTGGCTGACATGATGATTAACTCCATATGGATATGCAATAGAGCATGATCAATTATTTCAAATTGAAAGCAGTGAAAATAGTTCGTACCAAGTTTTTAGGGATGGCTCGCATGACTAGCTTTGTGGGATAAAGGGTTAAAATGTTCCCAAACAGATAAGTCTCACGCTTTCACGGGCAACGTATCAAAAGATTCTCATTATAAAGTTACTAAGCCTGTGAAGAACGGCAATTTCACTTAATTTTAGAATTCCGTAGCGCGCACTGAATATTAAAGCAGCTACATATCGAGCTCTTTGTTACAACAAGTCATTATTCATTTAAACCTTTAGAAACGTTTTTATTAATTAAGTTTATGTAAGACAGTACTATCAGTCTAAGACGAGATAAATAAGTGGCATAATTTGACCTCATTTATCGCTTTTAAGAACGGCGATATTATATCCATGTAAGTCATTTGAAACACGTTACATAAAGCAGACTTATTGATGTACTGCTGGATTGAATCGATACGAAATGCAGCCAATTCGTACACATTATTACACTACACATACATATGCATATTGCTGTATTTAAACCAGTTATAGCTGCAGTATCTTGATACACAAGTTAAGATACTCAAATTACAATAATCGTCTCCAATCAAACAGCATTTAAACGAACCAAACAATACAAAGTATTCAATATAATTCACATCATTAAGCTAAACGACAACAGAAGCCGATCAGACATAGCTGACGAAGCCGAATTTAATCAGGGAAATGTCAACTGACACAATATACTCAAATTAATGAACGATCAACTGAAAACATTCGGAAATGTCGAACCAGCTCATTTGTAAGGGCACCAATTATAAGCCGTGTAATCAGCCAGTGGCTGTGGTCTCTGCGCGCAATCAAGTGATTAGTATTTCAGTGGTTTGAGCTCGACGCTCATGCTAAATTTGTAGATTTGTGTACGTGGCGAAAGTTCGTCTGCCTATTGGCGTTGGTGCTATGATTTTAACTGGTTATCTCTTAATCAGTCGGTAGTTTCTTTTTATAGTGGATTCTTCATTAGTTTATTGAGTTTAGGTTATATCATACGACATATACTTAATACCTTACATCGTTTTCAAAATCGAAATCTACATAATATAAGCTGGTGATAAAAATATATAAGTTAAATAAAAATGGTTAACCTACTAACTTTTTTTACATATAACTATATACGTTTTATCGCTTATGTGTGATCTAATCCAAACTTCAATTCCATATGTTAGAAGACGACGGCGCATTGCCCTCTCATTAGTAATTTCGGACTCGTGGTATCTAGTTGCTTCGACAGTTTCTACATTTCGACACAGTTTTTTTGTATCAACATTCACACTTCAGCTCAAATGGGATTACACAATTAATGGGAATTTACTTAAGTTTTTTAAAGTATATTCATATTCATAAGTACAGTTTCTATTGTCATCGTTTTAAGCTTATATATTTACTTAGCAGTGGGACATTTCCCTTTTTCATGTCCCACTGCTAAGTAAATTAATTATATAAACAGTTAATAAATAAATAAATTAAATAATTATAATAATGAAATTATTAATTAAATTAATCAGTAATTAAATAAACAGTTTTATTTTTAAATCCATTGTTACAAAGTACTCGGACGTAGACGCTAGGGACACTCTTGATAGCAGCTACTTAAGAAGAGCTGCGATCAATGTTACCCTTGATTTTAAAGTTACCATATTTTACGGAATCTTCCACGTTATAAAATCAAATTTATAATCTTTTTTTCTTTACCGACACTGCGGTTCTGTCTTTAAACATAACACATGATACCGAGCCACTAGCTTCAGTTTAAACGGTTTAGATTTTCTCTCGTCGTGTAGAATTTTCTGATGAAGCATTAGCTATCGCTGCGCAAGTTCCACCTGCTAAGGGGGGATGCTGGTACAAAAATAATATACTGTAGAGTTGTAATCTGATTACAGGTTTAAAGGAATTCTACGGCATATAAGAAATTGCGTTTAATTTTTAACGTGTAATGAGATAAGGTTATCATGACTAAGTAAAGTTGTAATGTATATATTAAAAATATGCGAAGAACGTGATACAAACTAAATATAACTTTTCAAAGGGGCAGTAGTACTCTTTTACGCTGCACAATGCGTTTTGAAAGTCGAAAATCGAACATACCTCCTTTCAGAAACTATTAACATCAGCTTTTTTCAGAAACTGGTAAACATGACACAAGTTGTTGCAAGTGGGTTGGTGGAAGCCTTGCATCAGGCGGTCGAATACTCGTTCGCGGGCTTAGTAACAAAAAATAAAAGAAACAATAGTTATTTGTTATACAAGAGTGCAAAGTTGTTTTTTAACCGCGTGCTCAATTTTGATGACCGAGCAAGCGAAGGATTCTAAAATTGAATCACGAGCGCAGCAAGTGATTCAAAAATTTGAATCCTGAGCGTTAGCGAGGGAATCAAAAGAGCACCAGGTGAAAAATCTTTGCACTCGAGTGCAACACCTAACTTTTCATCCCACCTCAGTCAAATGACTAAATGCAAAAAAACATTTACAATAACAAGATACTTTTATTTCAGTTTAGGTATTAACTACTACATTATGAAAGGTAAGTATTACAGAATAATCTTTAAATTGTAACAAACAATATTTAGGTATAATTAAGAAAAATTGAAAGTAACGTTGCTACAGTTAATAAGTGTAATATTTTTGTTAGGTACTGTAATGTTGGTGTTAGTAACTTGTGTACTGCAACACCCCGCTGGGTCGTTACTTAAGGAACGGGGGGTTGTATCGAATAATAATGCTTTATAGCTTTAAATATTTGTATTACTTTCAACATGAAATAATAACAATCAATTCGTTGTCGCGACCCGTCACCGAGTCCGCGATGTTCTTCTTTTTTCTCTTCTACTATATTTTAATGCAGGCCACGGTGGCTGCCAGTAAGTATGCCCGAGCAAGGAGTTTCGGTTGCTACAGTACTGATAAATTGGGCACCATGGAGGTAGAAGCAAATAGGTTTAATGATGTTTTGAATTCACAAACTTAGTGCACACGATGTTCTAAATTCAATTTACTTTATTCTCTAGGGGATAAAAACGGCTTTTGCACTCAGATATCGAAGAGCAAAAATACTCTTTCCGAGATGGGGGGATGAAATAGTATATTATGCAACTAGTGAATAAAAGACGGATTTAATGCGAGGGCCATAGATGAATCACAAGCAAGTAAAGGATTCTAACGAGTGAATCACGACCGTAGGGAGTGGTTCATGATGATTGAATCACGAGCGTAGCGAGTGATTCAAGTCTTAGAATCCTGAGCGAAGCGAGTGATTCATGGCCTTCGATATAAATCCGTCCTTTATTCAAGAGTTACATACTATACTTTATACCATGACTACGAGAAAAAGAAAGATTTAAGCGAAAATAGACATTTAATGAAGAAAAAAGAAGAATTAAATTAATTAAAATGCACATTAAAATTAGAACAATTATTAAAATTAAGAGTAATTTTCTTATTATTGTTATTGGGATGGTCAACTTGTGAAGTGATTTAAATAATATTTATACTACACCTGCTTGGAAAGTACCTTGATACTTTATCAAATTTACGGTAGAAAGTACGTCATTGCATATCGAACAAATATGCGGGGAGAAAACGCAAAAACCACGTAAGAAATGGATTTTCATACACTTTTCTCTCCCGCTCAGATGCGTTTTCTCCCCGCATATTTGTTCGATATGCAATGACGTACTTTCTACCGTAAATTTGATAAAGTATCAGGTGTAGTATAAAGCACTATGTATCACTCGAGAGAAACTGCGATTCCCGATCTCGGGTGTTTTAAAGCCCTCGCCTACGGCTCGGGCTTCAAACGACACCCTCGACGGTAATCGGTCACTTTCTCCTCTCGGTGAACAATGTACTATTATACTACACCTGCTTGGAAAGTACCTTGATACTTTATCAAATTTACGGTAGAAAGTACGTCATTGCATATCGAACAAATATGCGGGGAGAAAACGCAAAAACCACGTAAGAAATGGATTTTCATACACTTTTCTCTCCCGCTCAGATGCGTTTTCTCCCCGCATATTTGTTCGATATGCAATGACGTACTTTCTACCGTAAATTTGATAAAGTATCAGGTGTAGTATAAAGCACTATGTATCACTCGAGAGAAACTGCGATTCCCGATCTCGGGTGTTTTAAAGCCATCCTCATTCAAACGACATCCTCGACGGTAATCGGTCACTTTCTCCTCTCGGTGAACAATGTACTATTTCATGGCTCTGGATACTAATGACAGCAAAGAAAAACACAAAACTGTTCTAAACTCAAGCAAGGAGTTTGTATGTCGAACAGTTTTTGCATGTTATCGAGTATATTTAGCGCAAGGAGGTTATGCATATAGTATTGAGATGAAGGTCGAGTATATTGGTGTGTTCTAAATTCAAACACCAAAACAGTGATTAAAGTGGGAATGGTATAAAGATATTTACGCATTTGTTTTTTAACTTGCGATTGACAACGACAGTGTCATTCATGTTCTACAACCATCGTTATTTTGTCTTAAAATGGATACAGGCAAATCTGGGGCCAGACCAGAGTATTGTGACGTCAGCGTCCTGTAATTAACGAAGGCATGTACAGCACAACACTAATGAATGGGGCCCCACCGTGTCGCGCAAAAACTGACCCGCCATATAAAGCCTGTTGCACACAATATACGTAAACCGTCACCGTCTGGAAAATATTAATCAGGCATATATTAACAGTTTACCTGAGAAAATCTTTTTAAAATAACTAATATAACTTTTTGTTTGATTATTGTAATAGATAATAATATTATTGTATCTTTTAATTTTTTATTAAGTTTTCATGTAAATTAAAAGATATATTTTAACCATAGGACGTATAACGATAAAACGTAAAAATACATTTAAAGGGTAGTGTAGTAGTTTCTTTAGAATTAAATGACATTATCATGTCATTTCATGTAAAATGTAGTTTTATGGTATCTTGTTACGCACATTTAACAATATTCAAATAAAAAAATCGTTAGACACTAATAAATATTTGTGTGAATATAATCAAAATTGTATTGCATGCAGTAGCAATATTGAAGTAAGACAGATTAAAGATTTCTAATATGCCTTTTTCTTAATATTTAATTTGAAAACGTTTTGTTGGTTGTCCTTAGTTAACGAAAATATATAGACGTCACCCACATATTCGAATCTCTTTGTATATTTAACAAAGTTACAGTTCGCCAGTGAGGACTAACCCTTCAACACGCTGCGAATATGGCAGATACCCTCTCCATAAGCCACGTATGAAACTCTAGATGTCAAAATGATAGGCACATATTGGCCAGCTATTGATTTTCGACCGAACGGGGCGGCTGACGTTGCAAATTTATTTTCGCCGCGCAAACTATAAAAGCAAGTAAATGTTTTAATTTCAAACTGTAGTATGTGACCGCCCGTTTATTTTGATGCGGCAACGGTAAGGTTTTATCAATGGGCTTTGAATAGGATCCGTATGTAAATGAACGCTAGTCGGATAGGCTCTTGGCTGTAGTGGATTTGATATTCGAATCGAGAGCATTGTTTTACGTAGCGCGCCTAAAACATCTGTGTACCGAAATGATAATTTCAGTGCCCTTAAATATAATTTTCCTGTTTAGGGGGTCATTATTTTTATATTCCGATTTAGGGTTGACACGTGTCTCTTGTCTGTATGTCACTGACAATGTTTGGAAACTTAACAAAGAGTGATTTGATGAATTACGTTTGGTTTTTTAAATATGGATAATGTGATGTGATGGTAGATTTCTGATGTGCTACGAAACAGGGCTTCGATTCAGCAGCAATTTAAAACGTTCACATACGTGACTCAGCAGCTAGATTTTGACAACCAATAATTCTAATGTCAAACTTACTATCTACCGAGCTACGGACATACTTTTGTGACACTATTGCTTTAACAGCATTTAGATCTAGAACTGAGACAATTTAGAGAATTAATTCTTCTAATTTTATTTTTTGCTAGTACGTACACAGGACGAAATATGGAGAAGGAAAAATTGAGACCTGGAAGATCAGGTGGACGAGCCGAATATCATCGCGGAGATAAAGGCCTACAGACTACACTGGTTCGGCCACCTCGACATGATAGAAGAGGATCGTGCGGTAAAACGAGCGTACATGGGACGTCCTAGTGGCCGACGACCGGTTGGACGACCCAGGTACCGCTGGGAGGAGGAGGTCTGTAAGGACTTGCGCCAGCTCAACGCAGATGACTGGCACCAGGTGGCGCAGGACAGACCCAGATGGCGACTCTCATTATCGGAGGCCAAGACTCACTTTGGGTCGCTGCACCATTCTAGTTAAAAAGTTTTTTTAATTTTACCCGCACCGGAAATAGAACTCTGGACCTCTAAGATGGCGACGGTCCGCTTGACATTCTAACCACTCGACAACACTTAATTATATATTCAAAATATTGTAGTTCGAACGAACAAAGGCAATCCTTTGTTCTACTACAACATTCAAGTGTAGGTAATTTCAAAGTTCACTGGATAAATAGCTTCCCAAGTTTACAGTCTGCTTGTTTAGTATTTTACTGGCTAAAATAAATGCAGATTAGGCCATATTTTATCCATTCAATTGTCCTAGGCGAGCGAGAGTTGAAAGGGAGCCCTATAAATCTAGATCTCGCGAGCTTTGTATTTTTTATTACTACAATATCGCCTATTAAGCGCGGACGTGCGTGAAAAATGTTCAGTGTGTTTGCACAGTGTTGCTATGCATTTTTAAACTAGGCCCGAAATAGAGTCTGTGATTTGATTTTTCTTTTGGTGCGTTTAACTTCTGCCGTTTTTGTTTGAAAATGTTTGTTTGATGTGAAAAACGTAATATGAGCAGTTTTTTTAAATTTTATATTATTAGCTTATCTTATAAAATACAGAATGATAATTTCTGGCTACAGCTTCATACCGATAGTATGTTAGATAAAAGTAATTTGCATGTTCAGTATATAATTGTGAACTTCAATAAATTTTTAAAAATATATTTTTTGTTTATTTAAATTAGAATGATTTTGGAGAAACCTTTGCCCAACTGTTGGATGATATAGAATAGAATAAAATAGAATAGACAACATTTAATAACAAACACACGTACATAGACAAAAGAAATTAATAGCCAACTACATAATAACAAAAAAAAAGAACATAATAAAATAAAAAAATATAAAAACAGAAAATGAAGAGTGTGATAGGTATTAATGGGCACTGTCTCAGCTTCTGCGTAATTCGTAGAAGTTTAGAATGACACAGATGTTGTAAGTAAAACACTAACACCCGTTTGCACTAAACTTATGAGTCTTGGCTTAACTATTACCCGGTCAAGTTAACTCGGCACCTGGCTCGAAAACGTCGCTTACACTCAGGTGCCGACTTAACTTAACCCGGTAATAGTTAAGCCAAGACTTATAAGTTTAGTGCAAACGGGTGTTAGTGTTTTACCTACAACATCTGTGTCATTCTAAACTTCCACGAATTATGCAGAAGCTGAGACAGAAAACGTCGCTTACACTCAGGTACCGACTTAACTTAACCGGGTAATAGTTAGGCAAAGACTTAGGCGATATATAAGTTTAGTGCAATCAGGTGTTAGAATATTAACTAAGGTAAAACATAAAAATATACATAATACTAGCTGACCCGGCAAACGTCGTTTTGCCATAAAAAATTAAAAAAAAATTTAGGGGTGGACTACCCCTAACATTTAGGGAGATGAAAAATAGATGTTGGCCGATTCTCATAGATACCGGATGACCCGGCAAACGTTGTTTTGCCATAAAAAATAAAAAAAAAATTTAGGGGTGGACTACCCCTAACATTTAGGGGGATGAAAAATAGATGTTGGTCGATTCTCATAGATACCGGATAAGCACAAAAAATTTCATCAAAATCGGTCAAGCCGTTTCGGAGGAGTATGGCAACGAAAACTGTGACACGAGAATTTTATATATTAGACTAGCTGACCCGGCAAACGTCGTTTTGCCATAAAAAATAAAAAAAAAATTTAGGGGTGGACTAATCCTAACATTTAGGGGGATGAAAAATAGATGTTGGCCGATTCTCATAGATACCGGATGACCCGGCAAACGTTGTTTTGCCATAAAAATAAAAATAAAAATTAGGGGTGGACTACCCCTAACATTTAAGGGGATGAAAAATAGATGTTGGTCGATTCTCATAGATACCGGATAAGCACAAAAAATTTCATCAAAATCGGTCAAATTACTAAAATGGCTATTAAAAAATAAGGGTTGATCGTAGAAGGGTGAAAATTGAGGATTGTATGTATTTTTGTATGTTGTATCATAAAAAAATAGAAATTAAAAATTTTGTCTAAAAATTAAAAATAAAAATTTAGGGTTGGACTACCCCTAACATTTAGGGGGATGAAAAATAGATGTTGGTCGATTCTCATAGATACCGGATAAGCACAAAAAATTTCATCAAAATCAGTCAAGCCGTTTCGGAGGAGTATGGCAACGAAAACTGTGACACGAGAATTTTATATATTAGATTATGATCCAAGCTCTAATATCGTGTTGAAGTTATACTCTGTATATACTCGTATACAGCGTTTATATTACACATTACTCCAAAGTAGCTTAATTGATCTGAGGTGGTCTTTTGATTCAAGTTGTTCATTCAACAGCTGTAAATAATTTGTAATGCAATGAAATGAAAATTAGAAATATCTATTCGGAGCATATATGAAAACTTAACATACTGGACTTTTTAATTTTTTTTATATTGTAATTTGCAGTTGTTGAATATTAGGTATGCACTGCAGGATTATTAAATGCAAGTACCATTGGCACCATCACTGACACTGCAAGAAACCGGTCTTAGTCGCGCGCAGACTATCTGTACAGAGATTTATCACTAGGAGGCGAGGCTATTGAAATATAAAATCATCCAAATTTCAATAGGAATGATATTTAATGCATGATATCTCAGCATCAGCATAACACTTTACAAAAAGACACCAAACGTTCTTTATTATATCAATTTACGTTTGATAATTACGAAATAGAGGGTTTTTTTTATATTAAAAGGAGGCAAACGAGCAGGCGGGTCACCTGATGGAAAGTAATCACCGCCGCCCATGGACACCCGCAAAACCAAAGTAATCGCAGATGCGTTGCCAGCCTCGAGGAAGGAGTTGGATCTTGAGGAGGGAGCAGGAATTGGGAGGGGTGAGGGGTGAGAAATGGGCTTCCGGTACTTTCACTCACCGGACGAAACACAACAGCAACGAGTGCCATTGTTTCACGCCGATATGCTGTGAGAGGGTGGTATTACGCCGGGCGAGCCGATCCATTTCGTGCTGCAACGCAGCGTGGCTCTACCACTCGTTTGCAGAGGGATGGTGTGTGCATTAGGTATAGAGAAAAGTGGAAAGGTTGGAGAAGGCCTTTGACTAGAATTAGGCCAAAACCATTATCTTATTGATAAGCTCTATAAAAATTTAGAGTAATGGCATCAGTGTTCGACACTTTAAGCCCAGTGACAGCTAAGCAAGTGGTCTGTATTTTATTGTTGCTTAAGTCTAAAGTCAGTTGCTGATGCCTACTTTTCTATACTAATATTATAAAGAGAAAACCTTTGTATGTATGTATGTATGTATGTATGTATGTATGTATGTATGTATGTATGTATGGATGTATGTACATATGTATGTATGTATGTATGTATGTATGTATGTATGTATGTATGTATGTATGTATGTATGTATGTATGTATGTATGTATGTATGTATGTATGTATGTATATTTGCAACGTTTAAACTCAAAAACTACTGGACTGATTTAAAAAATTCTTTCACTATTAGAATGCTACATTAGCGCTGAGTAACATAGGCTATATTAAAAAAGAAGTCCACTCGTGCGAAGCAGGGACGGGTCGCTAGTCACTACATCACTACATAGTATAAAACAATTTCGCTTCCCGCTGTCTGTCTGTCCTTATGTAGGTATGTATGCTTAGATCTTTAAAACTACGCAACAGATTTTGATGTTTTTTTTAATAGATAGAGTGATTCAAGAGGAAGGTTTATAAGCATAAATACATGTATTTAGTAACAATATTGCACCCGTGCGAAGCCAGGGCGGGTTGCTAGTAATAAATACAGGAAAAAAAAATCGATCACTCGTTCCTGTCAGACACAGGTGTGGTGCCATTACCCTAAACTATTTTAAGGCATTCTCAGTTTCCTTGTGTAATTTTTCGGACTAAAATCGTTTGTATAATAAATGCGAATAGCCAGTCGCGAGTATTTATTTATGGTATTTCATTTATTACATGTTTTTTAGTTTTTTTATATATGTTTTGACGTCAATAAGTGCCTGTAAAGGCTTATGTTGAATAAAATGCTTAAGCAACTTTCTCAAAGGCCGGTCATTGGGTGACCAAAAATTTATCATCTCGAGCTTCTCCGTGTTTCGGAAGGCACGTAAAGCCGTTGGTCCCGGCTGCATTAGCAGTCGTTAATAACCACCAATCCGCACTGGGCCCACGTGGTGGTTTATGGCCCATTCTTCCTATTCATACATAGGGAAGGCTCGTGCCCCAGCAGTGGGGACATAAAAATGAGCTGATGATGATGTTTAAATCAACTAATATCATTATTATTATAAGTGTAGTTTTGGTTTTTTTGAGCAATTTTGAATGCTATTCGCGTGTTTTATAATTAAGAGCCTATACTCACCGATTATTTTTTTATTGTTATTGGTGAGTCATACACCTTTTTGTCTTAACGTAACGTTATGTTGGTCAATGTGCATTACTTAAAACTTTGCATTTTTTTGTATACAAAGAAACATATTTTCATTTTATTATTTATTTATTGATGAGTAAGTATAGATTCTTAAAAATAATACCAAGATGAGAAGAAGACACCAGTGCAGCACTTTTAAATATTCTTCCCCATCCCAAATGAGACTCAAACACAGCGTCATACTTTAACAATATATGAATATATTTATCGTAAAAATCGTATATCTAATAAACAATCCAATCTCTCCGCAAATAAATAAAGCGAAACTTGGAAAGACCACCGAGCCACGGAGAGATTTCATATCGAAATTATTCCCTCGGAGCACAGTCTATTTCATACACAATCGATAAATTTACAGCTCTATATAAATCAGAGAATAAGTATTCTATGTGATTTACGGAACACTCAACCCGTTGTTAGGGTAATGAATGAGTTTGTAGATATCACAGCTCTTTAAATTACTCAACGAGCAAAAGGCCTAGCGAACCACTATCTGCTTAGCTATTCCTCGCACTATTAAGATAAGGCTTGATGGAATAAAAATCACCTTAATCACTTTAAAGGGTGTAATTGGTTTTTAACACTTCCTACGAGTGTTAAATTAAGGGGGGGCGGTAAAATAAAAAATGTCGGTCTGTGACGTATTGATACTTCCATTTATCTACCTATATATGTATATATAATGTAGATATATAGATATAAATGTAACTAGTTATCCCCACTTCAACACTTTTCAGTCTTTTTATATGTTTATATTCAAAAAGTGTGTTTTTAAAAATACCAAAACGGGGACAATAAACATCTCAATTTTAAATAAAGAATGTTAAAAAGCTTGTATGATATATAGTAAAAGAGTAATTAGTCTTTTGAAAGTGATTTCTAATGTTATAGATATTTTTAATTTAATTATCGAATAAAGCAACATTTTAAATGATTTCTTTGCTATACGAGTACAGCCGGAGCTAAAAAGTTGTCAAGTTTCTGCCACTTTCACTGCAAAGACTCCGTTTAAGCATGGAAGGACATATTGCCTCCAAATGTTACCCAGGCCGCAAAAAAGGAGAAGATATGGAATGAAGGTAATATTTTTTTGCTTTCTTATTTTGTCTTAAAACTTTTAAGTCAACTTTGAACGCCAAGACCGGTGATGCTGTAAAAGCCGCCAGAGGCCCACAGCAAACTCACAAAAAAAAATATAATAACACTCAAAGACACAACAAGTATGACTACATAGATATACCTAATGCTAACTGTAGATGCTCGATTTGTTTGATTTGTATTTTTTTTTTGTTGTTAATTAAACGAAAGACACGGAAAACCTTAAAGTTTATGTTTCTTCTACTCGTATAGAAAAAAACCTTAAAAAGTTAAGTAGTGTTAAATTTGGCTTTGTATTTTTGCACTTAATCGAGTTGTTATTTTGAATACAACTCATTCACTTTGTATAAAATTTATTATTATTTATTTATTTATTATTATTATATACAATACTCTTGTCAATGTACTATTTAATTTTCATTATTTCAGAAATGGCTTAGTTATTCAATCAATCAATAATAAGCTTGCCTTTGGCTCTAGAAAAAAGGCACCTATTTAAAGCTCGGCAAGACGCTTTGAACAAGTGAATTCTTATTCATCTGAAACAGTTTCAAGAAAAAAGTAATAAAGTGTTCTAGTCCGAATCAGTGTCAAGAAAACCTTGTTTTGCTCTTGTCTACGTTCGTGTTCGAGCTACCAGCAACGTTAACACCACATTATTATTTTTCCTTTTACTTGACTTTGTCACTTAGCAACTGACACATTCAAAATTTTGAATAAATGTTTAAAAATAGTAAAATCATTATTTTACAATTCACTTTATTTTATTTCCAACAGTTAGATTGAGGAAAAACATTAAAAAGTTAACTGTTTTTAGGCGTTGTGTATCTGCACTTTAATCGCGTTGTAATTTTTAATACAACTTAATTCTCCTGTATAAAATATAATAATATACAATACTCTCGTCAATGTACTGTTTAATTTTCATATTTTCAGAAATGGCTTTGTTATTTATTCAATCAATTAGCTTGCCTTCACCTCTAGAAAAAGGGCAACTATTTAAAGGTTCGCAAGACACTTTAAAGAAGTGAATTCTTATTCATCTGAAATGGTTCCAAGAGAAAAGTTAAAAAATGTTACAGTCCGAATCAGTGTCAAGAAAACCTTGTTTTGCTTCTGTCTACGTTCGTGTTCGAGCTACCAGCGTTAAAATGGATCGGTCGCTCTTGCTCTGGCTATGTTAGTAATTTAGGCTAGTATTCCATTTTGTAACGGACATCATTACTAACATTTTAACCGCCTCTGTGGCCTAAGACCACCGGTTTTGACCCAGAAGAGGTCCCGGGTTCGATTCCCAGCTGGGGGGTACATGTTTGTGTACTCGGTTTGGTTGGTGGTAGGCTTGTTTGTCCGTCTGGCTAGCTACTACGTCTTACCTAAATACATCGCCATAACATCAATGCTTGTAGCATTGTTGTGTTCCGGCAGCTAGAGATAAGATAGCCAGTGCTTCAGTAAAATGAGGGGGTGAAGTGCGCTTCCACCATTGGCCTTATCATCACTTAACATCATGTGGGATGAAGGCACTGTATATATTATATATTCAAAAAAACCTTTTAATGACGTCTTGTTTTCTATGATCTTTTCTCTGTATTTGGTTTTAAAATTATTCGACTCTAACTTAATTGCTAACACAATATGAACCAGCCTTTAGGTTGGATATTTTCTTTTAACTTAGCGACGCGTAATTCATTTGTTTAAATTGTTTTTATCTGCATGATCTGACGTATTAGATTTTATCGAAATTTAAATTGCAATCCATGTATAATTACAGAATATAAAGATCGGCAAGATAACGTGTGTAACATGACATGTCCCACATAAAATAATCTTCGAATAAAGCTAAAAAATGAAGAAAAAGACACGCAGCTTTACATTAAGGCTTTTAAAAATAACCGTATACAGAAATTCATACTGAAAATGAATAGAATATTAAATTACGTTGGCCCGCGTTTTGTAAAATTGACGAAGCTTCTTGTTAAGCTTTCAAGGAGCTTTTAAGTTAATGAACAACTTATAAAAATATATCTAGGTATTGACCTTAAAATCTTTCGTAAAATTTTAAGATAACAGAACAAATGTAATTAAAATATAGAACTCCAGCCGGGGGAGTGTTTGTTCTAGCCTAAGTAATAGTTGCCTATGGAGCAATTAAGTCAATAAAATTAATTAAGCAACGGTCATGTTTGTGGCTTGATAACCCTAATGTTGTACAACTGTGTAAATGAGTGTTATTAAATTAAATTATTTTAATCAAACTCATTGTAAGTGATCAAATGCAAGTTGCTTGTAAAAAATAATTATAAAAAAGGTTATTTTGTAAAGCTTTTGTTATTACTTTACACTAAACTTTTAAGAGTTTTGACAGTCGAGAAAAACAACTAGGTACAAACATGCTTGATTAAGGGTTGATGGTTGGTGTACAATGTCTAATTATTTAAAAATAATTAAATTTTTGTTAGAGTAACCCTTTTCTAGCTTCTTTCAAATATAGTATAATGAAAGGCATCAGAAATTTCCATAGCAATTTCCTATCGTGTCATTTTACTAGTGGGATGAGACATCCTTTGAAGACCAAATGCACACTCATCGCTATAACAAAAATGGTTACTATTATTTTGAAATAAGTGATTAATAACTTTATAAGTAAAACTGATCGACATTAATAAAAGCCATGAGATCTGAGGTGTGACTTTACGAGTATTATTACTATTTTTGGTTTTAAAAATAAAGAGATGTACATAATATACTATGATACATTATCTTTTTTGAATTATTACTTATTTAGATAGATCTTACCGTTCGTAAATTTTCTGTATTAAAATAATTTAGAATACGATGTTGGGAACTCGTTATTTGTTCATTATTGTGAGAAAAACACTTATTTTGTTAAATTTTGGTACAATATTAATGAACAAATAATCGAATTCTATGAGTGACTACCTACAATTTATTTTCCAAAAAACATTTTTTTTTGGCAGAGTTTGCAAGAAAATATGTTGATAGAGATATATGCCTAAAAACAAGTTGAATATAAAAATCCTTCTTATTTAAGAAATATCCTCTTTTTAGCGGTATTTCTGCAATCTGCAAAAATACCGCTGCAGTATTTAACATCCCTTTTAAGCTTATATTTCAAAATATAATGGTTTTGGCACAAACCTATATTTTTATACGACACACGACAATTTACTTATTTTAATAAGTGTCTTAATTACAACATTATATATATAAAACTCCACTGATTAATTCATACCTGTCTTTTATAAAGTGTGTGTATCTGTGTGGAATAATTAAAAAGATTATACGCTCAAGTAATAGTGATAACATGTAGATTTACTGAGAATTTTTCGGAAGGGTAGAAACCGGGTGAAACCTTAATGCAATTTATAAAACCTTAATGCACAAATAGTTTTAGGTCTTATAGATTTGTAATTATTTGTGAGGAGAAACAAGAAATGATAAAATTTTTAGAAAAAGTAAGATAATTATCCCTTAACCGTAATCAACAGTTTGGATTAAAAACAGTCAACAACACCAACCCACATTTAAATTAGCTTATAATAAAACGTACAAAAGTTTTCAAGTTGTTTAATTTTAACAAAAAAATGAGGGTATCTTTCATTCAGAATCTTATTAAAATTGTATGAAGCTGATCTTTGTAATTAAAGAAGTTCATTTTGGCTCGTAATCTACTTTGAAACAATATAAATAATACCTTTTACAAATTAGTACTCATAATTTAAAAAAAATATAACTGTAGTAAAATATTACTCGTAGGTGCTGTACGCTATCGGATCATAAATAATTTGATCCAACCTCACTAAAAATAGATCAGAAATATTTTTATAAATAAATAATCCAATTAATTCATAAATAAATATCTATTCAAACTGAAATTTATATAAAAACTTGCAATTACACAAAAAATATTATACCTACATTGTATAAAATATGATTTAAAAAGTGTTCTTTATACTTAAAAAAAAAAAAAAAACACAAATGTTGAAAAAATTTCCACGAGCAGGATTTGAACCTGCACCCTTCTGACATTCCGGGTCAGGTGCTCTTCCAATTGAGCTATCGTGGTTCTAACCAGCCCGCCGAAATTATTCAACACTTTTTACTTTGTAAGCCAAAGGCGCCCATTCAATGTCAACAACTACCGTCATTAACATCCGATCATAATATTTTTATAAATATTAAAGATCAGTTATGAAATAAGCAAGCTATTTTTATAAAATGTTCAAAATGATTTTTAAAGCAAATTTTGTTGCGAACAAATTACAAAAACACAAATGTTAAAAAAAATTCCACGAGCAGGATTTGAACCTTGTTTTGGGGTTGTACCTTTGCAGCACAGACTCTTCGAACACAGCACCTTAGAATCTTAGCTCAACCTCTTTTTATAATGTTTTAATACCTAATCTTTTAAAATAATACATAATTTTCGTCAAAAATTTGACATCTTTCGAAATGAATAGTACATTTAAAAAAATATACAGAACACAATATTAACGTAATATATAAATTCAAACAATTACCTGGTTAGAAAAGGTATCATCATCATCATCATCATCATCATCATCACCACCAGCTCATTTTTATATCTTCACAAATGAAGAGGAAAAAGTAAAAAGTGCCATACTTCATGTTAAAAACTACGAGTACCTACAATGAACTAATACATAATACCTAGTTGAACAAAATATTTTTAAAAACCGAAATTACTATTATTTCCTTAAAAGTTTAGTTTGGGTTGTAGTTCATTCATATTAAAATAATAATTCTTTTCATACTTACACATAAATAAGAATAAAAGCAATAAATTTGACAAGTGAAATTCAATTAATTAATTTATTAAGTGTACTAAACTATACAATTTAAGTGGCCTTCTGACTTGATAAAAGAATACAGCTTTTACTTAAGCAATTTATGTAATTATTATTTTATTCATATAGCTATTTTAAAATAATCATATGGAAATATTGTTCCAAACACCATCGATTAATTTAACTTACCAATAAAATTAAAAACAAAGTCATCTGAAAGTCATAATTGCATATTCAACTAGTCGTGTTACACGATCTCCACAACACTAGTTCTCACTAAAACTTCGGGTCGTGCTCAATTAAGGCCCATCATAGTAATCTCACTATAGTAAAGTTTGCAACGAACTCGCGCTATCAGCACCTACGTGGAGTTAACTCGTTGACAAAAGTTGTGAAAAAGCCGAGCACAGATCCAACGCGTGGCTCGAACGGTACTGAGTTGCGAACGCGACACGCGAGCGTTCGCGCGACTTTCGAGCGGCAGAGATGCGATTCATGCGCGGCACGCTTAGTAGGAGGAGTCTTGCCTCCAAACCACGCCTACCAAGGAGCTACACATTTCTTTTTCAATATGTGTAATTCAATTTCGCTTATGTCTTCGCTGGGAAAGTTGATGTCCCGTTGTCGTTGAACGCGATGTTTTTATGTAAACTGTAATGTAGTTCGCGAACCGAGTCGGCCCATGCTGCTGTGCGCCGCGCGATTTTCTCCCTCCTTTTTGTTGGCAATTTCACGTGCTGTTGCCTATTCTTGTCTGGGGCAATAACGAAGTAGGGCAAGTTTAGAATTTGGAACTACGTATAGGGGAACAAACAAGACATATCTGCAGATAGTAATTGTATGGATCATGAAGATGTTCTATATCTATATGACTACAACTGACCTATGAAAAACATAGTAATGTTAAACCTACCAATAAAAAAGCGGAAATTATAAAAGGTTATATGTTTTTCCACCAAATTTTTTTGGTATCGAACGACTGAAGGAGTATAATATATTTTTATTGAGTAATTGAGTAATAGCAAACTATTATTAAAATATATATTTTTACTACAGAAGGTTAAAAAATTATCCAGCCCACCAACTGCCAAATATGCAGCTCTACCACCACCAGGCTACAAACAGCTTAATGTTTCCTCCATAACATGAATGAAGAGGATTTGATCCCCTTAGGACGGAGTAAGTTCATATGCGGAGGCAGTAGAAGGCAGGCCCGACTAACCATCGGTGCCTTGACAGGGCACTATGCCACAAAACAAATGCTCCACAGAATGCACCTATCAACAAATAACTTGTGTAGGGCATGTGGAGAGGAAACGGAGTCAATGCAGCACCTACTGTGTGACTGCGACTCTCTGGCTAGGAAAAGAATGGGACTCCTGGGGTCGGCTTATCCGAGACCGGAGGACTTCAGGCTCTTCGCTCTTAAGGACGTGGCCAAACTTATGGCATCTATCTTTACAGAGGAAGAAGAGTGAAAGGACGGGGTTGCACAAAAGATCCCGATGGGTCGAAGTGTTACTGCAAGAGGGAAACCTCAGCAGGCCCCACTAAGATAAGATAAGATAAGATCCCCTTTCAATAGTTGCTGTGGTGTAATGGTAAAACCACCGGTTTTTGACTCTGATGTTCATCTACTGGGTTTGATTCCCGGCGAGGAATCATTGAGCTCGGTTCGATAGCTGGTAGGTTAGTTATAACCGTTAAATTTAAGTCTGAAATGTGAGTAGCAACTTTCTGTTTCGACATTTCTTCAGTAACTAAGGATTCCAGGCAAAGAGTTCTTTTTCATTCTGTCTTATACTTACCATCAGTTGCGATGCAGGCCCAACGCTTCTCCATAGTAAAAACAAATGAAAATGAAATTCATTAAAAATGGCCACCTCATTATTTCTGTAACCGGCCTTTAATATCTGCCGCCAAACTGCAACTGCCTGCAAATCAAATTGCTAATCAAAACGCACGACTAAAGTGCTGTGGCTGCGCAACAAGTATGTGTGTGCAGAGCTGTCTTTAACCCTCTGGAGGCCCTGGGCACTTACGGATAATGGGGTCCTTATGCTACGCTAGATTATAGTAAAACAGACAGACAATAGGAGTAGAGAAGAGAAACTTTAGATTTATTTAACCGGTTTTTTTATTTATTTGCAGCTAGATAGAGTTGCCAGTGTTAGGTCCCTGGTTTATTTGACTTAATAAGCAAAAATAAAGTAACTCTTGTTTCGCAAAACAAATATATTTATCGGCAATATCGATTATCGGTTAGTGATCTGGCAGGAACAAGAGCCCCATCGATTGGGCAAGTGCCCAATGGTAAAGAAGGGCCTGTGTGTGTGGTTTTTTAAACATTCGCCAGCACTTACATACTAAACAATAGTAACAATTTTGAGTCGATAGGTAATTAATTTGTAGCTGTTTGTTTTAATATGAATTGTCTGTTCTTTGTTTTTCCCACGTCTTTTCTTTTAAAAACCGTCAACTTATTTCTAATACTATCATATAAACGTCAACGTATCACTCTTACTCTACTTTGAATACTTGTTAACACTTTAAACGCCATTTGACCGACAAACAATTGAATTTCTATTGTGTCTGGGCCCGGCAGCGGTCAACCTGTTAAGAATTATTTACTTATAACTAAGCCTCCTGAGTTTCTTGCCAGTTCTTCTCGGTCGAAGGCTCTCCTTAAATCCGAACTAGTGGTAGATTCAGTTGTTTAGTAAACTCAATTATAGCTTATTATTATTTAAATTTTATACTTAGTTTTGACGTCAATAAGTATCTGTAAAGGCTTATATTGAATAAACGATTTGACTTTTTTCACACTTAACACACTACACTATTTTGCTGTTTTATTTCTGTCATTGGCACTGCTGACGATAGTCTCCAAATAATTACATAGTTCTTAAAATCCTGTACTTTTTGTTGTACACATATGTAAATTTTTATTTTTAAGTGTTGATTGCTACACTTAAGCTGAATTAAATATTAATAACTACAGTGAAAACATTAAACGCCCACCCGCCCCAGCCAGGAATCGAACCTGGGTCTTCCGCAATCCGAGCGGCTGCACTGACCATTATGCTACCGGGAACGCTGACGTAAGCGCTGAATTTTGTCACTGCTTCTTGATTTTTTGAAATGCTTTATATAAATATGTACACATATGTGTTCAGACGGTGATCTGCTGCAACGTTGCTAAACATGTTGAGCGTCAATGCAACCTTACGTATTTAAAAAGTCACAAAAGCACATCATCATATCAGCCAAAAGACGTCCACTGCTAGACAAAGGCCTCTCCCAAGGATCTCCATAACGACCGGTTCTTACTGCTCGCATCCAGCGGCTACCACTAAAGCACATAAGTCCAACTTAATTATTATTAGTATTATTAGAAAGTTATTGAGAATAAGCTCGAAATAGTTATTCCATGTTTTGTTCCTGTCATGTGAACGTCATTTCAAATTAGAGTAAAAGAGACAAAATACGAAATAACTTTTCTATTAGATTAAATGTTATTAACGGGATTATTACCATGTTTTTTGTTATGTTTGAGTATCCGATATTTCGGCACAGTTGCATGCGCCATGATCACGGATGTACTGAAGTTATTGCGGGTGGGTGATTATGAGCAGACAAAACGATCTACCCTCTTCCTTAGTCGTTTTCTAGTCTTATTATCTGTTTATTTGTAAGACGCTTCTACCAGGTAGAAGGCAGAATCTACCTTCAAATCTGAGCAATTTTGAAATATTTCGCCAGCAGCTTACTGTAACAAGAATTTATCATCAATTTGCTATCAACTAAACCAATCAAACTACTCCTTTACAAAACTTTACTATCTAGAAGACAGCCCAGCGTCTCGTAATAATAACAATAAAATATAGACATCTTTAACGCAAAACAGTTCTGATTTATATAGCTATCAAATCGTTTTAATTCACCACTAACACATCTTACACGACACTCGCTGCGGATTGTAAAGGAATTCGCTAAATTATAACAGTAAATTAAGCGCCGGTTTCATTTGCGTTACAAAGTGAATTATGTGTTGGTGTCTTAGTTCTGTCACCGGCTAAGTTACTACGGTTCAAAATTAATACAGTGCCATAAGCCAGCGCTAATACCCCCTGTTCCCCTAGACTTCTACTTACGGTATCAAATTTTACTAATAACGGCAAGCGAAGGGTAACCTTATTTCTATATGGGTTAAGGTCTCTTATTCTATTGCTGTTGAGTGGGTGTTTGCTGCTTTCTATGGGCATTCAATCATTATTAAGTGTACACCTATTTGTTTGGTGTCGTATGTAACTGGATCCTAATGATGAGTGACGTCAATTCCATAAATTAAATATATGTGCTTGGTTTGGTTACATTGACAGCACCTAAACAATCGAACCTTCTGAACACATCATTTATTTAATTGCATAATATCTAATAAGTTTACAAAAATACAAATGCTGAAAAAATTTCCACGTTAGTGACGGTAGTTGTTAACATTGAATGGGCGCCTTTGGCATCCAAAGTAAAAACTGTTGAACAATTTCGGCGGGCTGGTTAGAACCACGATAGCTCAATTGGAAGAGCACCTGACCCGGTATGTCAGAAGGGTGCAGGTTCAAATCCTGCTCGTGGAAATTTTTTCAGCATTTGTGTTTTTGTAATTTGTTCGCAACAAAATTTGCGTTAAAAAATTATTTGAACATTCCTAATAAGTTTGTTTTTGAGTTTGGTACATATTAAATACTTATTGTAGTGGCACCAATGTTCGATACGGTAACCTATTTTTCGACACGGTAACCTAGTGTTCGACACGACACGAGATTTTATCGCTAATAAATATTTTTTAATTTCTTTGAAATTTTCCAAGTCGCTCAGCGTGCGATGGAGCGAGTGTTGCTTGGAGTTTCTCTGGCGGAGAGAATCCGCAACGAAGTTATTCGACAGAGAACTAAGGTCACCGACATAGCTCGCAGAATCGGCACCTTGAAGTGGAAGTGGGCCGGTCATGTCTACAGAAGGACCGATGATCGTTGGAGCAGACATGTCCTAGAGTGGAAACCGCGTTTAGGCAAACGCAGGTAGGACGCGGTAGACCGACGACTTGAAAAAGATGGCGGGTGGTAGATCGACGCGGACTGCGCAGGATCGGGATGGTTGGCGCTTTTTAGGGGAAGGTTACGTTCAACAGTGGATGGCAATAGGCTGAAGAGAATTGAAATTTTACTGAGTGAATGCTAGGAAGGACGCGTAGTCTGTAAACTTGCTGCTAAGGTCAACAATAAGTTGCTGAGACGTATTTTTAATGTTTAAACGAAAAAAGTATCGATCACTGGTAGCTGTTGAACACTGGTGGTACCCTATTAATAAGTAATTCTTCTTCTTTCTTTTAATACTTTATTTATTATAATGATGACGTCACACGCCAGTACCAATCTGTCAAAAATGCTAACACTTTACTGGCGAGTGACGTGATAGGTCAAATCGACGCAATATTGCTCAAGATAGACTTGTCGGTTTATGATTATATGATATATGATTGATGATATATATGATTTATATTGCATAAACACTTTTTAATATATTTATTTCCCTTTTGTATGTAGTTTATTTGATATTATTATTATAATTTGGTTTTTTTTACTTGCACCCATTTTTATTTTCTTAATTTTATTATTTTTCGCCCAAGGTTGCCTGGAAGAGTTTGCTTGTTAGCAATACGGCCGCCTATTTTGTACTAAGTATATCTTTTCATCAATTTTTCTTTATCTGTATTTTTTGTTTGCAAATAAAGTTTATTATTATACTCTTTATTTATTTTTAATCTTAGATCTAGGTTTTATAAAAAATTAAATAAAAAGTAAAATATAACAAAAATAAATGTTACCATATTTATCCCGATCATCACCAGCTTATTATGTCGCTACTGCTGGGGCACGAGCCTTTCTTATGTATGTACGTACCTATAGGGGGGCCCAGTACAGATTAGTGGTTGTTAACGACTGCTAATTCAGCCGGGGACCAACAGCTTTACGTGCCTTCCTAACCGCGAAGGAGCTCAAGATGATAAAAATTTGGTCACCCATCCCATGGCCGGCATTGGCGAAAGTTGCTTAACCTTAGCAATCGCAGACCAGAGCTCTTAAAATGTAGTAAGTTTTTACAATAAATTTCATTTCATTTTCATTTACATTTTTTTCATATAGGTACCGGTACCTGATAAACAACATCTATCGGGTTAATTGTCAGTGTGGCTGCAATGGTCGTCGAGTGATGGCAAAACGAGCAAAGAGAGCAAAATGGGTTGATCGCCGAGATCTCCCTGGGGTCTCGTTTGAGCGCGAGCGATTTTCGCGGTTCGTTCTTATGATTAAGTCTGCTCTAGCGGGATTTGGATTCTAGTCGGGTCGGTCGGTATCTCGACAGTTTTTAACTATTTCAATCCGCATTAGAAAATTATTAAGATATTATGTTGAGAAACAAATCAAAAAGTGTTTTCAAGTAAACATGATAAAAATATGTAACAAAATATATTAATATGGTAAAAAATTATGTTTATTGTTATTGTTATTTTGGCATTAGCTAACTCATGTTTATACGCCATCGGCATAGGATTGGCATTCTACAAGAGAAAGTCGTATCATATGAAGATTCGGCAGGAAGTCATAAAGCAGGAGCTACTCTTTTCTACCTTTCTTTTACTGATTTTTGGAATTGGAATTATTGGAAATTTACGAGTACCTAATGTTTGCATGTTTGACATTATTAATTCTAACACAATAATAATTAATTAATCAATAATGAATAATAAATAAAGTGGTAATAGAATTAAGACTATTTTAAAAATGCTGAGTGTAAGCTTAAAAATTTATTCTCTACGTTTAATTCATTTAAAAAAATCTACACTAAACTATTAGTCTTATAATGCCCGGATTTCTCCGAGCATTATAACCACAATTATGATGAAATTGGTACCTTTTTGTGAAATATATGTAATATTTTGTTTATAAATAAATAATAATAATAATAATACTAATAAATTTGTTTATTTCGAGAAATAAATACCAATGGATGTATTTATGAAAATGTATACAAATAAAATATGGTATACGAGAGTTACTTGTTTGAGTTAATTGATAGCCGTGTCGCACTGGCTCTCTCCTGGCCGTTTTTAACATGAACGTGTAATTTTAATCAAAGAAAATAATCACTAACATTATAAATGCAAAAGTGAGTTTTTTTGTTGTTTGATGCGCTACGCGTAAACTATTCAAGCGATCATCATGATTTTTGTACACATATTCTTATTTAAAAAAAAGTAAGTAGGTATATTTGTTTGTTTGTTTTGTTGTCATAGAAACTGTCAAAGCGGTACGAAGTCCGCCGGGTCAGCTAGTATAAAATAAACATAAAATACATATATAAAAATATAAAATCAATGTGTAAAATAAACGCGAGTAGATCCGTAAATTTTCAATGTGTAGTGTTCCCGTTAACTTTAGAAAACAAAAGAAAGTTGTAAATTTTTTAAAATAATAATAATATTGTTTTCTTGCCAATTTGTCTCCTACTTTACTTGGAAGAACTGGCAAGAAACAAATCTTCTATTATTGCAATAATAATAACAAATCGCAATCGATTACGAACCGACAACGAAAATATATATTTTTTAGTTTTGAAACGTGCCTTATATGCTTGAGAATATAACTAATTTTTTTTCCTTTCCATGAAAATAACTATAGTCAATTGCATTGATGTGAGTCAGTCGAAATATCAAACTATAATTAACTAGTTTCTTTTTAAATCTCTGCGTAGGCTAGTAAAATACCTTTTCTGGAATCGAAATACTTAGATTTTTTTTGTGGTAATTTTTTAGTTTAAAGTTAGTAAAGTTTTAATAATCATAAATATCTTATACTGAAGGAGTATATACATTATTCCTTCAGTATTAGATATATACAAATAATTAATAAATGTTACCCATTTACCGATGTAGTCTAGAAACTTAGGTAGTAAAATATACCTACATAAACGCTGATCCATTTGTTCGGTGTTATGTGAATTTTCAATTAAGGTACCGGGCAGACTCGAGCAAAGCTTTGTACAAATGTTAGAAACACGATCTCGCCTAGTGCATGAGTGAAAATGAGAATCAAACCCTTTAAGCAAGCTAATGTAATGAAAACGCCAGAATCTGTGGTGAATAATTTCGGCGAGTTGGATTGAGCCACGATAGCATAGTTGGCAGTGCACCTGACCCGGCATGTCATGGGGTGTGGATTCTAATCCCGCTCGTGGAAATTTTTCAACACTTTGTCTTTTTTTCAGACGATAGTATTATGTTTTTGGAACTTGGTTAAGATCAGAAGCTTCAGGGTTGGCATGGCGCTTGTAATAAATGCTTTTCTTGGTATTATTTTTATATATTCTTAGAAAATTATTATTCTATTTCTGATTTTGATCGTAAGCGTCCATGTGCTGAAGTGACCGCTTTCTATTGTGCGTTTACTGCAGCACATGGACTGCAGTCAAAACTGCGCGGACTGTTTGGCGCTGTCTCTCGCCTGATTCCGAGCGGAACCCCTCCAATGATCAATTTTTTTTATGTTAAAAGAAGGCAAACGAGCAGGCGCGTCACCTGATGGAAAGTAATCACCGCCGCCCATGGACACCCGTAAAACCAAAATAATCGCAGATGCGTTGCCGGCCTTGAGGAAGGAGTTGGATATTGAGGAGTGAGTAGGAATTGGGAGAGGAAGGGGTGATAGATGGGCCTCCGGTACTTTCACTCAATCGGACGAAACACAACAGCAACGAGTGCCATTGTTTCACGCCGATATTCTGTGAGAGGGTGGTATTACGCCGCCGGGCGAGCCGGCCCATTTCGTGCTGCAACGCAGCGTGGCTCTACCACTCAGACAGGGTCAGACTCATTTAGCACCATCCAGGGGTCACGTGTAGGGTCTCAAGGGTAAATCTACGGACGCGAGTAACTTTAAGCCCCAAAAACGGAAAGGGGATAAGTACGTTTGATGCTATTCCTGAATATATGAAACCCTCTGACGGTGTTTCGATCACACGGTTTGAGGAACTCTTTAAGTTTCTCGCAGCCCCCAAGTCCGGTGACGCTGAGAAGGCCGTATGAGACAATGAGCAAATTCTTACAAAAAAAATGTTGGGTGCTCAGTCATTGTTAAGACAGCTTGAACCTTATATAATAGTAAACAGCCTATAATTGTCCCACTGTTGGGAAAAAGCCTCCATCATTAAGTCATCGCTACAATTTGATTGGTAATGGCTTAATCACCACGCTTGCCAAATGCGGGTTGGTGATCACCAACCCGGGCTATGCATCAAAAAATCCGAAATACATTATGCCCGACCTGGGAATTGAACCCGGGTACTTTCGGGTACCGGGCCGAGCGCACTGCCACTCGGCCACCGAGGCGTTTAGAACCTTACCCTTTAACAGGCATGTTCAAATTTTTCATTGGTTTTCGACTTTATCTCAATTGTATAAAGTTCAAAATATGCTGGCAATATATATGCCACTGCCTTATAAAGGGTTAAATAACCTTAAATAATAAATCTTTAAATTGTCACTTCAAGCAAATTGTAACATGCGCTATTGAATGAAATCGCAAACAAATGGGTTTTTACAATCATAAAAACTTTAACACACCATTAATGAATCGTTAAAACATGAATAAGGATGACGCTAAAACATTAACGCGCATAAATAGAAAATGCAGTTGTTAAACAATAAGTACAAACAGAATGGATCTCCCCCCTCGGCTACAAAATAAGGAGTCAGCAGAAGGTAAGCTACAGGTAAAGTTTGTTCGGATTTATCGATGCATGGCCCATGGTTTGTAATCACTAGCCCGCATTTAGCAAGCATGGCAATTAAGCCAATAGTCCAATACCCGTCAACTGTAGCGATACAAGATTTGATTGATGATAACCTTTGCCAAACAGTAGGACAGTAAGTATATAGGTAGTCTGTATCTGTGTATAATCTAAGGCTGTATCTTTAAGACATTTAGGTCAATAGTCCGAGCTCAGAACTCAGAACTCGACAGCTCTGATCTGATTAGTCGGGGGTTAATGTTAATGTCTTAGTAGTAGAGCCACGCTGCGTTGCAGCATGAGCCGGCTCGCCCGGCGTAATACCACCCACCCTCTCACAGAATATCGGCGTGAAACAATGGCACTCGTTGCTGTTGTGTTTCGTCCGGTGAGTTAAAGTACCGGAGGACCATCTCTCACCTCTTCCCCATCCCAATTCCTTCTCCCTCCTCAAGATTCAACTCCTTCCTCAATAAGGCCGGCAACACATCTGCAATACTTTGGTTTTGCGGGTGTCCATGGGCGGCGGTGATTACTTTCCATCAGGTGACCCGCCTGCTCGTTTGCCTCGGTCTAGCCGAGCCGAGGTCCGAGCCTTTAAAGGCGCCCTCGGGTGGTTTCGCCCCCCGATCCGATCCGAACCCTTCGGAGAATCTAGTAGGGCACGGGAACGCGCACTAGTGCGCGATGCCGTTCCCTCTAGAAAACCTCCAAAGGTGATTCGTTTCACACGGCTTGAGGGACCCTTTACGTTCCTCGCCGCCCCCAAAAAAGCCCGGTGAAGCTGAAAATGCCGTCTGAGGCAATCAGCAAATTCTCTCAAAAAAAAAAATCGTTTGCCTCCTTTTAACATAAAAAAAAGCTGTTGCGAGATTCCGTGTCCGTGATAGGTTGTTTGTGTGCGTTCCTCGAGCGTGGTTAGTATGCTTACCTTCTGGGTCTCCTTATTTTGTGCCTCGGCCCATTGCCTTCATCGTATTTAAGTGGGATCGGAGACAATGGAGGGCCGGGTCGCCTAACGTCTGATCTTATTGTTAAAAGGAATATGCGGTCTGGCCAACAGTTGTTATCTGTTCCGCCCGACCTTAACCGAGGCCTTTGGGAAGAAATTAAAATACAGAGTTTCTACTGTCTAGCTGTTTATACTAATCGCGATTTTGAAATAGGTTAGTGTTAGGTTCTTTTGTGAGTGAAAAGCGAACTTTATTTTATCAAAAAAATATTTGCTTATTTATTTATTCATCTTAGCTTAGGACTATCTTTACAGTTTGACACCAATAGAAAATTATTAAGTACTAAGCACCATACCATAATATTAACAACGCTAATCTTGTAAATTTGTTCAAAGAACAAGTAAAAAGGTCTGTTCTCGTCAGCGGAACGCTGTGTTGCAAATTGGTGCAAGCCTAGGGTACGGACAGTAATGGTGGACGTTGGCGGCGCCCCACGTATCTGTCGGGTACACTTAACCTAACAAAAGTTAGCAATTAATGTCTTAGAGGTACAGCCTGAGATTATATACAGATACCCTACCTACATACTTACTGTCCTACTGTTTGGCAAAGATTTTCATCATTAAAATCGAGTTATCGCTACAGTTAACGGGTATTGGCTTAATCGTCACGCTTGCTAAATGCGGGCTAGTGATCACAAAACCCTTGGCTATGCATTGATAAACCCGGAACACACTTTACCTGACTTGGTAGTAGGATAGTAGAAGTTAAAAAGAAAACTAATTTTATTTAAAGCTCATTCTCTCTCGGATTTTTATCAACATCTAACATTATATACGAAGAAATTAAAACGTTGTTCTAGACAATAATCATCATCAGCCTTTCGCAGTACAGCTTCTTCCAAGGCGCCATGAGCTCCATTGAGCCTAATCTTTGACTCTCCGCATCCAATTTCTGTCAGCCATCCTGCGCAGATCATCCTTGAGATGATTTATATATGTGGGAGGGATCTAATGTTAATTTATTTGTATTGTATGTATATGGGCAAGTGGCAGTGGGCAAGGCACATCGCTTGCAGGATTGCTCGTCGCTGAGGCGGAACAGTCCTCGAGTGGCCACCGCGCACCGATAAGCGCAGTGTGTTCACACTGCGCTTTCAGGTGCGCGGTCGCACGGTGCGCGCTCGCATCCAGCGGTTTCCCGCGACCTTTACCAGATCGTCGGTCCACCTTGATGGAGGCCTGCCCAGGCCTCCAACAAGGTATAAATATTCTGTGCGTGTGTATGTTTTTGAACTCTATACAAATATTATTAATATATTACTCGTAAGTATAGATATTTAGACACTTACGATTCAATTTCGTTTGTTTCGACTCGAGTTACTTAAGTTATTTTATTTTAACATATTTTTTATGGTTTTTTTTTATTACAAACTAGCTATTGCTCGCGGCTTGGAATAGTGATTGTATGTAAATAAAAGTGAAAACCCGTCAAAATCTATAGGGATAATCCTGAAATTCTTCATAATTTCTTTAAAAATTACATTTTTCCGTACAAACTTTCCACCCCTATTTCACCTTTCTAGGGGAGGTTTTTCGAAAAATGCTAAAACATGTCATTCTTTATTTTTATTGAAACATCTATAAAGATTGATTAAATTATTAATTTTTTAGTTATTACCTACTTCAAAAATAACGTTTTCCCCAAAAAAAAACTTCTTTATTTTTTTACTCCTTTAAAGGAAAATAAAGAAAATTCCTGAGACACGTCATTCTTTATTTCTTATCCAGAAGCCAAATACCAATTTTCATGTATTTCACTTCTAAAAGGACGGACTTTCATACAAACTTTCACCCCCTATTTGAACCCCTTAGGGTATGATTTCCGTAAAATCCTTTCTTAGTGGCAGGTTACGTCACTCAATTTATTCACAATCCAAATTTCATGTAATTAGCTTCAGCTGTTTAGGCTCGGCGATGATGAATCAGTCAGGACAAGTCATTATATGTCTATACTAATAACATAATATTATAAAAAGGAAACCTTTGTATTTTTGTATCTATGTATGTATGTTTGTATGTATGTTTACAGCGAATAAACTCAAAAACGACTGGACGGATTTAAAAATTCTTTCACCACTAGAATGCTCCATTAACGCTGAGTAACATAAGGCTATATTAAAAAAAATATATTAATTTAAATACTAAAAACGACAATTTAATTTTCACTTCAGTAGCTCAAACATGTAGGTTTTGCTGCCTGAAATCAGTGAGCAAAATGCGATTTTGCTCACTGAGTGAGACAAAGTAACTTTTTAATTATTTTTTTCAGAAAGCCGCGAATTTTTTATTCAGCCTTGGGTTAATCATACAATTCTAAACATTCACACTCTATCTCTTTCCCGCCATTAGAAAGAGAGAGAGAGATAAAGACCAGCCCTTTCGAAGTTCCAATTTTGAATTCGACCTCAAAGACAAACACGTTCGGAATCTCGTACTAACCAAAGAAATTTTGCAAAAAGATTGTTTGTTGATTGTTTGAATTGTCTTTTAATGTAATTTATTGAATGTTTAACTTATTGTTGTATTTAAACAAAAATAAGTATGTACTGCAAAGGTAACTGATATTTAACCTGTAAATATTTATTTCTAGTTTCAATAATGTTACGTAATATATTTTATCTACTAAAGTGTTGTCGCTGCTGAAATGAAAAGTTATGTGTGTTACACGAGAGCAAAGTTTTTTGCATCTCGTGCCTTTAAATCCCTCGCCACACTCAGGATTCAAAATCAGCACTCGCAGCAAAAAACGACTTTGCTCTCTTGTTGCACAAATAACTATTATCTACTAAAGTGTTCTCGCTGCTGAAGTGAAAAGTTATGTGTGTTACACGAGAGCAAAGTTTTTGCATCTCGTGCCTTTAAATCCCTCGCCACACTCAGGATTCAACTTTAGAATCACGAGCGTAGCGAGTGATTCTAAAGTTGAATCCTTCGCTTGCTCAGGATTCAAAATCAGCACTCACAGCAAAAAACGACATTGCTCTCTTGTTGCACAAATAACTATTTCCAATACAAAATGATTTGTTTGTTTTGTTGTTATGGAAACCATTGATATATAATTTAACTCAATGATGGAAACTGTCAAAGCGGTACGAAGTCCGCCGGGTCAACTAGTATATAGATAAAGATACCTTTTTTAAAAATGGATCCATTCGATTGTGAAGCCGATTCTTAACAAACTACTTTCAGTTCAGGATGTGCGTTTATGTTGTGTTACGTTACATGTCGAACCTTTTTGCCGCCACCTTCCCAGTGGACTCCGATATTCATGGTCAATTTACCGCTGCGAGCACGTCAAAGTTAATTAAAGAACTATATTTACAACGCGCCGGCTTAATTTAGCGGTTTCCATCCCGGTATAGGTAATTAAACGATTGTTTGCCATTTTGCGTTATAATTGATGTCGTATGTGTTTGATTTGCACTAATTATCTTGCACGCATTAACTCATTAATTCTGTTATAGTTTTGTTGCGAAGCGATTTAACTGTATTTGAGTTTTGTGTTTTTGTGTTTAATTATTATGATTATTATGAAATAGGAGCTCGATGGCGCAGTGGTCAACGCGGCCGGTCTGCGATTGCTGACGTTAAGCAACTTTCGAAAAGGCCGGTCATCGGATGGATGACCAAAAATCTCGAGCTCCTTCATGCTTCGGAAGGCACGTAAAGCCGTTGGTCCCGGCTGCATTAGCAGTCGTTACAACCACCAATCCGCACTGGACCGCGTGGTGGTTTATGGCCCGTTCTCCCTATCCATACATAGGGAAGGCTGGTGCCCCAGCAGTGGGGGCATAAAATGAACTAGTGATAATGATTATGAGTATTTAATGTTAATTTTATAATAGTAAATTATAACAGTACTTTTGTAGCATTTATTTCAAAATAGTTCAGGCATCAACAGTTAGCTGCCAGAGACAGTGGTTAAATTCATTTAGCCACTTTAGACTACCACTAAAACTAAAAATTATAAATATATAAGTATAGGCAAGTTGTTTAAGTTTGCATATTTAAGTATAAGATAAGTAATGGAATAAAAGCAACATCGAAAAATAAAAATTATTATGACTTTTCGAACCCCCCGCTGTGTACGTTTTATTTATTTATAACAGCCTAATGCCACCGATTTAGGTATTTGTCAAAACCACATGAATTTATAATAACATGGATTTAATATAGATCCTCTTCATCCTTATGTTGCCTGCAAGATATCGCTTTTAGTGATAAGGCCGCCCATTGTACGACTCCTATTTTTTTAAATACATTGTCTGCGTTTCTTTATGTAGGTATACAATAAAGTATTTTATTTGTATTCTACTATTGCTACTGACATTGTGAAGTTGAATGATTCGGAATTATGAATATTAGAAACAGAGTAGTTAGGA
Source organism: Eudonia mercurella (assembly GCA_963082485.1). Lineage (NCBI taxonomy): Eukaryota > Metazoa > Arthropoda > Insecta > Lepidoptera > Crambidae > Eudonia > Eudonia mercurella. Next base: position 20,460,026 of record OY720023.1, on the reverse strand, counting down.
ATTGTGATTGTTAGGATGAAAAATGTTAGGAAGAACATTTTCGGAGTTGAAGTTGAAGGCAATATTTAGGTGAACTTTGGCGCACCCCCATTTCTCGTGATGGTCAGTCCTAGCACAATACAAATAAATACGAATGTACCTTTTTTATATTTACGGATAAACACAGTGCCTTGATCTCATCTGATGTTAAGCGATGATAGGGCCATTTGGTGGAAGCGCACTTCACTCGGGATCCTCAACTAGTGAGGCACTGGGTATCTTATCTCTAGCTGCCGGAACACAGCAATGCTACAAACTTTGATGTTGTGGCGACATATTTAGATAAGACGGTGGTAGCTATCCAGGCGGAGAAACAAGTCCTACCACCAACCAAACCAAGTACACGAAGATGTACCCCCCGCTGGGAATCGAACCCGGGACCTCTGAGTCTAAACCGGTCTGGGTTCTAACAACTAGATCACAGAGGCGGTTACGACCCTAACAATATTTTTAACTTTTATACGTCATATGGATGAAAAGTTAACTGAATTAAGCAATATTATTATTAGTATTAAATATATATTTTTAGATATAAAAGGAAGCTCGTAAAACAATGTAGGTATGTGCTGTTAATATTCCGTAGAACAAAGCGTTTCGGTTAATTAAAAAACGAGGGAGACGACGTTGATGATACGTAATATTCAAAAGTGAAATCCGAAACTGTCATCGCACGGGTGGTTAGATTAAATGAATTGGCCCAATAGATCATACTGTGTCATGCAGCCACAATAAATAACGTGAAATTTTGTGTAACGGCCTCCGTCAAACATTAGGCGCTTTTAGAAATGCGGCCATTTGCAAAATTAATACGTTCAGGTACTTACATTGTTGTTACAAATATTTTGATTTGATTAAAGTTTTTAGAGACTTATATTTGTTGAAAACTTAAACTGCTGAACAATGGCCTTTCCCAAGACTTTTACAAGGACCTATTTTAATTTTTGTAAAATCATCAGCTCATTTAATGTCCTCACTGCTGGGGCACGGGCCTTTCTTATGGATGAAGATAAACCACCACAAGGGCTCAAGTGCGAATTGGTGGTTGTTAACGACTGCTAATGCAGCCGGGCTTTACGTACCTTCCGAAGCACGGAAGAGCTTGTGATGATAAATGTTTGGTCACCTATCTGATGACCGGCCTTTGCGAAAGTTACTTACTCGCAGACTGGGCGCGTTAACCACTGCGACATCGAGCACCTATGTAATACTTTTGCTTCGAAACATTCATTGTTACTGTTAAAAATTCAATGTCATTATTAACAAACCTGTGTTGCTTTATTGTCACTTTTAGAATAGGTTTATTTTGGATTTGTTTCTTTGTATTCGATTTATTATAACTCGTTTGCAGAAACCAGCGTTTTTATTTGCAATTCTCAACAGCTGTAAAGAAGGCAATAGTAGCAGACAGAACCAAATGCTTTTACAATTTTGCTATTTAGGTATATTATTCTATATTTGCTACGGAAAGTAATTTCTGGCTTCAGTGAGCGTGCTTGCATTTTAAAGCCATCGCTGTCTCTCATACTTACTTACATACATTAAAATCAACTTGCATTTTGATCTCATTCGTCTCACAATTTCATTTTCCCGCACGAAACTCGCTTGTGCGAAGTTTTTGTTTTCCCTTATTGTTTTTTATGTACTTTTTCACCATTTAATAAAGAACGGAAAATATTCGTGTTGTTTTACACTTCTTGTTACGTTTATAATTTTTTTGTTTTTGTGCGAAGAGTTGAATAGAAAAGAGGCAGGCTTAATAAGTTTTTGACGGTGTTTGGTAAAAGTATAGTAGAGTTTATATAATGTCCCAATGCAAGGCGTACATCATTGAATTTAAGTCATCGCTATTATTGACGGGTATTGTTGTCAAAATTCGAGTCGATAAATAGCCCGGTAAGTGTAAGTGAGCTCGATGGCGCAGTGGTTAACGCGCCCGGTCTGCGAGTGCTGAAGTTAAGCAACTTTCGCAAAGGCCGGTCATCGGATGGGTGACCAAAAATGTATCATCTCGAGCTCCTCCGTGCTTCGGAAGGCACGTAAAGCCGTTGGTCCCGCTGCATTAGCAGTCGTTAATCACCAATCCGCATTGGGCCCGCGTGGTGCTTTATGGCCCGTTCTCCCTATCCATCCAGGGAGGGCTCGTGCCCCAGCAGTGGGGACATAAAATGAGCTGATGATGATGATGACAAAGGGTGCGATTTTAGAATCTTAACGACGATGACGTAAAATTAGTCACAATTAACAATTATTGTCAACAGTTCATAAATCGCACTTGTAATCCAATTTTTTTCTTGCGTAAAACAGAACGCCCTCAAATAAAATAAAAATATACAACTTACAATTAATTAACTATAAGTCGTCCATTACCTAAGTCAGGACAGAATCAAATCAAATAAAAAGTGTAAAGTGTGTGATTATGTTTACGATAACACAAATTTGTACCTGGCGACATACGAGAAGAGTTAAAATTTTGCCATACAAATTTTTGTTTTCGTATACGTAATCGAATGAATACTGATAAGCAGTTAACAAAAGTCACACTAGGCACACTGGTCGCGTTCATTTTACACTTTTTATTTAATTTGATTCTGTCCTGACTTAGGTAATGGACGACTTATAGTTTATTTATATTTATTTATTTATTCTTTATTGCACAATAAAATAAAATAAAGTACAAAAGGCGGACTTAATGCCAAATGGCATTCTCTACCAGTCGACCTAAGGGCTAAAACGGTGCGGCAAAAAACGTAAATTAAACATATACTACATAAATTTATAAGAACTGAAATATACATATTAAGTTTATTAAATTAAATGATAATAATATAATATACATACTATAAAATAAAAAAATAAAAAACAAATAAAAATAGAGTTGATTAATTGTAAGTTGTATATTTTTATTTTATTTGGGTGCGTTCTGTTTAACGCAAAATTTCTTAAGCGTTTTTCGGAAGACGGTAATATAGTACCTAAGTAATAAAAAAAATGTAGTAGTAGAACGCCCCGGAATGCAGTTCGTGTTCCAAACTAAACAGTTTTTGTTTGCAACGTTCGTTGCCCGTCAACTAGTTATAAGTTACATTATTAGTTTCCGACTTCACGAGTTTAGGATTTTCGGCTCGGCTCTCTGGAGCTCAAATTAGACGGTCAGATCGATACTGAAGGCACTAACTACACAACGTGTTTTTTATAGGGCACCACTAAAATCCAATTTAAGTTTTATTGGCTTAATAATGTAATTCATTTTGTTTTATCATTTAAAATTGACATGAATTAAATAAAGATTTAAAGAAAATGAATAATAATAATTTAAAAATAAAATAATTGAATAATTCAAAAATTATAGAATGATAAAACATTTATTAGAACACAGACACTTACAAATTGTGTGTGGTTTTACAAAACCGTCGTACAACAGTTTTTTGTTCTTAAAAAAAAGAAAAAATTACTTTACCTAGTACCTATGTACCTACACACGCCCATTCCGGACCCAAGGCACCCCTAGAGGACACCACTACTACAAACTGTCAATATTTCTCAATACACTTTGAGCTTTATGTCTATAGCATACGGTTGAACATTTATTGAAGAAATTTGACAGTTTTGTATAGTCTGATGTGCGGGCCTCTGTACATGTTAATACCCACCACGCAATCAATTCCTGAAAGATGAATCGTCCCATTTTGTGTATTGGAACCTGTCACCTAATTAATTAAAAGAAAATGCATTACACTAATTAAATGTATGTTATCGGAGTATAATACAGATGTCGATATGTAGCCTTTTGGTAGGCCTGCTTTTGTACAAGATTCCCCCCACTATTACGAGTGAAAGGCGAAGGGAACCTAAGACAGAGAGGTTCCGGAAGTGCCGATACAGTTCTCCCATCGAAAACTGTACTCGAAGGCTGCTGGTTCATACAAGGAGGTGCTCCGGCGCAATTAACTTGATTTATACGAGGCATTTACTTATTCAGTACTACGGTACTGCGCCACGCGGGCACGCAACCATCTTTGTTTCTAAAATATCGCACTAACGATCCAACCTTTCACAAACAAATGTGAACCTTATTAGCGTTACACTAAAGTCAAGTAACCAGCGTATAATTTTTATTGTAAGTTCAAGGAGTTTGTAGTTTGAGTCAAGTAAACTATCTCGATGGATACTCTATGGAGCATCTTTAAACATGCGACCGCTCCTAATATTTTATTTTAGAACAAAGCCTGTACTGTACTGAGTTATGGGTCCGACACAAAATTGCATTGGTTGTATGAATATGCTAATATGGCTGTCCGAACGTGGGGTAGATTGAGTTATTTTAATATAGAACGAAGGGGTAAAATTAATCATACTAATGATGATACCTGCTGTGGTGGGGTAATTTAATGCAATATGTCGTAACTTAGTATATCAGACCACATTATATTCACCCATCCGGGTAGTCTAGTTTGCGATTGTTGTAGAGAACACTGTATGGCCACAACGGTATCCTCAACATTGAAATCAGATGTTTTGCTTATGGTTGCGATCTTACAAGTTAAGCAACTTTCCTTACGGCGGGGCACCAGATGGGTCACCAAATTAAAATATCTCCAGCTCTTCCGTGCTTCGGAAGGCACATTTAGCCGTTTGTCACGATTGTTGTAAGATAAAACCGTATGTATAACCCACCAAACCGTTTTGAATCGGCGAGGACATGATATGAACAAATCGAACTGTATCATTATTATTGTGGGATATCCAGCAATGAGATATAAAGGGACTAATGATGACTTAATGTAATCTGAATCCTCCTTGCTTTAGAAGACACGTAAAGCCGTTGGTTCCGCCTGCATTAACAGTCGTTAATAACCACCAATCCGCACTGGGCCTACGTGGTGGTTTATGGCCATTTCTCTTTACCCATCCATAGGGTAGGCTCGTGCCCCAGCAGTGGGGACATAGAATGAGCTGGTAATGTAATAATGTGATTTGATGATCTAAAAAGGCTTTTTTTAGTATTTGTTTGTATCATTAATTTCATAAATGCTTACAACCGGCAATCTAGCAAGATACGAGAACGCATAATTAAATTGCATTACTTCAATGTTCATTTCAACAACGGCCTTAGATACGAGGCATTTTGGGCCATTAAAGTGTGCACTTCGCACCCCTTGGCGAATTTTTCAGGGGACATCGTAAAATTAACGCAGTGATCCGGGGTTACCCCAGACGGGGTGTCACGCCCCGCGGCACCTAGAGGGTTGGTTTATCTTATAAAGTGTTATTTTAAGACTACTAACATCCAAATACAATGTTGAAAATCGTAACTTTGCGTAAATTATAAATATATTTGGATATTAGATTGAGAATTTCAGTATACAATATAAATTAAATATTAGACAACATCACATACTTGTTCTGATCCCAAGGTAAGTAGCTAAAGCATTCGTTTTATAGAAATCAGAAACAACGACGGAACCACAGCCACCCAGACCCGACACAGTATAGAAAAAATCGTTTTCGACATTGACCCGTCCGGGAATCGAAGCCGGGACCTCAGAGTTAGCGCCGCTCAGAGTCCAGCGTGCAAGCCACTCGGCTACGGAGGTTTGAGGTTTTGATATAATACTACAAGAAAATAATGTAACAACAAAATAAGAATACAAAAGTACCTCAAAATACTTTTAAGTATTTTAAAAATACTCTTAGTATATCTTCACTTTAAAAGAAAAATTAGGAAATGCAATTTCCTGCTGCAATTAAAGGAGGTAACGCATATAAGGTGCGGCACTAAACGCTTTTATAGGATGTTGTAATAATTGCAGACGCTACACTCGGCTATGTACCGACTATGTTATTAACTCGAACGGGTGTAGTAAAAAGGCTTTGTTACACTACAGAAAGATATGGAAGCTACATCGAAGCTTTATATTAGCTGGCCTTGTTTGAGTTTTTTAGCGGTAACTACTGTATGTCGTGATTTTAATTAGGGTAGTGGTATCAGTACTTGACACATTGTTGTCACCAAAAACTAATTATAGTTTTATTGAAATTTCACTAAATAAAAAAACTCGCCGAAATTAGTCAACACTATCTACTTTTACTTTATAAGCCAAAGGAGCCCTATTCAATGTCGACAACTACGGCATCAACATCCGATCTTAATATTTTTACAAATAATTAAAGATCAGTTATGAATTAGGCAAGCAATATTGTAATTAAAATATTGTTGCGAACAAATTACAATTTGAAAAAAACAAAGTGTTGAAAAAATTATAAAGCTTATAAAGTAAAAGTAGATAGCGTTGATTAATTTCGGCGAGTTGGATTGAGCCACGATAACATTGGCAGTGCACCTGACCCGGCATGTCATGCGGTGCGGGTTCGAATCTCGCTCGTGGAATTTTTTCAACACTTTTGTCTTTTTTCTTTTTTCGAAATGCTAGGAACCAGATGGTCTGTATTAAATTTTCGCCAAAGTCACAAATCAGTTGCAGACCCCCTTTTTCTAGTAATTAAAGGAAACAACTGTTTATCACTGGTTACCCTACCTTATGGTAAGTACTAAGTCGTGAGTCTCAAAAACCAATACGGCTTCGAAAAATTAAAGTAAAATAAAAAAGATAAGTATTGATTGATGGCTGTAAATCTGCAATCCTTTCTTTATCCTTTATCCAATCCTTTACTTTATCAGCGAGAACCGCGTAATGAAACGTGATACGTACCTTACGTAGGTACTGCATTATAAAAATTTACATACGGACCCATATACCACTAACAAACAAAATAAAATAAATAGTAATTCACTTAAAATTTATCAATTTTTTTTTCATCCTCAATACAATGAAATATTTCCCAATAAATAAACGCCTAAGGGTAATGCTCAAAAGTAACAATAAGTGTTCCTCGCATTGCAACCCGAGTTCATGCCACCTTTACTCGATTTTTTTTCCGCTCTGCTAAAACCTAAGCTCCAAGTGATATTCAACGTTATTTATTGCCAAAGAGAATAATAAGGAAGAACAAAGTGAAAAAAATAAACCTAATCAGAAGTAAGTTCAGTAGGTGGTCTCGTTCAGAGCGTGGCTCCTTCACTCGATAACAGAAGTGGCGTAGAGCCGAAGACTCAATTAGAATACAGTTATTTTTTATAAACTCTTTCAACTCAGTGTGTACTAAAACTTCAATGTGTGTTTTACGTTATACAAGATAAAATATAATATAATGTTGTCTAGAAGTGATATAATTCAGCCAACCCTAGCTGTGGTCAGACGACCTAGTCCGGGTGCCGAGCAGGAGATGGATGAGGATGGCGCAGGACCTTAAAGAGTGATGTGCGAGGGAAGAGGCCTATTCCCTGCAGTGGGCGGAGGTGGGCTAATGACGATGATGATGATATGAAATTTTTTATACATAGTAAGTGTTGAAAAAAAATGTTTAAGTATGAAAAAATTCACTAACAAATTGACTAGTCAAATTGTAATAATGTTATTTGGTGATCAGGCTTTAACTGTCCTCAGTAGCTATCATCTGTATCTAACTATCATCTAATCATCTGTGTCTCATGTAATCTGTAGTCATTACAAAAATAATAGTAATATTTTTGTGTTCCAACAGATAGCACAGAAGACAGCCCGTTCCTCAGTTGAGGATCCTTGAGATTAAGCATTGTATACTTAAAATAACAATATTTCTGTTACTTTCTCATAATCATATAAATAATGCCAAACGATTTGGCTTTCCATTGTAGTAGTAAACATAAGTGATATTAATAGCGAATAACTAAAATAATCAATGAAAAATAAATTGCACTTACCTACTCCATACAAACCTTATTCCGAGACCTGTAAAAACTTGGTTCATTTGGTCGAATGCATCGAGAATTTTAATACTTTTCTTTATCTTGAACTTTACTTGTTAGCGTCTTATCGAGTGTCCCGGTTCATTGACAGACCGCAAGTTTCCTTATGTTATTAACATTTTCCGCGTTGCATTAAAAATGAGTTGAAAAATCTGTCGAGTAAAAATAATCCAGTCGTAAAATGTTAAACGGTGTTCAAAACAGACTGAATGAATTTTATTTTATATGCTAACAACGACACGATAAAAATTTGCGGCCAGAAAAAAAATGCATTTTTAAATTTGTATATAAAAGATGTTTTGTAATAGGTTTATATTCCCGAAACATAGCCATGCAATTAATTATAAAAGACATCGTGATGATATGCAAGATCATATTTACATAGATATAGTACTTTTCCATACAAAAGCTCAAATATATTTTTTAAATTATTTTTGTTCAGCCCTAACACTTTCTGTTTTTGTTGGACCATGAGCTTAACGACCAAGAACAACGTATCAGCTTTACCCAGGGCTGTCACTTTGCAATTTTTGCTTTTATTTTTTATTATTTTGTATTTTGCATTCACCAATGCTATATCACAGTCATAAGATAAGATTTTACTAGAAGATATCAATCAGTCTCAGGAAGCTCAAGTGGGAATCGAACCCACGACCTTTGAATAACCGGTCCAATACTCTAACCGCTGAGCTACCTGAGACTGGTTGATTTTTTCTAGTGACAACCTCAATATTTTGGCCATATAGTGCTTTTTATGTATGTTCATATTTTTCCGCGGTTCAAGCACAGCACCCCATATGTCATATTCGGGATTAAATGTATTGGCGTTTGGCTACACATAATGTTGTAAGTATAAAGTATCAGCTATTTAAAAACAAGCAATTCTTAGTCTACTGAAAACCGAAACCGTTTACTTACACAAAATGAAATGAAACTTTTCAACTTAAAATTATAACATTATAAAGTGGTTTTATATCTAAAATAAACATTAGAATTCAATTATGTTTTGCCTAAAGAGGACGTCGTTGTTCCGTTGTGTCCATTTCGCTAGCTTCTAATATTGTAAATACTATAGCTATGTGAGCGTATGGCTCGTTTCTGCCTTACGATGATGTCCATCATGACAGTGTTACAAAAATAAAATTCAGTTTCCAGGTAAGATATAATTATGATTAAAGTTAAGTACGCAAATTTAGTTGCAAACATACATTTTCGAAAACGCATACTTATGTATCTTATCTTATCTTATTGGGGACTGCTGAGGTTTCCCTCTCGCAGTAGCACTTCGATTCATTGGGATCTTTTGTGCAAAAACTTTGTGCAAATCCATACCTACTCTGCAATAACAATTTACTTGCTTCACCGCCCAGCACTATGCACTATTAAACTAAAAACAAATTGTAAAGCGCACTTTAAAACCAGACTGCTTACCTCCTAAGTTCAAAATAATATGCAAACACACAAGTTTGCAAGCGACGTAAATCCGAGTCGTCATTATGATAATAAATTCAGAAACATTTTATCGTTTTTTTCAACAAAAAGTCTTGAAGTATTTTACTGTTATGCCACATTGTCTTCGTTGGCTGTTTGCCGCTGCTGCACTCAGAGATGTTAATCCAAGTTACACTTATGATTTTTCATTGTAAATAGTATTTATTCATGACACACTAACCACTAATTTCGATCGAACAACTTTAGGTTGTTTTCTAAAGTTCACTACACATTGAAATGAAACCACTTTTTCGTATCTAACTCATCAATCTACTAAATTCTTTCACTATTAGAATGCTACATTAGCGCTGAGTAACATAGGCTATATTTAAAAAAAAAGGATATAAAGATAAGGTGGTAACTGACCACGCGGTATTAAAACAAGCCAAATCACCATCAAATCCCTTGCTGGGAAAAGAACCCGGAACTGGTGACGTAACCACTAGACCACGGACTCAGTAAAAAAAAGGTAAATTAAGAAGTAAAAATTTTATAACTTTTGCCTTTATTTCGAATATCCTTACATCCATTGTACTCCTTGAAATTAATTGTAAACTTATATTACGAGTATAGAATATTACTTTATTTGTTCAAATGGTCTGTGATTGCTGAATTTATGTAACATTCGCAAAAGCTGGATGGACTTGTGCTTTGGCCTTACCGTCATTTTACATCCCGCGTGGTGGTTTATGGCTCGGTCCCCTTATCCATCCTTAGGGAATTATAGGGAAGGCTCGTGCCCCAGCAATGGGGACATAAACTGAGCTGGTGATGATGATGATGATGATGATGATTAAACCCCTATACAATTAAGGTAGAGCTAATGAAAAGAAAAATATATAATATAGTATTATTTTTTCTAAAAAGCTCCAAATAGCAATACACTGCCATCTAGCAGTACAACGAAACAACAGAAGTGGTTAAAAGTAGAACCTATGAAAACTCGGCACTTTTCGCAGGGAAATCCAATGTTGTAGTTGTCAGCGTCTTTCCTAGATGTCGCTACAAGTATGTACGCATTCTCTTCAGTGTTCAGGAATTCCGATAGATAGCGCTATTTAGATACAGTAAAATATTTAAAATACGTCTAAGCAGAAACATGAAATGATTAAAGATAACAATAATAATATATTTTTTGGAGAATTTTAAGTTGTAGTTTGTTGGCCTCTTTCCTAGATGTCGCTGCGAGTATTAAAGTAAAAGTACGCTTTCTTTTTAGTGTAGAAAAATTTTGATAGATGGCGCTTATTAAATAAATAGGTACTACAAAATATTAAAACACGGTTTAAATGAGACTATAATAAGTTTTGAGGAAACAACAAATAAGACTACGATATAATTACTTTAAATTACATAATTATTATAGTTTTTGCAAAGCTTGAAGTTGTAGTTTGGTGTCATTACTAGATGTTGCTGTGAGTATAACAGTAAAAGTATGCTTTCTTTTCAGTGTGCGAAAATTGTGAAAGGTGGCGCTATTTAGATACTTTTAAATATTTAAAATTAAGGCTATCACACGACTGACTATGTAAAAATGTGATATAGTGAATTACACTATCAGCACGTACTCAATAGTACGTGATAATTAAGGTCTTCCTGATTGACAAGGCGTCCTTCCTCTAGTCACGTATAAATGTGATGTTAATTAGTATTTAAGATGATACACTAGAGGATAAAGATTATTCATTAAACGCAAGACATTGTTTCATTTCGGGTCTCCGTCTCAACACCATTACATGGCGACCGTGACATGGTGTCACAAGTCCGCGCCGCGAAATCGCTAGTTGAAAATCGTTCTTGGAAACAAAAATATTGCATGTTTTACTTGTCATCTACCGTGAATACAGACACAATAGAATTTTAATTGTTTATCGCACTGATCAGTGCTCGCGGCAGATGACAGGTAAATGATAAACTAAAATAGAACATTTCGCTTTACAAGCGGCTTTTCCGTTACGTTTATATCTATTGTTAACTAATATTTTAAAATAAATTAAATACTATTGCCTGAACTGGGTGAACCCGGTTTTCAGGCGAATCTGGGCTTAATCTAAGTTATGAAGTACCTATAGGTACCTCGGCTCGGTTTGAACATATCGTGTGCTAAACGAACCAGCTGATCAGCTGATAGTAAACAGTCACCGCCACCCATCGGGACCCGCAACAGCAGAGGAATCTCAGATGCGTTGCCGGCAAGCAGGCATAGTAGGGAGTAATCCACTATCATAAAAAATATTGCGAATAAAATTATATTTATATACAACATGTAACAGATCTGTTACATGTTGTATATATAATTGTTTAATATGTGTGTATGTCACTGAGTTCCTCTTAAAGGGCGGTGGGCAGCTCCTGCTCCACTGCCGCCTGCCGCATACCTACTAAAACAAATCTATGCACTCCTGGCTTATCAGCCTGAATGTAATGTGTATAAGTATCGATGGAAGGAGGTCTTGAATGAGTGTATATTGTTTTGCGAGGAAGGTGAGTATGAGTCTACCTGTTTGTGATTGATTGTTACTTATTCTTTCTTTTACTTTTGTTATTGTTATTTGTTTTTTTATTAATTTTTTTTTGTACTAAGTATTTACTGTAATAAATAAATAAATAAATGTTTCCCACACTCACACCAGTTATCTAAGAAAGTCGTTATATGGTTAACTATATAGACAACGGATAAACATACATAAAATACTTGAATTAATACTTATTATACAAAGAAAACACCCAGACCTGAAACAATTTAGAAAAACAGGTATTTCTAAATTGATCCGACCGGGGATCGAACCCGGGACCTAAGAGATGGCGACACCGTGAAAACCGGTGTGCAAACCACTCGACCAAAGAGGTCGTCAAATAGTAATAATAATAATAGTAATAGTAATAATAGTCGTCGTAATAGTACACATATTAAACCATTGTAATTAGTTATAAAATAAATAAATAATAAATATCATTTCTTGAAGGTTATTATAAGTCGTAACAGCCCGGGTATACCGCCGCTGTAAGCTGGTCCAACAAAACTGTCGATCGTGGTAACTATTACTTTATCTGTGGTGGTAGGAGGTATCCTTTAAAAAGCTTCATGTTTACATAAGCTACTTTTCATGTAGGAAGAGCCCGACAGTGGGACGACAAATGGAAGTCTTAGGCGATTAACACACGGTACCGCGCACCGACGCGGTAGGAGGTGAAGCGGATCTCAAGTTGCATTGGCCTCTATAAGGCGATTAACACACGGTACCGCGCACCGCAGCGGCAGGCGGTGAAGCGGATCTCAAGTTGCATTGGCCTCTATTAAATCCGTTGATACCAAACACACGTACACCGCCCGCTCTCGCCGCCACCGCCCCTCCGCGCGGACGGCAGCGCGTAGGGGCGGCGCCTCACAGACGAGGCGCCGCATAGGTCATTTCGCGAAACACGGAAAAAAATCATGGCTTGGAAATATATGATGGTCTCTAACCACCTTTTGGGGAATAATGGTTGTGGGTTTATACATACATACACTATACATATTTTAACTTTAAAAATACATCATACAATATAATATGTTATTTCAGGTAGTCGCTGTTTTCAAAATTGAAACTTCAATATTACATAGTACTACATATTAAAACTAATAGAAATGTGAATAAAGACAGTGCTGAAAAAATTCTTGCCAGTGTCTGTAATAAAACTGGTCGAAACCGCGTTAAATCCATTCGCTCGGACAGGCGCGTGAACCGCCTTACCGCGCGGAGCACCGCTACGAAATCCGCTTTACCGCCTCCGCCCGACGCGGCGGTGCGCGGTGCCGTGTGTTAATCGCCTCAGATTTAGAAATGAAGTCATAGCTACAATTAATAGGTATTGGCTTAAAAACCACGCTTAATTGCTAAATGCGAATTGGTCATCAAAAACCCAGACGAAACATACATACCTACACCATTTTGCTACTGGGAATAGAACCCAAGACCTCTGGATATCATGCCGCGTGTTTAACCCCTCGGCCACTGAGGCTGATGAAGATATTATGTAAAATTGTTATAGTAAAACGCAATAAATATTTTCAGCTTGAACAACCAAATTGAATAAGCGACAACTGCATCGACCGTTCATTGCGTTGCAAGTGATTCATGTCTGCGCTGAATAGGAATAGTTGTGGACCGGAAAATATATTTAATTGTGCGAATTTAGATCTTATTGCCTCAGATATAAGGCGGCACAAAAGTGTTTTGGATGCTTGTGGGTATTATGATACATATAACATGCACAGAGTTTGTTTCGAGTGTGAATGTCGCAGGTTAACAATAAATTTGGACCATAATTATAATTTTCATAAACATAATAATTTAAAATAGAAAAATAATAAAAGTGTGTCTTTTAAATAACCACTTCAATTTACTTAGATAACAATTAAGAAAACAACGGATGTCATAAAAGGTATGCTTTCATAAGATTTGTCAGTATAACATTATATTTGTTAAAAAGGTACTTATTATTTCCGTTTTATTTGTAATGAATTTCATGTTGCATTGGGCGAGTGTGTTATATATAGATATTCCTATAAAAAAAACTTTGGTCCAACTGAATTTAGATTTTTCATATTGGACTTTATATTGCATAAATTCAGATAAATAAATGTTTCCGTTGTTTGTTACTAACTATTTAGATCGCTGTATTTCCTTACAGACAGAAAATTTTGTCAAAATGGATAACTAAAATTGGTTTAAAAAAAATGAACTTCGATTCGAACTTCTTCGAAATTTGAAAAAAGACAGCGTTGAAAAATTCCACGAGCGGGATTCGAACCCGCACTCCTGCCACATGCCAGGTCAGGTGCACATGTAATTTGTTCGCAACAATATTTGCGTAAAATTATAGTTATATAACCATATTCTTCGTTTGTAAATTGGTTTCAATAATTATGAACTTTGAATTTTTTACAGTACATCGAATCGTAGAAAGACGCTTACCACTTTGCCTTGCTTCCCTGTTTGGCAGCGACACGTATACGTGACATGCCCGGAAAGTTGCCGCGTCTTGTTACCGCCAGCGTGTTTGGCAGATTGGATTTGTTTTCCCGCATACTAATACAAATACGAAACGTGCGAGTGTGACGCTCGACAAGTGAGAAAAACAGTACATGTAAGAACCATTCGTTTAAAATTCAAAATTCAAAACATTTTATAAAAACACAAATGTTGAAAAAATTTCCACGAGCAGGATTTGAACCTACACCCTTCTGACATTCCGGGTCAGGTGCTCTTCCAATTGAGCTGTCAGAAGGGTGCAGGTTCAAATCCTGCTCGTGGAAATTTTTTCAACATTTGTGTTTTTATAATTTGTTCGCAACAAAATTTGCGTTAAAAATTATTTGAACATTCAAAATATTTACTCAGTTTAGGCTACAAATAGCTCTAATGAACGTCGTTATGCCCTCAGTTCGTGAGTCTACTCAAGGCGGGAGAACTTGTACTGAGAAGAACCGGCAAGAAACTCAGCAAGTGTCAAGCTCTTTTCTCCTTACAGCGTCAAAAATACAGGAAAGTGCCCTATCATAAAAGGATTCTTTCCATCACAAATAAAAACACAAAAAAGAAAAAAAACGTAATATCTAATTGCAAATTTACATCATTTACCAGTTTTTTTACAAATTTGTTTACAAATTTTCACAATGTCATACAGTAATAATAAAAGACAAAAACTGTCTAAGAAAAAACAAAGATATGTGGCGTATCTAGTATTTTAACATAGACTAGTATTAAATAGATTTTTAGCTTAAACTAGTTTGTATGTTTATTGTTTGTATTTCTTTGTTTGATGTAGCTTATTATACTTAAATATGTTAGTGTTATGTTATTAAATATGTTAATGTTAGATTTATAAATATATATAATTATATACATATGTATAGATAGTATGCACACAATTAATATTATATAAAATAAGTAAACAAACTAATATTAAAGGTAACGTAGCGTTCAACAAACATTCTGACAATACAATCATATTTTGTGTTATAATATTTTCACTAATGACCGGCTGAGTACTTCTATTGTGCGATGCGCCGGCGACGGCGCCGAGCGGTCAAACCGGTTTTGTATTCAGCCAGCCCGTGCCCAGTGCCCCTCCGTCGCGCGTCTTCCCCCGCACGACAGTCGCACTGGAATCTCTGCTGTTGACGGATCATTATTGCTTTCGCTAAATATTGCCTATCAGTTTCCGTATGCTTTTATAGCTTCGCCTGTATGCCTATTGAACTGTTTCTTCACCTACTTATTGTGCTGTGTAAATGAACTATCGCTAATTCTTCTCTTCACCTTCTATATGTTATTTGTGAGTGCTTTGTGCTAAACGCAATAAACTGTTGTTTCGTGCTTTGGGACTTATTAATTACCGACACCAAATTGGTGACCCCGAAAAAACATAAGGATGTCGTTATCTCAAGGCAGCAAACACGGCTACGATGCAGCAGCGCGGACGGGAAGCGATCTACCCGCCTCGCAAGAAATATGCCGAGTTGGAGTGCGGGTACCACCGTTTTGGCCGGAAGATCCAGAATTCTGGTTTGCTCAAATCGAAGGTCAGTTCGCGTTATCTGGCATATCATCAGACATAACGAAGTTTAATTATGTTATAAGCAACCTCGATCACCAGTACTCAAAAGAAGTGAGAGACATTATCATTACTCCACCGGAAAATGATAAATATTTGAAGTTGAAGGCGGAGATCATAAAAAGATTTACGGCATCGCGAGAGAAGAAAGTAAAACAATTACTGATGCATGAAGAGTTAGGGGATAGAAAACCATCCCAATTCCTTCGCCACTTGCAGAGCCTGGCAGGCGTTAACGTCCCGGAAGAGTTCGTGAGAACAATTTGGAGCAGTAGGCTTCCCACTAATATCCAGACAGTGTTAGCTGCCCAACCGTCTACGAGCTTGGAAGTATTGGCTGACTTGGCTGACAAGGTACTGGAGATAGCACCGTCATCACCCCACGTCGCTGCAGCCTGCGCCCCGACTCCAGGTTCGTCGTTTGACATTATGGCCAGGGAAATCGCGGAGTTGAGGAAGCAAATGAACGAGATGAACATGAAGCTCAACGAAAGAGCGCGTCCCAGTTCCAGAAAGCCCACCCGTTCTCGATCCAGTTCCCGTAACCGTTCCAACTCACACTTCCGTAAGCATCCTACATGTTGGTATCATTATAAGTTTGGTAGGAAAGCTCATAAATGTATCGAACCGTGTGATTTTAAGCAATCGGAAAACAATTCGGGCGGTCGATAATGGCGACAAGCGATTGCCCTAGTTCCGGTCGCTTATTTGTAACTGACTGTAAAACTAAGATGCGGTTTCTCGTTGACACCGGCAGCGATCTCTGCGTCTTCCCTCGGTCAGTATTAAAAGAACGTAGATCAAAAACAGACTACACATTATGCGCAGCGAACGGAACACAAATCAACACGTACGGCTACGCTCACTTAGTTTTGAACTTAGGGTTGCGCCGCGACTTTGCTTGGAGATTTATTGTAGCCGACGTAACTAAAGCTATAATAGGTGTAGATTTTTTATGTTATTATGATTTAGTGGTAGATTGTCGTAACCAACGTCTTATTGATAATAAGACTAAGCTTTCGACTACGGCTTTGCCTGTGACTTCCAGAGATAATGTTTCTTCAGTCAAAGTAGCATCGGGTGACACTAGGTATCATGCGATTCTCAGGGAGTTCCCTGATATTACTCGCCCATCTGGTGTTCCCAAATTTACAAAGCATAATACCGTTCACCACATTAAAACAACTGCGGGACCGCCTGTTGCTTCTACACCTCGCAGGCTGGCCCCAGATAAGTTAAAAATTGCCAAGGAAGAATTTGCTTCTATGTTACAGAATGGTACTGCTAGGGTTTCTGATTCTCCGTGGTCATCACCTTTACACCTTGCGCCTAAGAAAAGCAACGGTTGGCGGCCTTGTGGTGATTATAGGGCGCTTAACGCCCGAACGATACCGGATAGGTACCCTATACGCCACATTCAGGATTTTGCACATAGTATCTCAGGCTGTACAGTCTTCTCAACGATTGACCTTGAGAAGGCTTTTAATCAAATCCCGATAAGTCCAGGTGATATTTCGAAGACTGCTATCACGACGCCGTTCGGTTTATTTATATGTTAATGCCAAAAAATCGAAAGAGTCGCTACCACTAAATACCTAGGAGTGACTCTTGATAAAAATTTATCATGGTATCCTCAGATAACTATTGTTGCAAAACGAGCCAGAAAGTTAATATGGTTATTTAAACATTTACGTAATATCTCCGATAAAAAACTTATTACATATGTTTACATAGCTCTAGTCCAATCTATTCTCACATACTGCATAGCAATCTGGGGAGGTACATATAAAACTGGTTTCATAAACATCGAACGAGCACAGAGAGGAATTTTAAAAGTCATGTTAAAAAAGAATAAAATGTATAGCACATCTAAATTATACAACGAGGCAAATGTTTTGACCGTCAGACAACTATACATATTACAAACCATCCTCAAAACTCACAAGGTTAACCCTGCAGACCCGAACATTCTCAAAAAACGTAATCCATATTCTGTCATCAGACAACCCATAGTAAGAACAGTATTTGCTAGACAACAAGCCCCGACACAATCTATCATAATATATAATAACGTAAATAGAAAAAAGCATATTTACACAATGACACTATATCAGTGTAAAAAGAATATCACAGAATGGTTAAAACAACTAGACTATGATTCAACAGAGCGATTGCTACTAAGTCGAACTAGCTACTAAATAATAATAATAAAATAAAATAAAAATTTAATACCACTATTCTTAATAAACATACCAATTTGTTAACGACTCATATAACATGCGCAATAACAAAAACACACACACACACACACACACACACCCCCACACACACACACACACACACACACACACACACACACACACACACACACACACACTCACACACACACACAGTTTTAGTTTTATTGTTAAACTTACCTTGGCACTGTTTTTTTTTTTATTTTCGTCTGTTATGAAACGAAAGAGCGGGCTTCTCCTAATACAGGATTTTATTAACTTAACAGGAGATTCCCAACCCTTGTAATGTCTAACGTTAAGAAAATAAAGAAATTTTGTATTTTGTATTTTTGTATTGTATTCGAATTCCCATACATGACCTTTGGTCTGCGTAACGCAGCGCAATCTTTCCAACGTTTTGTTGATGAAATGCTGCGTGGACTGGATGCGTTCGTGTATGGGTATATCGACGATTTTTTGGTCTTTTCACCAGATCCATCATCTCATGAGGCTCACCTTCGTGAGGTCTTCACCAGACTACGCGAATATGGGATGGTCGTCAACACATCAAAGTGTGTGTTAGGCGCGTCGGACGTTACTTTTCTTGGGTATAGTATATCTGCTCAAGGTACTAAGCCACTGCCAGAAAAGGTTGAAGCTATCAGTAACTTTCCAATCCCTAAGACCGTAAGAGAACTGCGAAGATTTCTAGGTATGATAAATTTTTACCGTAGATTCATTCCGGACGCAGCAAAGTACCAGTCTTCACTGAACACACTTTTAAGCGGTTCAGTCAAAGGGTCTCATCCAGTTAATTTTACAGAAGCAGAGCAGCAGGCGTTTGATGCCTGCAAGCAGAGTTTGTGTAAAGCCACTCTCCTAGCCCACCCTGATATTGACGCACAAATGGCATTAGTCACTGATGCGTCTGATACGTCAATAGGAGCAGTCCTGCAGCAGCTTTCGCAGACAACGTGGCAACCGTTAGCATTTTTCTCCAGAAGGCTAACCCCTGCGCAGCAAAAGTATTCGCCTTACGATAGGGAGCTGCTAGCGGTCTACGAGGCTATAAAATACTTTAGACACATGGTGGAAGCAAGGCAGTTTATAATTTATACCGATCATAAACCGCTTTGTTTTGCGTTCCACACTCGTAAAGATAAGTGCTCGCCTAGGCAATTCAGGCACTTGGACTACATCTCACAATTTTCCACGGACATTAGACATATCCCGGGTAAGGAAAATGTGGTTGCAGACACGCTGTCAAGGGTTGAAGAAATTGTTCAACCATTAGACCTTAACAAGTTAGCTGAGGCTCAAGTTCACGACTCAGAACTTCAAGGTTTATTGGACAGCGATTCATCCTTACATTTGAAGAAGGTCATGCTGCCCGGATCTCATAATAGTCTATACTGTGAAGAGAGAGATAATTCGTTCAGACCTTATGTCCCTAAAATACTGCGGCAACAAGTTTTTAAAAGTCTTCACTCTCTTAATCATCCGGGCACTAACGCAACCGCAAAGCTGGTGTCTGAGCGTTATGTGTGGCCTGAGATAAAAAAGAACTGCAGAGAGTGGGTTCGCGCGTGTCTTGCTTGTCAACGAGCGAAAGTTGTTCGGCATGTGTCATCACCACTAGGTACATACAAGTTGCCTCGCGCTCGTTTTATGCATATCCACATAGACCTCGTGGGGCCACTACCTATCTCGCAGGGATTTCGATACTGCCTCACAGCTGTCGATCGCTTTTCGCGATGGCCAGAGGTGATTCCACTTCAAGATATTACAGCCGAGACGGTAGCAAAAGGGTTACTCAACGGTTGGATATCTCGATTTGGCTGTCCCGTAGATATAGTTACTGACCGCGGTAGTCAATTCGAGTCCGCGTTATTTAAAACCCTTTCACAAATTGTGGGGTTCCAGCACAGACGAACAACGGCGTATCATCCAGCGTGCAACGGTCTTATAGAAAGGTTCCATAGACAGCTCAAAGCGGCCTTAATGTGCCACGAGAACAGAAACTGGATGGAAACTCTCCCAATAGTGCTCTTAGGTATACGAAGTTCTTTTAAAGAGGATCTTAAAACATCACCAGCTGAGTTAGTGTACGGTGAAACCTTAAGGTTGCCAGGTGAATTTTTTAATCCTATTACCGAAGGTACCACGGATGTATCAGAATACGTGGCGCGGTTACGTAATTTCACAAGAAATCTCCAACCAACGCCCGCATCTCGCCACGATAAGCGTTCTGTTTTTATTTACAATGATCTATCTACTGTTAGTCACGTGTTTTTGAGGGATGACACAGTACGCGGCTCTTTGCAACCACCTTATAGAGGACCCTACAAAGTCATCGAGAGAAGTGACAAAGTTTTTAAAATAAACATTCACGGAAAACCCATCTCAGTTAGCATAGATCGTTTAAAACCTGCATATATTTTGTCCGATACGCACAGTCCTGACCTTGAACCATCAAAGCATCATGCCCAAGTACATGATAAAAATACTGTACATAAAACAACACGGTCAGGGCGGGCAGTCCGCTTTCCAGAGTATTATCGCCCGTAGGACGGTCTCTGGAGGGGGGTGATGTGGCGTATCTAGTATTTTAACATAGACTAGTATTAAATAGATTTTTAGCTTAAACTAGTTTGTATGTTTATTGTTTGTATTTCTTTGTTTGATGTAGCTTATTATACTTAAATATGTTAGTGTTATGTTATTAAATATGTTAATGTTAGATTTATAAATATATATAATTATATACATATGTATAGATAGTATGCACACAATTAATATTATATAAAATAAGTAAACAAACTAATATTAAAGGTAACGTAGCGTTCAACAAACATTCTGACAATACAATCATATTTTGTGTTATAATATTTTCACTAATGACCGGCTGAGTACTTCTATTGTGCGATGCGCCGGCGACGGCGCCGAGCGGTCAAACCGGTTTTGTATTCAGCCAGCCCGTGCCCAGTGCCCCTCCGTCGCGCGTCTTCCCCCGCACGACAGTCGCACTGGAATCTCTGCTGTTGACGGATCATTATTGCTTTCGCTAAATATTGCCTATCAGTTTCCGTATGCTTTTATAGCTTCGCCTGTATGCCTATTGAACTGTTTCTTCACCTACTTATTGTGCTGTGTAAATGAACTATCGCTAATTCTTCTCTTCACCTTCTATATGTTATTTGTGAGTGCTTTGTGCTAAACGCAATAAACTGTTGTTTCGTGCTTTGGGACTTATTAATTACCGACACCAAAGATATACTATATTGAAGCAAAAAATTTGTACCCGTTTTTACGAAAATTGCGCGGACGGAGGAGTATGAGATTTCGCACACTTATAGTTTATTTATAGAAGGTTATCCAAATGTTAGTATTTTTTTAAATTATGCATAAAAATACATTAAATCAACAAAAACAACATCTACCATGTATTTGACACACGAGTATTGTTTGTCTTTAATGCGGCCGACATCTGTCAATGCCAATCCAAACTGACATGGACTCGAGCTTACGACTTTCTGTAATCTGGGCGACTGCTGTTTCAATTAAGCTGTCGAGACATTGGTTTTTCAAGAGTTTCTAACGCTTTCTAACGCAAGCGCAAGGATTACATACTAAACAAAAAACTAAATTAATAATTTGTTTCTTATTTTCATTGCTATAAGAAGCAAAATCGATTTTAAACTTATTTGGTATGAAAAATATCTGTCTAGTGTGTCAGAGGAAAATTTTGTGCCCAAAAACGTCAATAAATTGTATAATTTATTTACGTAATTATAAGTACATGTAATTACTAATTACATATACTTATTTAATAATCTTATATGGTGTTGCTGTATCAATGATTGATATTACTATGATTATTAGACATCATCATCATCATCATCATCAGCTCATTTTATGTCCCCACTGCTGGGGCACGAGCCTTCCCTATGGATGGATAGGGAGAACGGGCCATAAACCACCACGCGGGCCCAGTGCGGATTGGTGGTGGTTAACTACTGCTAATGCAGCCGGGACCAACGGCTTTACGTGCCTTCCGACACACGGAGGAGCTCGATATGATAAAATTTTGGTCACCCATCCGATGAACGGCTTTTGCGAAAGTTGCTTAACCTCAGCACTCGCAGACCGGGCGCGTTAACCACTGCGCCATCCATCGAGCTTCTTATTAGACATAATGTAAGTTTTTTAAGTACAAGTAAAAAAGTCCCTAAAAAAACAATTTTTGTTTACAGAAATTATTATAACCGGTCTCTCTGCAATCAAAGTTGGATATCCGAAGTATTTGCAAGGGCATAATATCAAATATTCACGTCAAAACTATCAAAATTAATTATTATTCATATAACAACAAGTAATAATTCAATGCGTCTCTATTTAGCTCACTTTCCAGATTTTATTCGCGCATATATCAACTTTAAAAAGCTGGTTTGTTAACTATGATTGCGAGCGAAAGCTATATAGGTCTTCCGCTTTAAGCAATAAGGTTGAAAATACGTAGGTTCTATGCAAACGCTGGCGACGATGGTAGCGTGTAAATTGTTAAAGTTAGGAGCGCGGTTGCAATTTTCGCAGCTGTATAAAATATTGTCAGGAACAATATCAGATATGGGCTGAGCGATGGATGTGCCTTTGGCTTTTTGGCACGTTCCAGTGCAACCGTCACCGATTGAGTTATACTGCTACTGTTGCTAGGAAATGCTTTTCCGAATATTGTTTTCTGTGCTTGACGAGTTCACACTGGCCATTTAGATCCGCGTCCGTGTTTCCGGCCGTATGTTGTGCGCATTTAGTCTGGACGCTGGATTTTACATAACTCTTTGGAAAATGTAGACGGATAGTCCAAATAACAAACTCGTTTGAACGATTTATGTTCGATAGTTTTATTGTGGTGTCTAAGTTCAGGCGCTCGAACTGTTTAGACATGTATTTGGTAAATTATTTTAATTGGGTGTAATGCTCAATTTGATGCATAATAGATTGAAGATTCGATGACGACAACTTAAAAGGTATGGTTAGGGGAAAAAAATAGAAAACATACAAATTAAAACTAACATATTAACTGGTTTTAATTAAGCTTTCGAAACAAATAATGGTTTTTTGTTTGTTTATAAAAATAAGCTGAATGACACTGCTTTACCACGTTTGAGTTGTTGTCTTAAAAGTTAAGAATTTTTGTAATGCCTGGACTCCGGATCAGTGATGAAATTGTCTCAAGATCCTCAGTACCTACGTCGGAAGACACTTTCAAGCCATTGGTAACCCAGAGATCATTTTAATAACATAAATGGTTTACATTCCCGTTTAAATACTAAGCTTTTAGCACAGCGCAGAAAACCAACATTCATCCGATTTCAGTTAGGCTCAGATGTTTCGGAGCTCTCTGGCTAAGTTCTCGCTAGAAACTATTTAGCGCTACGTTCCGAATTAGGTACAGCTGTCAGATTTAGGCAAACAGTCGTGGGGGGCCGGGGCCGGAACTCGGAACGCTCCGTCTCCCACATTAGTTCAATCCCAATGAATCGCACTTGCAACAGTAAGGCCGCGTCTTTAACGTCTGCGGTGCGCGGGACAGGAGCGGTGGCGAGGCGGGAAGCGGTAACCACATGAGTATATACCCGTACAGAGTCCAAGCTTCCTTATAACGCGCAAAATTTATACCTATTTTAGTGGGGTTGTCTCATTAAGAATAAGATAAATAAAACAATTTTTTTTTTAATATTTCATAAGTTTATAAATTACTTACTCTAAATATTTTGTTTGTTGTTTGTTTGTTGTTATTTTTGTTTTTCAATAACTTGTTTGTTTTTATTTTTCAGGTTAAGATAAAATCTAATCTGACATTTTTTTGTTATTTACTGAATTGGAAAACACTTAAATGGCAGATCAATTATGGTACAGTAATTAAACACGTTCTAAGATTTCAGTGCCAATATTTATAATGTTTGCTTTAAAATCGAAGTGTTCGCGAAACTACGTGAAATAGGCAATATATTTATATTTCTAGCATTATTCATACTCACTGTACAGTAGTTAACCATTTTTACAGTAAACCACTCTAATTTAAATCAAACATAACAAAACCTCAAATAATTACAAATCACAACACGAAACAACGCGTGTGACACTCACCAAAATTGTCCGCTGGTTGTGCCAGTGTAAACCGGTTTGTCCTCACGCGGCGCGTACGCATGACTCTGTTTGGGTATTTACTCATGTGGCGGTAACGCTATACCACATAATAAGAAGACGAACAGAAGGTAAGCTCCATACAAACGCGCTCGAGCAACGCACTCATAAAGCCTCGTAAATCCCCGTGTACTTATACAACTACGAACTGAGCATAGTAGTTCAAACCTGAGTTTTAAACTACATAGCACGAGTAACTACCTAAAGTACTTGACCAAGTACAAATTTCTCATTCCCCGTTTACAGAGTAGTTATTTTTTATTTCAATCACCTTTTAGATTTTGATGTTGCTTTTTTATATTATAAAAGCCTAAGGCTTTATGCGTACATTGACAAAGAACCGTCCTCTATGGCGTGGGAGCGGCGTAACAAGAAAGCGGTACACGAGCGGCGAGCGACTGTCCAATGTTTTGAGACTATTTTGACGCTCCGGTAATTTCTAGTGATATGCTCGCCCGCTGCGGTTGAGGATAGGAAATTCCGCTTTCCGCCCCGCCACCGCTGCGGCCATGTGCGCCGCTGTCGCCGAGGACGCGACCGAACGGTTGGATTTCGTCAGACCGAACAGTGTTAACGCAAATCTTGGGGCGCGGAAAATGCATTCTGTTTCTTGGTAATGTTGTTATATGAATGAATTGACCAATGAGTTTGTAACTGACTATAAATAATAATACCGTCGGGTGATACTGCGATATCGCGTAAGAAGGCTTACTGGAGATATCGCATATACAACGGCATCGCTGCTTTTCATCGAAAAAATCCGAAACAAATTTGCCCCGTATTGAGATTGAACTCGAGACCTTCAGGTATACGGGCGAGCCCTTTGCCACTTGGCCACCAAGCCGTAAGTAAAGTCACCAAAGAGTACGCACTACCCAAGAGTACGTATTCCTATACGCAATTCTATTTTTCCTATAGACAAACACACAAGGGATTGATAAATACTAAGTACCATATTGACTCCATGCACACGTTAATATGTCACAGGCAAGCAGTTGCTAACAGTTTTAATATTATTCAATTAGTAGCACTAACGCACTCTTTGGTCGTACGTGCTCTTTGGTGGCTTTACCCTAATGAGATATAACGAATCCATAGACTATTTGAAGGTTAGTAACAATATTTTGTCTCTTCTCATCCAACAACGATATGTACTGCTCCTTAAGTGCCCTAGCCCACGTCCGATAATCGGTGACCGATTTTTAGTTGGGTTAAAATGAAACGTATGGAATTCTATGTTGCAACGCACCCATTCTATCAAAAGTCGGTGACAAAATCGGTACTAAAACCTCGAAGAAAAAATCGGTCCGATTATTCGGTCATACAAAAAGTCGGTCGTGGGCGGAAGCCGTAAGTGCTAATACACGCTCTTTTGTTTTAAATCTTTTAAATAGAGTCCGTTTGCTGTGATCTCTTAAATCTGGGTGCTCAATGTGATTTTTACTATCCGTATTCATTCGATTACTTTTACGAAAACGAAAATTAGTGTGGCACTGGAACAGCGCCTCCTGGCGACATACGATAAGAGTTAACAATTTGCCATACAAATTCTTGTGATCGTATGGTGAATGAAACTAGCACTAGGCATCCTGGTAAATGCCTCAAAATGTGTTCCGTTGCACGTTGAAGCTTGAGATATTTCAATTTGGTCACTTATCCGGTGATCTGGCATTGCAGTTTAACTTGCAAAATCACAACGGAAACGCGAACTTCTGCACCAACGAGCTACTTTTATGAAAATAAAAATAATATCAGTACTGATGGCAATACGCAAATTAAGCATACACTTCATATCATAGTAACAATAAATAGTGATTTGTGTCGGAACTAAGTGAAGTGTGAAGTGTGAAGAAGTGGCTAAGACCACCGGTTTAGACCCTGAGGTCCCGCGTTCGATTCCCAGCAGGGGGTACATGTTTGTGTACTCGGTTTGGTTGGTGGTAGGCTTGTTAGTCCGCCTGGCTAGCTACCACCATCTTATCTAAATATGTCGCCATAACATCAATGTTTGTAGCATTGTTGTGTTCCGGCAGCTAGAGATAAGATAGCCAGTGCCTCACTAGTTGAGGATCCCGGGTGAAGTGCGCTTCCATCAATGACCTTATCATCACTTAACATCAGGTGAGATCAAGGCACTGAGCTTACCCGTTATTATTAAAAAAAAAACTAAATTTGAGCTGCAAAACAATCAGGATAAAGTAATATTAACCATTTTCAAAACAAAGTAGCGGTTCATTAAAACCTTTTACATAACAAAATAATTGATACACTAGCGAGTCAATAAGCCAATAAGCTTTATACTGCTTAGTTCGAGCAAGAAATCAATACAACAACCATAAAACATATAATATTTTATCAGAAAATCTCCAAGAAAGGGCGAGAAACAAATTACCTAATTTGTCTTTATGTATGCAAAATGAGCTTGAACATGCTCAAATTGGCCGTTAAACACACTAAAACAATTTGCTATGGAGGCGGGAACCTTATTATAGGGTTTCATCTAGAGAGTGACTGAGAATTCACTTCATTTTTGAATTAATCTTTAGCAACGGTCTCTTGTATTGAAATTGGGGGATATATAACAAAGAGTTGTTAGTGTCTAACAAATATGATTATACAATGTTGGCCTTTAAAATTATATTGACTTATTATAATAAATACATAGCTACTAGTGTAATGTTGTTTTTACGTGGTATCAGTAATTGGTAATAATAGATGGTGACAAGTGACATTGACAGGCGTCAGTGGTTGTCGATTATCTCTGATCAATAAAGACGGGTGTGGATAGTAGTACCGTAAAACAATGGAGGGGGTATAACCGACTTTATCTATTCAACTTATATGTATATATATATATAGAAATCTAAAGCGTAATTTTCATGAAGCGTACCTTCTGTACAGATTGGCAGTTAGATTCGTTTCTAAAGTAAACTTATTTAATTTTTCGGCAAACGATTTATTTTAATAAAAGAAATTACTTTTAATCAAATAAATATTTACAATTTTGAAAAAAATTAAGAAATATATGTCAAGCTAACAAAAGCTTCATAAAAAGTCCCTGAAAACCATAATCAACATGATTTTAACCGGTTCCTTTTATATATTGTTTTTTTTTTAATATTAGAAGAAGGCAAACGAGCAGGGGGTCACCTGATGGGTAGCAATCGCCGCCGCCCATGGACGACCCGCAAGACCAGAGGAATCGCAGTTGCGCTGCCGGCCTTTGGTGGAGGTTAACACAACTCTTTATATTCTCTGACCCAATAGCAGTTCGGTGCGAGTGACGCTCAGGGCACAGGGTGGGCTTTTAACACGTAATTGCATTAATACGTACCGACACACGACACCTACGAAATAACACCCTTATCCCAGTCTGAGAGTTGGGATGCTTCCTTTTGATGGAGACTGGAAACAAAACACAATCTCCAATATCGTCACTGCAGCTACTTACTGATATTTGTGTAGACTCTTGTGCGTAAGAGTAAATTCTAGTTCTATACAAGTTTAAACTTTTTTATTTTTTATTTAAGACGACACCTCGTTTCGTGAACGTTCAAAACGGCTGATCGTAAGGATCAGCCGCTGTGATATGGTCGAGAAAATATGTAGCGCCCGCGACGATTGAGACCGCTTAGAAATAAACAGAATCTTAAAATATACTTATTGGTTTAGTTATCAAATTATGCAGCTACTAAATTATAAATATTTATATTATCAATGTATTTGAGTGGTTTCCAAGCATATCAATTAAGTAATTTCGTTGTAATTTCAACAGTAGTGTTTTTTAGAGGTATTTTCGAAAATATTTATGGGCGAGTCAAAATTATACAATTGTGTATTTGAGCTAGCAAATTCAAGATAGCGACATGAATTTACCTTTAACAACCTTTCAGATTCGTTAGTCATATTATAGTCTTAAACTATTCGACGAAAGTTGGTGCATTTTTTCAGCATGTCTCCTTAACGGGGAGTAACGCAAACTAATTAGTATAGTTACCCTTTTAATACCTATGATGTTTCGATCGAATCAAACCAACCGTGTGTATCAGGCTGACAATCTTTTTTATTCTAGTTCTGACAGTTATAAATTTAATGATAGGCCCAGGTCTAGCAAGGATGACGCGGGTACAAGTATTCATAGGCCAAAAAAGTCCATCCAGCAGCAACACTGACCTCCTCAATGGATATATCTTTAACGATTTTAAAGGTTTTTCTATAATTTGTGTCTATGGTGTATGTGTGCAAGACGTTGAAACCCCATTCGGTATAGGAGACGTTCAGCCTACAGTTTTCATTTGTACTCGTACTTGCTGCGTCTCCGAGATAGCACACTGAGCGGTAATTGAACGGAGGACATCTTTGATATATCGACTCTTTTATAGGATTGGACGGACGCAATAACAGAACTCTGATTGCTTCCAAGTGGACTCGGGAGATTGATTATTTTCTCGTTATACAGACTGGCTGGCTGGTATTGTTTACTATAGCAACAATTTGCCATACGTCTACGAGTTTACGGCACAGGATCTCCTTGTTCAAGTTGTGCTCGTGACTGACGATGTATGACAGCTTTAAAGTCTGTTTTACCGATATGAAAACTTGTCAAATATTATTAACTGAACTTTTTTTCTCGATGAGCTCGATGGCGCAGCGGCTATCGCGTTCGGCTTGCGATCTTGCCCGCTAAGCAACTTTCGCAATGCCGGGTCGCCTGATGGGTGACCAATTAAAAAACATCTCGAGCTCCTCCGTGCTTCGGAAGGCACGTTAAGCCGTTGGTCCCGGTTGTTGTCGTAAGATGGCAGTCGTTAAACCCACCAACCCGCATTGGGCCAGCGTGGTGGGTTATGGCCCAATATCCCTACGTGCTATTTCTTGTTCACGTGGGGGCCTGTGCCCAGCAGTGGGACGTTTATAGGCTGATGATGATGATGATGATGATGAACTTTTTTTATGTTAAAAGGAGGCAAACGAGCAGGCGGGTCACCTAATGGAAAGTAATCACCGCCACCCATGGACACCTGCAAAACCAAAGTAATCGCAGATGCGTTGCCGGCGTTGAGGAAGGAATTGGATCTTGAGGAGGGAGTAAGAATTGGGAGTGGGAAGGGTGAGAGATGGACCTCCGGTACTTTCACTCACCGGATGTAACACAACAGCAACGAGTGCCATTATTTCACGCCGATATTCTGTGAAAGGGTGGTATTACGCCGGGCGAGCCGGCCCATTTCGTGCTGCAACGCAGCGTGGCTCTACTACTCAGACAGTGTCACTCATTTAGCACCACCCAGGGGTCACTTGTAGGGTCTCAAGGGTCGCGAGTAACTTTAACCCCCAAAATTTGGCATAATATTTTTTTAAATATTATATTAATACTAAAGCTGTAGGAGTGGTCCTCGTATTTGTTGTTTTTATTAACTACTGTTTCAGCTCAGTTGAAGGACCCGAGTCACAGGTTACCTTCGACAGATTATGTACACAAGTGGAAGTGAAACAAAACACACATAACTTACTTGGCAACATTTTGATACTGTTATTTTACAGGTAATTGTTCTGAAGATATTTGTATACCTGCCGCCAAGAGGACTGACAGGCTACGAACGGTTTTCAACAAATTATTATTACATAATACATTTGCTGTAATTCTGTGACAACATTGTCGCTCACTGTCATGTCAACATTAAAACAAGTGACGTATTTTTAAAGGGCGCTGCCAAAACATTTTTGACGTGTTACCCTTGGTAAGCTTGCGAACAATGGTTATCCGAGCCACTGTATATTTATACGACTAAATCGGCACTGAGAAAAAAGCATTTAATGTGAAAATATTGTTGGTCAAGCGGGCAGACCGGCGGCCGGTAGCAAAAGCTCATAAATAAACAGAGAACTGGATGTTCTGTCGAAAAGTTCCGTTGAAAAACTCGCGAACGTAAAATTTACAACCGGGAATTCAGATGAGTTTTAATTAACCATACCGTGGGCCCCAGCTCGGAACAATATGTGCCAATGGTAATTACATTATTGTAATCGAAAATAGTACGTCATTCATGACATTTTGTCGTCACAGCTGATTAAGGACAACTTCAATGTAATGTATGCTGTTAATTTGATGAATACGTTAGGTCTATTGCTATATAATAAATGTCCAATGTACTTT
This sequence comes from Eudonia mercurella, assembly GCA_963082485.1. Classification (NCBI taxonomy): domain Eukaryota; kingdom Metazoa; phylum Arthropoda; class Insecta; order Lepidoptera; family Crambidae; genus Eudonia; species Eudonia mercurella. The sequence continues at coordinate 20,429,470 of OY720023.1, read as the reverse complement.
TAATTGTTTTTTTATATATTTCGTTTTTACTGTAGTTTGTTTTATACATTCATGTATGGTTCCAGCCATCTTCGGGGGAAATATGAACATTATGAGTACCTAAAAGATTACTTTTGAGATCTTCAGCATTTAAATTTGCTTTTACAAAAGTTGTGTGTTTGTTAGGCAACTTGACGCTTACATTTGCATACAGCAATGAGACAATATGTCGGTCGGCAGAGTCTCAAATGCAAAGTTGTACGAATAATGAAGAAGCGAGACAACGGGATCGTCCAAACTTAGAAACCGCTACATAGTTATCTTGCTCTGTTGATTTTGAAGTCTATCAGTCAGTTCTCCATAATACAGCAGGCATTTCTGTTTCTCTTACAATCCGGTGTATATATAGTTGTAAAGTTCCATACTTACCAAATCCACTCTCCTTTTTCAGTTTATGTATTTATAATCTGTTTAATCTAATTCTATAGATATTGATTTGTGAAAGAGAGTATCTGTCTATGGTAGGACGGGCATTTCTAATATTTTTGCCGTAGTAGAAAACGGTAGAAAAGAAATGCCTTTCCTGAGTTTTGCTGGAATATCTCAGTATAAGATCTCCCGACGTAGACTTACGAACCGATTTGGCGTAGCGGCTTTAATAAGAGCTCAATTTGTAGCCGAATATGGATAGAGATGTTTGATTTGAACATTAAACACCTTTTACGCATTCACACTTATGCACTTGTTAATCAAAATACGTCAACGTAGCTTCGCAAAAAATATTTCATTTCAATTAAAAATAAAGAATAAAAGATAAAATTTCACTAGAAAAATCATCCAGTCTCAAAAAGCTCGAGTGGTAATCGAACCTATGACCCTTGGATTACCGGTTCTATGCTCTGACCACTGAGCTAAGACCAGTCTGAGGACTGGTTGATTTATCTATTAAAATTTTATCTTGTAACTACATATAACATTGTACATGCAAAATTCAAAATACTAAAAATAAAGGTTTGATAAGAAATTTCTATGTGCCTTGAATATTTTAAAGCACTGTATAATATTCTGCGTATGTTAAACACGATAGATGGCCCACCCTTAGCCCCTCAAGAGTCGAGCGACCACCAGGTGGCCGATAACATTTAAAAACACGAACATCTAACAAACATCTACCTACTCGACAAAATGACTTCGGACGAAGAAGACGTACTCGATGTTTTAGAAGTTATTTTACTTAGGGGTGATTTTTCAATCGTCAGTTAAAATTTATGCATTGAATTATTTTGACATAATAACAGATTATCCTTAGAAAATATTATTCGTTGGATAAAACTTATGTGAGGATGGAAAAATCGGGCCTTAATATTGTTTTAATTTAATATTGTTTTGACAACGTCACACAAACGTAAGAAAAAGAGACAAAACAATGATTAACTAAATAAATGCTGAAATTTTTTTTATACACAATGCACAACCTCAATGTTCGCAAGCAACGGTGAAATGAAATTACCCCTCCCCCCGCAGGCCAACACGGGGATGTTTTCCGATAATATGTTTGCTTGTTTGAGTTAACAAAACAGTTAGGCCACGCCCATATTTTGTTGGATGTTTGATGTTAGGTGTTAGAAAACACAAAACAGTGTCGCAGGGGACCCGGCTTAATAGTTAAAATATAGGAGATATCTATCAATTAGTGCCGGTTGACTGCAGCCTATAAGGTTATAATAACAAAAATTTTAAAGTATTCTCTTTTACAAAAAGTTTATACTTACTGTTATTTAGGGCGCCGTCCCATTAAAAGCTATTGACTAGTAGCTTTGAACTATTTTGGTGTTCAAGAAGAGCTAAACTGCAATTTTATCGACAATCTTAGACAAACATGGTAATATATTAAGTTTACTAGTTTTCAGCTACAAAAGTTCCAGCTCAGCTATACATATTTAAATGAAACAACTTTTACGGATCTACTCGCGTTTATTTTATTTTACATTATTTAATGTTTATCCTGACGTTTCGGATCCTTTGCAGGGTCCGTGGTCACAGGGAGACTGAGGTGTTGGTCATCTCATAATTAGTTAGTAGCTTGTATACCCTCATTTAATTTAATTTAATTTATTAATTAAATTAATATACATATTGCCATTTGTTTTCAACCTTTTTTTTTCATTTAGTTGATGGCTTTGTGCGATTAGCACATTTAGCCAGTGTCAAAGTAATTTTTCTTTCATGTAGTATTACTTTATGTATATAAATAAACAATATTTCTTTCCTGTATGATGATGATGAATGATAATAGAAATGAGAAGTGAGAAATGATATACCCCCCAACCCCTCGATATCTCAGTAAAGATGTGAGGCTTTACTAAGTCCTCGGGCGGACTTCTTGAGAGAATTTGAAAAGTGACGTTGCACTGTTTTTTTTTTTTGCACGAACACTTAACAATTAATAATCCACCATTATTTCATATTAATATTCGACATAACACAAATTTTAGAAAACAAAACAAAACCGCAGACATATCTTTTCACTTTCACGCCAAGAAGTCCCTTTTCAACCTTTTTAACCGCCTCTGTGGTTTTTTTTTAAACTAACTCCTCCGACTTAAGTCGCTGAAGCCTGTATTTACTAATTCTCTTTTTCGTGCGTCTCACTTCTATTCCTCTCGCACAGTCACCTTCACCATTAATTCCTTGGGCGGTGGGTGTTCCGCATTTAAACCATATGCTATGCTATCTAATTTTTCTTTAATTACATTCTTATATTCTAGGTACACGGGTAAATTTAAGATCACCGGTTTAGACCCAGAGGTGCCGGGTTCGATTCCCAGCGGGGGGTATATGTTTGTGTACTCGTTTTGGTTGGTGGTAGGGCATGTTTGTCCGCCTAGCTTAGTTACCACCATCTTATCTAAATATGTCGCCATAATACCAATGTTTGTAGCATTGTTGTGTTCCGGCAGCTAGAGATAAGATAGCCAGTGCCTCAGTAGTTGAGGATCCCGGGTGAAGTGCGCTTCCACCTTCGGCCTTATCATCACTTAATATCAGGTGAGATGAAGGCTAAGTGCTTTTTTTTTTTTTTATACGTAGCACGGCAAATGACTCCAATTCACCTGATGTTAAGTGAATATGGATTCCAGATGCGACGACAACTGGTGCAGCGTGAAAACAACGCAGCATCAGTTATCCTCACTTTGCCGGCCCACAAGGTGCCTCTTCACGCCTCGTTTGAAGGACCTCATATCATAGGAAGGAGGGAAAACGTGTGCTGGCAAACTAAGTATTCCATGTTTTGGAGGTGCGACAAAAAAACGAGTCACCAAATTTCTTAGTGCGCGATGGAATATTTGAGACAGTGAAACGGTGACTCCGGAGAGCAGCACGTGTACTCCTATGGAGGAAGGGAGACATATAAGACTTATAAAAACCCTTGTAGATCAAAAATGCAGTTTGAATCTTCTTGAACTACAAAATAGCCCCTAGCTTCTAGCTAATATCTCTTGGGTCTGCTTTTTACTTCTTATTCAGTAGCCAACATTTTTGACAACATACAGCGAGTACTGAGGTTAAGCAACTTTCGCAAAGGCCGGTCATCGGATGGGTGACCAAAAATGTTTCACGAGCTCCTCCGTGCTTCGGAAGCCACGTAAAGCCGTTGGTCCCGGCTGCATTAGCAGTTGTTAACAACCACCAACCGCGCTGGGCCCGCGTGGTGGTTTATGGCCCGTACTACTTATCCATCCATAGGGAAGGCTTGTGCCCCAGCAGTGGGGACATAAAATGGGCTGATGATGATGATGATGATGATGATGACAGAGATTGTTTTACATTTAGCTAAAAACATTGTGCGTCGATTACTGTAAAGCAACGTTATTGATTTGCTCTTTGATATTATGTAAAATGGCCTTAGGTGGGAATACCGGTATGTACAGAGATGATGAGGGAAATAAAATACATTAATATTTGTAATAACATTTTATTTTTATTGGTAGGACAGTTTTGAGAATTACAAGAATGTTTTAAAATTTTGTTTTTCATTCAAAATGCTATATTGATATCTAAACTGAAAATAACACAGGTTTACCGCCCGGGTTGTGCGAAGTCATAGGTTCAAGTTCCGACTGAGGTAAGACGACTTTTTTTCAAGTGCTGTTTTCATTTTCGAATCACAAGAAGGTATATATTCTTTACAAAAGAATTTGAAGACATTGACGATGTAAATGAGTAGGATTAGGTTTAGATAGTAGGTAAAATTAATTCGACAACAGTTTTATAATTTATGAATTTAAAAACAAAAAACCAGAAATCACAAGTTTTTTTGATAGAAAATGCAAAAAAAATAGTTTTATTTAGATTGTTAATTACGGTAAAGAAAATATTTATTGAATTAAATAAGCATTAAGTATGGGGCAAAACCGATGACAATATAATTCATTTAAATATATAAGGTCACTTTTTATCAACTGCAAATATTTTGACAAAACATCTAATTTTATCAGAGAAATAAGGCCCTAGCTAGTAGCATTTAAAAAAAAATCAGGCTAGTTTTTTTTTTTACTTTTCCTGACACAAAAATTATAATATTCTTAAGAGCGGCCTCTCTGTCGGATCTTTTGAATGAAACTAGGTGCACGTGTAAGCGGTGAAGGCATTGCGGCCTCCTGTTTCGGCTCCTTTGAAATAAAACTACCAAAAGTGTTTTATTTTTCTTTTTAATCGAAATGTCTTTTGGCGTTTTTCTTGAAAATTTGCGTATAAAAATTTAAGGTTTTTTCATAAAAATAGTTTATTTAGGTTGTTGAATTTATCTTCAACATATTTGCAGTTGATAAAATGTGACCTTATATATAAAGGCATGGAATAATAGTATTTAGTCCATGATTAAGGTTATAAAAGGAACTTCTTATATCTATTTAAGCATAATAATATAGAAAGTTCAAGATGGGATTGTACCAAGAAAGATAAGTTATTGCCTCAATTCAGTCGACGATCATACATATTTATAGCTCAATATCACATTTTACTTTGATATATTCATATATTTCATTATAAAGTTTACCTACATATGTATATGCAAACTATTTACTTATCATATACTCTAACTACAAAATATACAGTAAAAACTTCGTAAGTTATATATTATCTTATGGTTATTATGATAGGATAACATTGTGTTAATTGTACAAATCAGCTACAGAGTTTTTTTATGTAAAAATATTCGATATTTATAAAACATTTTAATATAACACGTTTTAAATGCGCTACATTTAACGACATAGCACCTATATTAAAATGTATGTATTTAGGTAGCTACTATGAAAAACATGATATCGATGACACGACCTTCGTAAAGAAAGGTAGACCTAATAGCTCGATATTTCTATTTTCATTTTAGGCCCCCGTTGCTAAAAGTTGCAAAATATGATGATAATGGCTTCGATACCGATCTAATGTATATTAATTTGCATCTACGGAACTCGTTCATCATTATTAATTTAAAGACAGTTCCGCGATATGATCAATAATAATATTATGGAAAGTGGATATATAGCAGATTAAGGGTTCCGTGATCAAGCCACGACAAGTTTTATGGTGCAATTTTAATAAAAATAAAAATAAACATCAAAAGCTCTACATTAATTCGCAATAGAAAACCACCAACTTTGATGTTGATAGTGTGACATGGAAAGTTTTTAAGATTATTGTTTAATAATTTAGTAACGCTCCCCAAAATGCTGAGTGAGTGCGAGTTTCATTCGCGATTCGATAACATTAACGAAAACGTAAATTAGTATGACATTGTAGCAACGAACGCCTCCTTAAAAAGTTTTGTTACTCCTTCTAAACTCTTTTAAAAGTTAAAATTTTGCCATACCTACAAACAATCGTTTTCGTGAACCTAATCGAATGAATACGGATAGTAAACAAAACTCCCACTATGCACTCTGTACATATAACTAGTGGTGCCGCAAGTAAATAAGTACTTTATTGCGTAAAGAACAAGGTAACAATATGATATGCATTTCTTCAACAGTATACAGCTGATAAGTCCTGCATATTGCGATGTTTTCTCGTGGTGGTAACCAAAAAAAGATCTTAGAATTTGTTTGATTTTTCTGAAACCTCGCATCAATTGGCACTGTAAAAGCTACAGACTCCGAAAAAACCCGCTCATATTTACACGAAACGGAACCCTTATGTTATGCAAGGTCCACACTCTGCTTTCTTATGTACATTTATACTAATATTATAAAGAGGAAAGCTTTGTATTTTGTATATATGTATGTATGTTTTCAACAAACTGAAAAACAACTGGACCGATTTGAAAAATTCTTTCACCATTAGAATGCTACATTAGCGCTGAGTAACATAGGCTATATTAAAAAGAAAAAAGAAAAAAAGAGAAGTCCGCTGGATCAGCTAGTACACAATATAATAAAGCCCTGGTCTAGTAAACGTCCGTGAAATATTTTCTATCATCTACTTATATTTCATAACATTGTATACACCTACATTCCCGATAAACTTAAATGATAAAAAACAATAAATATTATAGTGTGATAAACATAAGTTGATCCACAAGCACTGTTTTGTACTCCGAACTGTCCTTTTTCCACCAAGTCTATTATTTCTTTGGCAGCATTACTGATAACGTTAGTTCTATTCTTCGTGGCATTATTCATTTTGGGCAGATTCGGGGGTCGGGGTGAAACCTCTTCTGCCTCTCTCTCGTCCTCATCATCAGACCGGTCGGCGGAACCGAACTGGTTGTCCGGTCCCTCTATAGGAGTCGAATACTTATAGTCTTCTTTCTTGACAGCCGGACTTGTGTTCTTGATAGTCGACCCAGGTATTTCTGTGGAAACAGACATATATAATAAATAATATTGCACCTACACTACCACATTTACAGTTGTATTTACTGTAACATATCATATTAGATCAGCTAAACAGACATAAAATATGACTGCCAGACAGAAAGTAACCAGTTTACATAATCCTTATACATATAAATTAGAATATCACAAGTTTGAAATGGTTATAGGCAGTTAATAATTTTAAATGAAAAGAGACTTTTATCGTCAGTCATTTATTAAAACATCGTAACATTTATTATCTAAATATTACGATTAAAATAAAAAAATAATGTTTGTTAATGTTTTTCTCTTATTGGTTTCGGCATTAAAAATATGAGTGCTATAATAACACATAGGGATTTAGTACAAAAAAATTAAGAAGTCCTGAATTAGGAACACTTTGCGTACAGAGCAAGTAGTTGGCATTGACAAAATTTGCATGGTGTAATTCGTAGGGCATCTCTCGTTTTTCTGAAGGTTTCGAATTCCGCTCAGGGCAGCAATCAACACTTCTACAACTAAAATTAACTCAATGTAAAATAGACCATTTAGTTTCTTTTTATTACACAATTTAACTGCGAAAATTAGCAAACATTTGCTCAATTTGCGCGAGTAACAAGTCAAAAGTGTAGCAGACAATTTCGCCCGCCACATCGTCAATAGCACGCTGGAATCAGAATTCAGCCACAAAGGTGTGTTTGCATTCGCAACAAATGCAACCAACACAGATACGTGCAAAGTGAAATGGACTATTCGGTCTCGGTTCGTATAACGACGCGACACAAAATAAGAAGATTGCAGAAGATAAGTTTTATACAAATGCGTTCGAGCACACGTGACTTCTCACTGACACGGAATCTCGCAACAGCTGTGCTCGGACAGGTTCGAGATGGTCGTTGAGGTGGTGAGGTAGGCGTGGTGGTGGTTGAGGAGATCGATGGCGCAGTGGTTAACGTGCCCGGTCTGCGAGTGCTGAGGTTAAGCAACTTTCACAAAGGCCGGTCATCGGATGGGAGACAATTAAAAAAATTGACCACCACTACCATGATGATTACTTTTTAGTATTATGTAACAAATAAATATAATATATATTTTTTTGGCATAGTTAAGCAATACATAAAAATAAAGAAAACAATAAATTTTAATATTTGCAGATATTTTTAAATAGTTATCTATATCTATACCTATAACAATTACATCTATATATATTTGATGTGTCGTCTAATACTAATATGTATCATCATTAATATTAAAGTTCTAAATATATTGTACATTTTCAAAGTAAAGCTAAAATGTCAACAGCTCTAACCTAATAACCGTCCTTGCGGCTCATGACTAAGCCTTTTGCCATTATTAACATATAGGTGAAGCACTACCACTACCTCCAGTGTGTAATATAAACCTTGTTTAATACCTTTGACGAATTAAGATAAGATTATATCTAAGAACTGAGATTAGCTAACACTGATGTGCTGGTTATTATCAGCCTGCCAACTTGTGAGCGAAATACACACCGCCCACGTACAACGTCTTCAGGGTACAATCACAAAATAAGGAGGAAAAGCCACCAAAGAGTACGCACTACCAAAGAGTACGTATGCCTATACGCAATTCTATTTTTCCTTTTGGCAAACACACATTCATGGGATTAATGAACACTAAGTACCATGTTGACTCCATGCATACGTTATGTCATAGGTAAGTGGTTGCTAAAAGATTTAATTTTATTTAATAAGTAGCACTGAGGTACTCTTTGGTAGTGCGTGCTCTTAGGTGGCTTTACCCTACCGCGCTTGAGTAACTCACACATAGAGGAGTCCATTCCTCCAAATTGCTCCAACTGCGTTTGCAACAGCGATCCACTGTCCGCAATGGACTGTATTTTTTGACTGGATAAATCCGGCTCGAGGATCATGTACGCCTTTGTGCTTTATAACCTCAGAAACTATCGTATAGTCAAACAATGAAACAATAAATATATGGAAGTATCAATGTATTGTTTTTTTTACTAGTAACATTATACAGACCTCTTGCACGAACGTTGTCTGTGTGTGAGTTGTTCGAGCGCGTTCGTATAAAGCTTACTTTCTGCAGTCTCTTTATTTTGTGGTACAATGCTGTTTGGGCTGCCTCGCTATTGTAGCGCTTCACCAATGTTTGCTGAGTGGCAGGTTGATGGTTTTCACGCCATCATTAGGAAGCTTTGCGTCTCTCTTATGGGGCGACTGCGAGGCAGCCCAAACCATATCCTGAACGCGTTGTCTGACCGCTAAGACTCACCGATATGCCGCAACATTTGGGTGCGACTACACACCGTCTCTTAAGGCGCTGAACACTCTAAAATGTGCTTCTTTATTCATATGTTCTATAAAAAGTATACAACATAAAACACCAAGAAAAATTTGTAACACTATTATTGTTTCCAAAATGCAGAAATATGAAATTTTCTCAATAGAAAAAAAATCCAAAGTCACCTCTAAACAATATCTATTTACTTGGTTATCTTTCTCATTTACTAAAGTACGTCGATGAGATTAAGAAAAAAAACGACGGGTTGCACTCTAGGAGTGCCGGCAGAAGTGAAAACTTGAATATTAACGTTGTGCATTTTTGATATTTTGGAATGGTTAGGGAATAATTTTGCACGAATTGCTTTAATTATCAGTATAAAAGTACTCTCATTTATGTGGTAGAATACAATATTTATTTATTGGGCTATCGTACACAAACATGACAATTTATATTACATTAAAAAGTTATATTAAGTTATATTAAAAATTTATATTACGCCGCGCCAGCTGTCTACTCTCCATCCGTCTTACGAATTTTCGATCAGGTCACGTGTCCTGACGCGAGTTTAACATTTTTTACCCATTTTAACATTTTTTACCCATTCCAAAAAAAGTGCACAACGCCGCTAAAGAAGTTTTCACTTCAAATATGAAAGAACATAGTACTAAAACGTGATACGTCGTACTTTCGTGCGGTTCAGCTCTCAGATACCGATAACTCACCATAAAGTCGGATGACACTGTCTACTTCACCGAGGGAGTTCTTGGCGACGCATCGGTAGCCGCCGACGTCTTTAGCCGACAGCGCTCGAATGGTGACCGCCATGCGGCTCTCGAACGAGCTGATCACCGTGTTCAACACCTCGTACTTGCCTGACGATATCAGCATCTCATCTGTTGAAAAATATGTAAGTAGAAGCTTTTGGTCCAACAATTATGGCTTTACTCTAGTAAAACCACCAAAGAGCACGCACTACCAATGAGTACCGCAAAGCTACTAATTTCATATTATTATATCTGTTAGCAACTACTTGCCTGTGAAATAACGTATGCATGGAGTCAATAATAAATAATAATTTGAATAATTGGACGTACGTACCAATTATGTAGTATTTATAAATCTCATGAATGTGTGATGTGTGTTTGCCAATAGGAAAAATGTAATTGCGTATAGGCATATGTACTCTTTGGTAGTGCGTACTCTTTGGTGGCTTTACTCTATTGGTTATTTCCCGTGACCAAAGTAGAATACATTGTAAAAAAGTTAAATTAAAAATTTAAAAAACCCCCGACACACAATAATAAAAATACAAGGTATAAATGTAAAAAGCCTATGACAAGTAAAAAAACTATGAAAAAATTACACAAATAGACAAAAAGGTATAAACGTGAAGTAATGGCATCACGTCCCCCGTGATGACATCCATGCGTTTCTATATCCTGAGGTATTTGACCATCATCTAAACTTTAAAAAGAAAAAAATAACCTTGAAAATACGACCCTACGTAAGAAATTTGTTGATTAAATGTTGTCGCGTCGGGGGACCGCTCTAATTTTTTTAAAGTACATACGTAACATATGAATCAATTTAATATGTAATAGTCGTCGTTTAAGTTGTTTCAGCATTTATCTGGATAGTTCAGTTGTGTATTCAGTTTTTAAGTAAAGGTTCACTTGTAATTCTTAATACTTACTTTAACATTTTCTTTGTAATTTTAATATCATTTTATTTAGGTAGGCTTTTTATAGGTAAAGAGCGGTCAGCTGAGTCTAGCTCGGAGGGCCCCGCTAGGAAGGAAGACATGCAGTAGGGACATAAGTAATGAGCTGATAATGAAGATTAAATGGGGCTAGCCGGTTGGAATTAAACGATATGTATGACTTTTATGCAGGCAAAACAAGTAAAAACTAAATGAAAAAACGCATTGCGATTGACCGCTCCATAAAAAAACAAAATACCTAAAACATTTATTATCCAAAGCTTTCGCGACTACCAGATTTCATAGCTTACCGAAGCTCTTCGCACCTTTACAAACTAGCAGCGCACTTTGTAAGGTAAATACAAGAGAGCCCTAGTAAAATGAAAGCCATTTTTCAAAGAGATCTCGGCGCCTCATTTCCTGCACCTTAGCGATACCCAAACAATACTTCTATCGGTAACTAAGTACTCGGCGCTCGAGCCAAGCCCAAGTGGCTGTTGTCCTCAAATGATAAAGCGACAGCTTTCTTATGAAGCCACTGTTGCACCGCTACTGTAAATAGTGGCTTTATTGCAGCCCCTTGTTATTGGACGCAATAAGACGAGATATTGATATTTTCAACACCTTTCTGCGATGCTCTAGTCTACCGGTGTTTAAGTCTGGATTTTATAGTTTCGTGTTGAGTATTACGTTTGATTAACCCTCTAACGGGTAATGCATGTAGTTTCCGAATATATTTCAATTGTGTTGGGTTTAAGAAATAATATAATATATATTTAGAATAGAATAATAATATATTTAGATGACAAATAAGTATAATTTTTAGTTTATAGAAATACTTAGAATCGTCATTCCGGCTTAGATTTTTTCCGTCAGACGTAGATGATTTCAAGATAAGAAATTTTTCATGAATCTCATTGCGCAATGAAGGTTTTTCAGTTCAGTAGTATTATGGCCATTTCGTCGTCAGCATTCTCTGCTTCAATTAGATCTGATAAACTACTAATCCTCTTGAGGACTAAAGTGCAGAATGTGAGGCCTTATCCATATTGGCTTAATTCACTTCAAAAGAATTAGAATTTTGTTTTTTTTTTATTATTTAAGATTATAATTATTTACTTATAATTTTACGCAAATATTGTTGCGAACAAATTACAATTATATAGGTATGCTATAGTGGTATGCTATAGTTGGTAGTGCATCTGACCCGGCATGTCACGGGGTGCGGGTTACAATCCCGCTCGTGGATTTTTTTTCAACACTTTGTCTTTTTTTTTTTAAATTGTAATTTAAGATTTATTTTTATTGAGTAGTTAAACTTAATTTTGCTCTAAGTTCTTCTTACTATATTGCCTCTTTCCTTGAACTGTCTTCAGTAACACTTCTATACTATTCAGACAGTCTTTCCCGACGAAATGCTAAGCAAATTGTAAGAATTGAAAATTTATGAATTTTCCAGAATGACAAGTTGAAAAAAGTGGCTTATAGGATTACAGCCCAAACTTCGATCGTCAATCAAACTTTATCTATAGATAAACTACGATGTAATCTCAAGAAAACAAAGACATAAAGACAAGATATTTACAAAAAGGTTCTAGACGGTTAGAAACTTTACAAAAGTTATCCACAAAAACATTTTTAACCGTTAACAAAACGAAAGTTTCTTTTTTCTTCTTTCTTATAATTTATACTCGTAGTACGTAAATATTATACCAGGTAAATAAAAATATTACTGCAGTTAAACATAATTAATATCCATGTATTAATTAGAAGTCACCCAATATATTTTTTTTATAAAAAAATACATCGGTTAGACTTAGATTCCGATGACGATGGGAGTGCTCCAATTATGTTCGGAAAGCCACCTTATAGGGTAGAAATCAAAACCCAATTTTTATAGCCTGATATTGTCTTTAATATTATTTTCCAAAGTTTACTAAACCACTTTTTCGGATTTAATCGCGTTTATTTTACATATTGATTTTATATTATTGTATCCTGACATCTCGAATCCTTTGCAGGGTTCGTGGTCACAGGGAGACTGAGGTGTTGGTCGTCTCATAATGAATTAGTATCTTGCATACCCTCATTTCAATTAAATCGGGTGCGTTCCGTTTTACGCAGAAATACCTTATCGTATGTTTTCTCTTTAACACTTGCACCATGCTTCAACTGCAGTTTACTACAGTCAAATGTGTTTGCACAATGTGTCTTTCTTTATAATCAGAGGGCACGACATGTTCGAATTTGCCTCTCCTAAATACCGACATAGTACTTACCATACAAAATTCCCACCAAATTACGTAGCAAGGATTCACTTACGAAATAGGATGTAGGAAAATTCTTATGTCGCATATATTTGGCTTATGCAATATAATACTAAATAAACCTATTCATTTGCAGTGAGCAAACGACGACAAAACTTCTGTTAACACATCAACCTTGCCACGTGCGTCAAAGATGGCCGTGGCGCAAAATTACTCGACCCCCCGAGCCTCCCTTCATTATAACAAGAAATTTCATCTCAATTAATGTCTAAAATAACACTGTAACACTCTTAATTACGCTCGAGTGAGGCCTGGTTAATTAACACTTACATGTCAGCCGGCCTAACATAGATTGATGACAAACGAAAATGACGCTACTGTGCTGTGCCCTTTTAGGCTCGCGCTCTGTCAAAAGCGCCAGTCACTTCATAAGTTAGGTAACAAAGGCCGCGACAATACACACCACGGATCATAACACAGGCGTTTTATAACTTGGCCCTTAATGCGTTTTGATAATTAGCGCAGAATCCGGGGAATCGCTAGAGCCAACGTTTTTATCGCGCCAGTGCTCGGCAAGTATTTTTCATTAGAATTTAACCACGTGCCGGCATGGAAGATCTAATCTTTTAAACGTTTGATGGTAGACTTACGCTGTTTTCTTGCCTCTCTTTCTCATCGTAGGTATACCTTTGTTCGTGTATGATTTTACTAATTATGCTAATGTCAATATTTTTCTTCTGTCTTTGAAATATTGATATTAATTATCTACTAGAATAATGATACTCGCTTGCATGTATTTGCTTAGAACTAAGGAACTATACAAGAACGTCTCACCACAACAAGAACATTGCACAAATGTACACAGAAGAGCAGAAACAGATGGGAACGTGATTTCTACTTAGACAAGCGTGCTTGCAAAGTGCTACCTGTGCCAAACGATGCCTTAAAAGCGATGCACACACACGCCTTGCACGGGCTCTCGTGGACATCTGGACATTATCTGGTGGAATCTCTTTTCTACCTGGTGTTTATCAATATTATTATAGTTTTGTAATAGAAATGTTGAGAATTGATGTTACACGATAAATAAGCAGACGCGCACATCAAACCGAGACGACAGGACGCGGACGGGACGTAAATGCTGTAGGGATGAGTTAAGCGCTTGGTTTTTTTTATTTAACTAATAGCAATAAGTAAGAAAATAACCAAAATGTAAACTTATCCTAGTATCTTTTAAACGCAATGCGTTATGCGCTATAAATGTTAAATAATATTAGCATTATTTTTGTCGTCAGCGTCCCGTTCGTCTCTGTGCGCATCGTATATCACACAAACAGCTGAGAGAATTTTGCGTATAATTAATATAACAAACTAATTTTTATATTTATAAAATAAAACAACTTTAACAGATCTACTCGCGTTTATATTACACTGTTTTTTGTTTTGTTTTTAGTAATTGCCTTGAATTTTTTTAAATTATTTTATCTACATTTAAATACATCACATAAATACGCTAACAAACAACTACTTGTTGCGCGTCAAAGTAAATATAATACTCGTAGTTGGACCGGTGAGCGGCTTTGTAGCAAGAACGGCAAAAATCGTAACTAACAAAGGAATAACAAAAGAAGTCCAGCGAAATACAGCGTTTAATTCACACGGGCTGAAGATTTTCTAGTGAGTTCAACAGCGTTCAGTGTGTTGCATCCTCAACTTAAGGCGAAGGGTAAGGCACACTAGCGCCGCTAATGGATTTAATTTGATAACTGCAAAACTGGATTTTTTTTTCAAACATTGCGGACCTTCCGACACTACACTAGGTAAACATCTATTATTAAATAATTGTGCACTACTTTTAGGTTTGTTTTTGTATTCATTCGCTAACACCAAAAGTGACCATTGTTTGTGAATAAATGCGATAGCCCGTTTTGTGAATAAACCACGCAACAAAAAGTAGTGCACAATTATTAAATAAATACTATGGATGCTTTCCTGTTGTAGGACGGTACGCAATGTTTAAAAAAAGATCCGGTCCGTTAGTAATTGTCAAATTATCAATTGGTGGTGCTAGTGTGCCTTACCCTTCGCCTTAAGTTAATTCTCGTAAAATGTTTTAATCCTCAAAAAAAATCGTATTACCTTTGGAAAGTTTGCTGTACTTTTGTTGATCCGTATGTACATTAAACAGTGATTTTTCTCGCAATTAATGCATATTCTTAAAAATCTCTTAGCGTACTTAGCACCGCGGTGACACTAAATTTTATTTACGTACAGACGCCAACACTTCACCCTACCCTAAACTGTCAAATTTATTCAATACATTTTCAACCACATTCCTAAGTTACAAAGTTCAAAGTGCTTCTTGGCGGAATAGTGAAGAGTCATGTCTGCGGTTTTGTTTTATTTCTTTCAGTTAATAAAAAGTTTTTCTTTTAGTTAAATTTGTGTTATGTATAATATTAATGTGAAATAATGGTGGATTATTAACCGTTAAGTGTTCGTGAGTGTGCATGACTGTTGGCAAATGAAACAAACAGTGCAACGTCACTTTTCAAATTCCCTCAAGAAGTCCGCCCGAGGACTTAGTAAAGCCCCACATCTTTACTGAGATACTCGAGGGGTTGGGGGTATATCATTTCTCACTTCTCATTTCTATTATCATTCATCATCATCATACAGGAAAGAAATATTGTTTATTTAAGTATTGTAATGCTTGTGCAAAGCCATTAAAAAAAAGTTCCAAGTCTATTTTGTGGTAGTCTAATGTTCAGGCGTGTGTACCTACACAGTGTAAGTACCTCTAAATGTCACTTTCTCAATCTTTTACGGCGTCACGTATCCCCCATTCCAAATGAGAGCTAAGCATAATGTGGAACTTAAATTTTCCAGAGCCTCAAAACTCGGTCCCCATTGAAAATTAACCCGTAAATTTCACGCGACAACTGCTGAACAGAACTTTGCGAAACCGCCGTCGGCCGTGCACGGAGTGAGTTACCTAGTATCGTATACAGCTCATTACTCCTTGTTTTTCGAGTACAAATGAAGTGTTAGAAGTATCAGTAATAGGAGCGTGGGTGGCCGAACGGATATGTGTGTCATTGTAATTGTAACTTAAAGTATACTGTTGCAGGTGTTCAATAAAAATGGTTTTAAAAGAGTAATTTGTAGGTAAGTCCGCAATATTAATCAAATTTTTACATTAACACAGAACTAGTTTTAATGAGATGTATATATATGATGCTATAAAAATTGTATTAGCTTTTCTTTATCATCATCGTCTTAATAATCAGCTCATTTTTTTATGTCTCCACTGTGTGGTGGGACAACCCCTCTCATCGAATGTTTCAGCGCTACGCGGAAGCTTAAAGGAGGGCTAAAAACTTCAGAAAAAAAAATCATCTCGAGCTCCTCCGTGCTTCGGAAGGCACGTTAATCCGTTGGTGCCGGCTGCATTAGCAGTCGTTAACAACCACCAATCCGCACTGGGCCCGCGTGATGGTTCATGTTCCGTTCTCCCTTTCCATACATAGGGAAGGCTCGTGCTCCAGCAGTGGGGACATAAATGAGCTGATGATGATGATGATGTTGAAAAACTTCAGTACCTTCCCAACAGCGGCGGACTTTCTTAAGGCCATGGTCACTAGTCAAACTTGTCCGTAGCTTTACCGGCTATAGCGATGGGTTAAGTTCAGGAACCAAACTGCGCTGCATTGCGTCAATTTTTGTTAGTTTTGTTTAGAGGAAGCATTATCAGACACTAACAAATCCAGTAATCCTGTTAAAACCAACAAATTTAAAAGTATAATTTCTAATTAAAACTACTCACTCGAATTGCGTGCATCCCGTTTAAGACAAAATATCATTGAATATACGTTTTTTCAAAGGAGATTTCTTTGGGATACAAGGAGTATCATTGATGAAAACGTTGGTTTTAGAAAGAAGGAGTCTTAAACAAGTAAGTTATAAAGTAAAATAGAATTATTTATCAACGGTTTTTTCAAATGAAGACAATTTGTTCAAGCGGAAATCCGCAAAAATGCCTCTGACCTGCATTTTGAAAAATTTCAAAATGCAGGTCAGAGGCATTTTTGACGCATATACTCGTAGCGGTTATAGAATGAAAACTAACTTTATGATAATTTTACCATTGAAAATGGTTATCAGATGCCTGAGACGTATTTTTGACCATAACTCCGAGGATTATGGGAGAATCGAGATGGAAATAGTACCAAGAGTTGAGGAATTTATCGAGACACGTGTGAGCGTTTGAATTTTGAAAATTGGCTGGAAACTCGTTGCGCCTTTGTCACACCACTGCCACGCGCCACTCGCTCGCTTTATGCCTAAACTCGCAGTTTTGCGTCCGCGCGGCATCCTCTTAGGGCGCTTTCAATTTAGGCGTTTCGTGTTGGACCTGCCGTGCGTTTTCATATTAAACGCCAGCCATATAACAGCCGCACGCTTGTGCGCTGTTATGGAACGCTGTGCAAACGCACGACAGCGGTCCGACACAAAACGCCTAATTTGAAAGCGCCCTTAATACAGACCACCGTTTCCTACTAGTCGTCATGCTGTAACGTTTTTATGAAAATCTATGTTAATTTTGGTGACTATAACTGTCTTGAAGATGAACATCATCATTATCATCATCAGCTCATTTTGTGTCCCCACTGCTGGGGCACGAGCCTTTCCTATGGATGGATTGGGAGAACGGGCCATAAACCACCACGAGGGCCCAGTGCGGATTGGTGGTTGTTAACGACTGCTAATGCAGCCGGGACCAACGGCTTTACGTGCTTTCCGAAGCATGGAGGAGCTCGAGGTGATAAATTTTTGGTCACCCATCCGATGACCAGCTTTTGCGAAAGTTGCTTAACCTCAGCACTCGCAGACCGGGCGCGTTAACCACTGCGCCATCGAGCTCCTATTTCATAATAATCATGAAGTTGAACACTGGTGCCAGTACCCTACTTCAAAACTACTGTAGTAAACTTCACTTCTTCGAATGTCACAAACTTCTATAATACACAATAATGTAGCGTCAATTTTAAGAGGAAATTTTAAAACTTCTTTTATAATGAAAACATAATTATTCTTGTTTCCGTTTTAGATTTGCCAAAGGTTTTAAAAATACTACAAACATTTTTTATGATTTTGTTTTTTGAATAATCATAAAAATTTCCACTAAAACCAGCAAACTAACAAGATATTATCAGATCTCATGTAGAGCCAAGTTTCTTACTCTACAAACCCTAACTTCACAAACTCTACAACTTTATCAAAATATTTGGCTTGGCCGTTTTGCTACCGTCACATGGGCGTGAGGTGAGACAAAATATTTCGCCACCGTCAAATGAGTGTAAGGTGAATTTATTCACTGTTTATAATTTTTCTGCTATACAATAGTTATTTTAGTAACAAATTTTGTATATCTGGAATAATGCAAACCCAAGTTATGATGGTTCTAAAAAAAGACGAAGTGATTCGAGAAAAGATAGGTGCCCTTGGCTCGTCTTGGCGGGGGCACTCCCGTGCTCCCAGATTTGGACTATCAAAAAACAGTCTTCGAAAAGTTTACTTGAAAAAAATATATATTTTGTTTGTTTCTTTCTCTTTTGTACAGGTTTATACATTTCATCCGATAGTGATAAATCTTTGGCGAGTTGAGTTCGAGGCCCGAACCAAACCCCAAACTAAATAGAGTTTGTGCTATGGATAAAAAATAACGAAAATAATCTATAACGTCGCGGCTCTTGGGATGGTCGACGTCGACATCAAAGAACATCGCGTGCGAAAGTCCTTTGGTTCTTTGGCACGTTTCACCTATGAACAGCGAATTATAATCGAATCGTCGATCCCACCCATTAGTAAGTCATAAAATATACATATCACAACTTATTTAAACAATCGGAGATAAATACATAAACTTACGAATATGCCAAATTCACTAAATAGAACGAACTTGTACAAATAATTAATGAAAGTATCAAAATTCTTCCTACGACATTGCACATCACCGTCGTTATTGCACAAAATAAGGAGACCCAGAAAGTAAGCTTAACACTTAACGCTCTCTGAACGGCTCGGAACATTGCGAGCGCACGCAGCTGTTGTGAGATTCCGTGTCCGTGATAGGTTGTCTATGGTGTGCGTTGCTTGAGCGCGTTAAGTATTAAGGTTACATACTGGGTCACCTCATTTTGTGCCACTGCCAAGCTGATGTATAGGTACGTGTGCGTGCGCTCACTACAATACGATATCGAGATCGCGGGAGTTTTGACTTAAGCGAAATAGAATGCACGCTCTTAACTATGATTCAAAAACCCGTCGTGTGGCATATTAATACTTTGAATCTATTTACATTAATTAAAATACGAATCCATGAACGAGGAGCTTGATGGCGCAGTGGTTAACGCGTCTGGTCTGCGATTGCTAAGGCCTAGCCTTTACGAAAGTTGCTTAACCTCAGCACTCGCAGGCCGGGCGCGTTAACCACTGCGCCATCGAGCTCCTCGAATTTTTTGCATATTACCGTCTTGCATATAATACTTCAGTATTAATAATACTTCAGTTCAAAGGATGGGTGACCAAAAATTGATCATTTCGAGCTCCTCAGTGCTTCGGAAGACACATAAATCTCCGTTGCATTAGCATCTATCCACCCATACGGAAGGCTCATGCCCCAGCAGTTTAGGGACATGCTAAGGTTTTTAAAACAATTAAACTGTTTTAATAGGACCCATGGGCAGACCTCATTGGCTCCCTAACTTAATCCACGATGGCCGACTGCTCTCACAAGGCTTTTGAATGGACGCGCATTGCAAAAGCCGTCATTCACCAGGACCTATAACCACGACCACCAAGAGTGGCCGACTAAGAAGAACAGGACCCAACAATGGGTTCCAAATGTCAGGTTATTGATAAGTGAAACAAACGCAATTAAGATACCTACGTATACAGTGTTCCATTTCATGTATTCTTCTTTTTAAAATAAATAATCTTTTGAAAATGATGTAGCTTATTTAGATTAAACAACTTTGCAGTTTTCCATATGTATGTACGCTACTAAGAACGTGCTATTTTTCGTTAACATATCACGGCGTTGAGCTTAACGCGAGTGTACACACTACCACGCAGCGCGATTTGATATATCATCGCTGTACTAGTTGAATAAGTAAATACGAATACGACTCTCGGTTACCCCCAACGCACACAGACTTTCCGTGACACGTAACACCCTGTGTTATTAGATGAGATAACAGCAGATACAGATGTTTTATTACGCAGTTCTGCTTTATACAGTCGCGTATCGACACTAATGGTGTTCTCACTGGGACACGTGAACTTTTATTATGATTCCTCAACCGTAATGTGTCTACTTTTCAATGTTATTTAATGTGTTCCATTCGGTTTTATGCGGCAGAATACGAGCACGACTGTTCGTGTGGCGCTCGATTATTAAACCCAAGATATTTCTATGCACGGTTGCACTTTCTGTATGGAGATCACAAATTAAGTTGGCGCTCCATATTTTCATATTGTCTGTAAGTGAGGTAACGATTTATGTGAATATCTCGTGTCTGTAAAGAGTTTTATATGAAACTCGGGGAAGCGTAAGATGGGGAGCCCTCACCTCATACGTGGCAATATGAATAAAATATGGATTCATCAGTTGAATAAACGAACATTTCGTGCCCGAATAACATTGTATTCACACGATGTATAATGATCACTTGGCTTTATTTGACTATGTCGTCAGAGGCGGACGTGCATCGTGACTTTGATTTATGTCTCGTAACGTAAGTAAAACACCAATATGAAATATGATGTGGATCTTTCTGGAATTATAATAGTCAGCACCATTCTCTTAAGATTTCAGTTACGTGGTAAATACAATGCTATATAATGTTATATATAAGTTTAAGTGGGAATGTAGTAAATGCTCGGAGCGAATATAACATTCTTAATTACCAAACTTCAACAGCTCGCATTAGGTTTTAAGTTATTGTTTCTTTAAATTAGTCTCATAATAAGTCGTACATTATTTCTAATTATAACCCGTTAGATTTTATAAAAGTTTAGGCTAAACTTTACCTCGGACTATAGTCCGTGTCACCAAATTTGAATTGAAAGATAGCGTACCTATAGGTTTTTGTACCCGACTGCGTCAAAAGGAGGGTTATGTTTTTCGAGTGTATGTATGTATGTATGTATGTATGTATGTATGTACATATGTATGTATGTATGTATGTATGTATGTATGTATGTATGTATGTATGTATGTATGTATGTATGTATGTATGTATGTATGTATGTATGTATGTATGTATGTATGTATGTATGTATGTATGTATGTATGTATGTATGTATGTATGTATGTATGTATGTAAGTATGTATGTATGTATGTGTGTATGTTTGTTTGTATGTACGTATGTATGTGTGTATGTATGTATGTATGTCTCTTTCTTTGGCATGCCTTACAGCCCAAACGGTAATTGTTTTTTATATAATTTAGCAGTCGGGATTTTTGTTTTATTTTTTTTATATAAGTAGGATGATTACTTTATTCTGCGTTGCCATTATTTTACAGGGTTCGTGGTCTCAAGCAAACTCACTTTATTTAAATTTTCTCGAGTGGATTTTACATTTCAACGTCAGTAGTCGCAGAACGCGAATAGATTCGTATAAAAAATGTGACCACAGACCCTACACAGTAATTTAAGTGTCAGAATAAAATAAACACGAGTAGATCCAAAAAGTGTTCGGCTATTAGTTAGCTGCAGTTACGCTAGTAAATCGTTACCGGTCCACGGGAACTTTGCAAAACAAAAGCTTGATTAGAGTTGTTGGTATGTTTGTCCTAATTTCACCCAGCTTGCTCCACTCATGTGAGATAAGCCAACGCCCTTAGACAATGGCGTCAAAAAGGAGTAAAGTATATCGTCAAGAATGCCAACCTGAACTCATTATTGTATTTAAATTGAAGCCCATGAAGAGAATTGAGTGAATTGACAATAAGACACATTTTATGTTTCCAAAAAGTTCGAAAAAATTTTGGGTACTCCCTGAGTAGTAATGCTGATATTAACGGTATTTATTATTTATTTATTTGGAAATAACAATAGAAATTTACAATAGCCAACGCTTTCATATGTTAGTATATTTACATAAAAATAATTGTTAAATAAACACTACATTTTCCATTTCGTTTTTATTTTATATCAATAATGCATCAAAAGATTAACAATATTTAACAAAAGAGAATTTATATATTAATACGTAAAGAGAAAACTTCACGCTCTTAAGCACATTGCGTGCACGGAGTGTGAGATTTGGTATAAGTACTTAAGTACTAAAAGTTTATATGGAAAAAGAGTCCCGAAATACAAAATTTAAGTATGACTAATATAAATTTGTTACATTACATTGTTGAAACATAATATTTTGTGGACTACGCTCAAATTTCGACCACCGGGCGACCACTAATATGCAACCTCCAAACCGACAGGTATGCAAAGAGTTATTAATATAATCATATAATTTCAAAAGAAGTTTATTACTAACAAAATCGTAAGTAATGATCCCACAAATCCACCCAAGCTCCTGTATTCCTGTCAATACCTTTTACAATTATAACATTCTCAGCTATTCCACCCAAGACATTTATATACCCCAGTCGTAAAGTCAGTATCTTTCCTCTAAAGACTAATAAAAGAGGTTGGTGTAGGCAATATCGCACATCCGCAGGAGATAAATTATAAGAGCATTGTTGGTCCGCTCTCAGCGCCACCACGTCCGTTCGAATGGAACTAACGGCTTTTGTCTTATACCACAATAGGTCAATTTCCTTAAGACTGTAAAGGCATCCGTTAATTAAAAGTTAATGTCTCATTACTTGCAAGCGTCCCGCCCATCGAAGTTAGTCAAAATACTGACTAAGATTTGGATCTGGAACCGGCTATATCCTACCACGCGGGCCCAGTGCGGATTGATGGTTGTTAACGACTGATAATGCAGCCGGGACCAACGGCTTTACGTGCCTTCCGAAGCACGGAGGAGAATATGTAAATATCAAACTGAAATACTCAAAACCAGTTTTAACAGGCTTATGATTTAAAAAATTCCACTGCTCTTTTCTATTTATACTGAGCAAAATTATGTCTTACAGCGCCGGGCGTTTGGGAGGTACTTAAAACCTCACGCTGTATCCAACTGCATCCATTATAACCCATGTCAAAATTAGTTTTGACTAAAATGATCCGTTCGAATGGAACTAACGTCTTTTGTCTTATACCACAATAGGCCAATTTCTTTAAGACTGCAAAGGCACCCGTGAATTAAAAGTTAATATCTCATTACTTGCAAGCGTCCGCCCGCCCATTGGTGGTTGCCAAAAAACTCGACCAATTTGAAACAGCCCGTTGGGTTGGGAATGAGTTGAGGGGGGAAAAAATGCGTTCGCCAACTCATAATTATAATGATATCCGCGCCGTTAGTTTTTCTGTTTGCGTTTAAACACCTATTTCACTTTCCGGCCGCAGTCTACGGAATATCAGACACTTATATTTTTTATTTTATAATAATATTATTTTTCATTTAAATATGCCACTCGCGGAAGACTAGCGTCGATATTCCGTAGACTGCGGCTGAAAAGTGAGATAGGTGTTTAAACGCAAACAGAAGAACTTAACGGCTTTACGTGCCTTCCGAAGCACGGAGGAGAACATGTGAATATCAAACTGAAATACTCAAAACCAGTTTTAATAGACTTAATGAGTAAAAAAATTCCACTGCTCTTTTCTATTTATACTGAGGAAAATTATGTCATATAGCGCCGGGCGCTTGGGAGGAGGCTTGAAGCAGCACTAAAAATCTCAACATCGTCCAGTATGTCCTGACATAGCGCGGTAGCTATATTCAGAAAAAAATGTTTTACCAAAATACATCAATATAAGGTCACTTTTTATCAACTGCAAATATTTTGACAAAACATCTAATTATATCACAGAAATAAAGCATTTAAAAGAAATTCAGGCTAGTTTTTTTAACTTTTCATGACACAAAAATTTTAATATTTTTAAGAGCGGCCTCTCTGTCGGCTCTTCTGAATGAAACTAGGGGCACGTGTTGCGGTGAAGGCATTGCGGCCTCTCTGTTTCGGCTCCATTGAATTGAAACTACCGAAAGTGCTTTATTTTTCTTTTTGATTGAAATATCTTTTCGCGTTTTTCTTGAAAACTAGCATATAAAAAATTAAGGTTTTTTCATAAAAATAGTTTATATGTGTTGTTGAATTTATCCTCAAAATATTTGCAGTTGATAAAATGTGACCTTATATATTGACCACGATAGTGCTTCGACCATTTTGATGCTGACCTTACATAATAAATGTAGTAAAACATATTTCACTTGAAATTGGACGTAATATTTCACATTAATGTAAAAGTAATAAGTCTTAAACTAATAATAAACATTTTTACCTAACGAAATAAGTTTCACCTTAACCAAACCTTCGAATCAACTCGAAGAACTATTATCACGATCATAACAAAACTATTTAGAACAAGGACTACTCCAGTTGTGAAGAAATATCTGTGTGGTTAAGTCCCAACGGTGCTCTAAACTAAGCACTCGGCACATAACGATGCTTCCGTGTTCGCGCGCAAACTGATAAAGAAGTTTCAATCATACGAATGCTAGGCCTCACTGAAATTTTTGATATTGGGGAAAACATTGGTTCGTCGAAAGCACGTTTTCTACTATTAATATAATGTTTTTTACTAATAATTGTTTAAGCGAACACTAAAAAGAAAAAGAAAAAAAACATAAATGACGGTAGCAAGTTACAAATTAAATTAAAACGCAAATGTTGAAAAAAATTCCACGAGCAGGATTTGAACCTGCACCCTTCCTATCGTGGTTCTAACCAGCCCGCCGAAACTATTCAACACTTTTTACTTTGAAAGCCAAAGGGGCCCATTCAATGTAAACAACTACCGTCACTAACATCCGATCATAATATTATTTTTACAAATATTAAAGATCAGTTGAGAAGTAAGCAAGCTATTTATAAAATGTTCACATAATTTTTAACGCAAATTTTGATGCGAACAAATTACAAAAACACAAATGTTGAAAAAATTTCGAAATGCTCGTGGAAATTTTTAATTGTGGAATTAAAACGATTAACGCCATTTTTATTGTGACCCTGCAAAGGGTTAAGACATTAAGATAAATTTTGATTGAATTGATTTTCAACCCGCAGATAAAACTTATGTAGTGTGTAAAAAAGACAAAGTATTAAAAAAATTCCACGAGTGGGCCTAGAACCCGCACCCCATGACAAATTTGCGTAAATTTATATATAACCACTAGCTGACCCGGCAAACGTCGTTTTGCCATCAAAAATAAAAAAAAATTTTTGGGGTGGACTACCCCTAACATTTAGGAGGATGAAAAATAGATGTTGGCGGATTCTCATAGATACCGGATGACCCGGCAAACGTTGTTTTGCCATAAAAAATAAAAAAAAAATTTAGGGGTGGACTACCCCTAACATTTAGGGGGATGAAAAATAGATGTTGGCCGATTCTCATAGATACCGGATAAGCACAAAAAATTTCATCAAAATCGGTCAAGCCGTTTCGGAGGAGTATGGCAACGAAAACTGTGACGCGAGAATTTTATACATATATTAGAAAGATAATCATACTTTTGTAGTGTGTCTGATAAGATATTTACAAAAATAAAATGTCAAAATTGTTATGTAAAGATGGGTATCCTTCCTCAGTTGGAAGGAAGTTGGTTGGAAGATGATTTATGAATTACTAGCAGCCCGCTCGCGACTTCGTCCGCTTGAGTGAACACCTGTATCCTATAAAACCCTATAGCAGCGCCACCTACCGAGTCCAATTATATGCATATATCATACATATAAACCTTCCTCTTAAATCACTCTATCTTTGCTGAATCCGTTGGGTAGTTTAAAAGATCTAAGCGTACAGACAGCGGGAGCGACTTTGTTTTATACTATATTTCACCCGCGTTAATTAGCGACTGTTCCACACCTATTAGTCATAGCGTGATGTAATATAGCCTATAGCCTTCCTCAATAAATGAACTATTCAACACAAAAAGAATTTTTCAATTCGAACCAGTAGTTCCTGAGATTAGCGCGTTCAAACAAACAAACAAACAAACAAACTCTTCAGCTTTATAATATTAGTATAGATTAAGATGGAGCGAACCCCGCCGTGTTTGTTTTTATGTAGGAGCGTCCGTAGTGTTTACATTGGAGCAGTTGCAGAAGCGCGGATCGCGAGAGGTTCGCGTACGTAGTGCATCTATATTTCGCTGATAAGTATGCAAAATTAGATCCTGGTATTATAAAAAAAAAAGTTTCTTACTGGAATCCCTGACCCAGTAGTTGATGGACTTCGGTGATGACTCCACGTAGCACTCCAGCGTTACATCGGTGCCGAACGGCGCACCGACCAGTTGATTCGGCACTTGTATCACTGGGTGAACTGTACAAAAGAAGCAATCGAAATATTACATCATAATTATCATCATCATCATCAGCTCATTTATATGTCCCCACTGCTGGAGCACGAGCCTTCCCTATGGATGGATAGGGAGAACGGGCCGTACCTACTCCACCACGCAGGCCCAGTGCGGATTGGTAGTTGTTAACGACTGCTAATGCAGCCGGGACCAACGGCTTTACGTGTCTTCCGAAGCACGGAGGAGCTCGAGATGATAAAGTTTTGGTCACCCATCCGATGACCGGCCTTTGCGAAAGTTGCTTAACCTCAGCACTCACAGACCCGCTGCTGGGGCACGCGCCTTCCCTTAAAATGGAAACACCATAAAAAGGCCAAGAGAAAAGGCCATATACCACCACGCGGGTCCAGTGCAGATTGGGGGATGTTAACGACTACTTATGCAGCCAGGATCAACGGCTTTACTTTTGGCTTAAACGGCTTAAGTTTTGGTTACCCATCCGATGACCGACGTTTGCGGAATTTGCTTAACTACAGCAATTGCAGACCAAGTACGGTAACTACTATGACATCTATTATATCTAATACTACATAAGATGTATTATTTGTTTGAATTTTTTCACCTTAACTAATTTGATGAATACCTATTATTGTAGGTTTGTTAATTTTTCTATTTTTATTAGAGCAAAACATCGGCAAGACTTGTTTAAAATATATAGGTATTTGTATGCCTTGATATTGTCATATTATTATGCTACTTATGATATCAGAAAACGTTTCATCAGTTCGAAGTAACATTACTTTATTAATTGGAATAGAAGAATTTTAACTGAAATTCTAAGATTTAAAAAAAGTGTCCCAAACAGTAATTTATTAGCACATACTTTTGTGCCAGACCCAAATACACACTGACGAAGCTGCAGGTAAAATCGAAGTAAGTAGATAATGAAACTAATAAGTTCGATAGTAGTAGTAGAATGTGTAGGTATGCTATTAAAATATGAATACTGTTTTGAAGTTCATAGGATTAGTTTTTACTTACTAAGCAACTGAGCATACTCGATACCTATGCTTTCATTTTCATTATAACCTACGCAAATAATTCAGTCCATTTATTAAAGAAAACTTTGAAAAAACACTGTTTCCACATTTATTAATCATTCTCGAAAACAAAATATTCGCTCGTGTTGATGTGACGACGCAAACAGTCAGGGACAGTGTTGACAGACAGAAAATAATTAAAAGCTACTACGAGTTGGTGACATTAAATAACACCATTAATAACAGGGATCCTCTGAAAGTTGCCGAGATAAACAACAATTACAACGAATTTGCGGAGAGTCTATTTCGTCTACTGAATTAGCCGAGAAAAAAGACTGCTCCCCCAAAAACGTTTGGGAGTTGAACAGGTTCGTTTGAACGAAGGCGAATGATAAATCTTCGGGTTTGTTGCTCATAACGTAACGTTTGTCTGTATATTTATGAGTGATATGTGTAATAATAACAACATACAATAACATTGGTATAAACGCCTGCACATGTCTGCAAACCTAACCAAAACTACCAGATTTCTTCAATAAATATTCAACCATATTCCAAAAACATAAAAGTTCAAAGCCTATTGAGGAAATGTGACAGTTTTTGGTAGTCTGATTTGCAAGCATATGTAGGTACCTATTTACACAAATAAATTGGTTGCAAACATTTATAATCCGTAAAACAATTGTTGGCAGTAAAAACATGTCTGTAAGTACCGAATTGTAGGTAAGTTAAAAGCGAAACAAAAAGTTTTATATCACAATATAATTGAAAAACCGAACCGCATTAAATTTACTCACAATGTACTACACACAATATGTATAACTATTTAATCTATCATGATCACTTGCATTAGAGAAATTATTAACGACATTATAAACATGGTAAGAATCCCGTCAATAATTACTCTAACACAATATGTAGGCAAATATTATTCTGAAAATACTATAAAGTAATAACTCACAATGTACTTTAATCTGTATCCTCTTGCTGACTGACGGTGGTACTCCATTACTAGCGATGCAAAGGTAAGCCCCCATGTCAGAACGAGATATCTTTGTCAGTGTCAGCACCTCTTCTTCATACACCTGAACTGTGCAAACAAAAAACTATATAAATTACACAATAAAACTACTAAATGTTGTAAATACTTAATCCTATCGAGTTTCTTTTTTCCACTATTTCGATAGGTAGGTAGGTAATGAGTTCAAAATATTGTGTAAAATTTTTGACAGAAAAGTTAATAGTAACATAGTGAGTAAATGCAAACTTCGGGTCACAATCACAAAGTCTTTTGTGTCAAGTCGAAAAGTCCATATATGTACTTATTTCAAAAAATGGAATGCATTATTGCTATGAACACCCTTAGCAATTTTGTAATACAGAGTAGATGGTTAATATTACTTTATTAATAAGTATCTGGAAAAAAGTATTTCCCTGGGCATACGCTACAAACTTGGACATAGACTAAATTTTAAACAGGTTCGGGAGAAGATAACTAAAAATATATAACAGCTAGTTACCTTTTGTTTTGCTGCCTTGAGAGTCTCTTATTACGATATCGGCACCATCCTCCCTTCTCCACATTATTCTAGGTACAGGCATACCCTTAGCGCGACAAGACACCTTCGCAGTGCCACCTTCTGGTACCATCACATCACCAGACGTCTCTTCTGCTATAAAGTCAGGTGGGATCACAACTTCCAAATATCCCATCTAACAAAAAAATTAAATTTAAAAAATTATTGTTTTCAAAATTACACTAGCAAAATTATTATTGTTTTCAAAAGCTTACGCGAACACTGCACTACACATACTACAAACACGATTCTATCATGACACTTTGAAATCCTTTTCCTCAAAAAAAGCCCCTTGTGTAAAGCTGAAAATGCCGTCTGAGGCAATCGGCAAACTCTCTTAAAAAAAAAAGAAGACTGAGGTGTTGGTCGTCTCATAATCACTTAGTAACTTGCATACCGTCTGTTCCAATTACGTAAAAATAGCTTATTGTATCTTTAGGTCCCAACCAATGTGCATAATAAACGTGAGTAGATCTGTAAAATTTGTTTTGATTACAAAGTGTTATTCATTTATATCAATGCCTTCAAAAGATGAACATAAAAGTAAATACGGCAGGCATTGCAAACTCCATTTTTGACCAACCATGAAGTAGTGTTGGCGTCATGCCGCGTCGACGTGCGACGTCGGCGTCAAAACGTTGAGCGCTGTCGCCGCGCGCGATTTATGCCGTTATCAGGCCCGCATATAAATTACACAGAAGCGCAATAATTTAGGGGCACCATGCACGAATCATTACCCGCTGCGTTCGTTCCTAGCCTGAGTGCAGTTTAATTCACTTTATCTCACAAAATGTTTATCGTAACTGCCTTTTAATTCGTTATTGACATGACGCACAATCAATTTACTATCCGACCGACCACCCATTGATTCACAAATTGAAGATAATAGGACGTTGTATTGACATATTGTACTTTTTCTAGTAGGTTATGATCCAAATTGTAAACATCTACCTTTAAGTAATGTAAAATGTTCAATTCACGAAAATACGATATTGATGCAAGGTATTGCCCAGAGCAAGAGTGTAGATGGAAGAATTACAGCAACTACAAATTGATTTTGTGGGCGTGGATGTTAAATGAAATTTCTGTTGCTGTAGCAGTTGCTGAAATGTCACACAGTGGGTACTACATTCACCTAGCTTTGCATTCCTTTTCTGTAATATTTATTGGGATACCACTGGTATATTCAGAAATGTGCTTGGCACAATACACAAACTGTAGCGTGATATCTATGTGGAACTACTTTCCTGCTTTACGACCAGTCGGATACGGATCAATTTTTCTGGCATTTCTTAAGTATATTTACGTGATGGCATTAGCTTCATGGTATCTTCAGTACACGTTTTACGCAGCCTTGGACCCGCCACCGTGGTTCTCATGTGACGACTTTAACACCAGTAAATGTATGGTAAAACGTGTTAATGTTTCTGTTTTCCAACATTGTTTGGAATCCCAAATGTTATTTGATGATGACTGCGGCATCAAAACGGCAAGCAACTGTTTTTTTGAGCAATTAATTGGAAACAATAACACATTGGTTTCTTTAAATTGTGTAATTTCTTGGAAGTCAATAGTTTCTAGTTCTTCAATAAGTTGCTTGTTATTTATACTATCACTTCGAAAAATGAAATTTATTCAGACAACCGTGAAACTATTAGCTATATACGTGAGTGTTGTAACTTTGGTTCTATTAACAATTGCATTGTCTACAAGTGGCGCTTGGTACACAACCAAAATTACAATTGATTGGAGCAGGTACAACTACTATAACTGTTACAAATCCATAACTTATGGTTTTCTTTCTGTCGGTACTGGTACTGGCATAATTGGATTTTTATCAAAGGATGTTCCATTTCGGAGTCCTGCCACAATGACATCAATATCAACATCGTTATTATCAGTATTTGTTACCGGTATGTACGCTCTTATTGTCTTCAGTGGAATTAAAACAATGTCGTATTACCACGGTGAAGAGGAGAATGTTATCGAAATGGGCATCAGTAACTTTTTTCTAGAATTCGCTTCTATATCAGAGATACTAAGTTATTTCGATGAAACACCAATTTGGGGATTCGCTTGGTTCTCATCTATATTTCTTTGCATGTTGGTAAATTTATGGATTTTACATATTTTTTTGAAAACTTTAGTTGTTGAGTGTGTTGGCTTCGGACACCGGCATGCTAATCTCGTGACTGTTATTATAACAGCTGTTTTATCTTTTTT
Organism: Eudonia mercurella; assembly: GCA_963082485.1. Taxonomy (NCBI): domain Eukaryota; kingdom Metazoa; phylum Arthropoda; class Insecta; order Lepidoptera; family Crambidae; genus Eudonia; species Eudonia mercurella. Next base: position 20,398,032 of record OY720023.1, on the reverse strand, counting down.
ATCTTGGCCTTTATTTTGTTCAGATATAACCGGTGCTTTTGGTAATGCCATAGATATTATTCAAATTGCAAGTAGCTTTTTATTTTCTATATCTTTATACTGGTTATACGGTTATAAAAATCACAATGTAGATATTATATTCATGATAGGTATCAAAGCCAGTTATTTTTGGAAAGTTGCATGGATTGTAAATCCAATTTTAGTTGTTTCAATGTTGTATACAAAGTTTAAAATATTAGAAACGCAAGAATTTGATGAAACATTTTTCATAGAAGCTGTTGGTTTAAATCATGACATATTAATAGTTTACGTCATTGTGGGAATATATGGCTGTATAGTTATAGTTGGTGTTTTAATTCATATCATATTGACTATTCACTATGATTCATTTCGATCTGCATTTTTTCCGCCTGATGATTGGGGGCCGAGTGACAGCATTCTTTTGAAAAGCAGAAAAATGTTTGTACCGGAAATAATGACTAGAGAGTTTTTGTATAGACAGGTACGTATACATGGTTATTCAAAGAAACGGAAAGCTTCAACAAAGGGTAGAAGTTTGAAAAATGAATTTTCAGACTTATCAAATGAACCAACGGAGTGGAGTGCCTTAACTTCAAATTAATCGATTCAATCTTATCTTACCTGACTCTTCATCGGATCCGTATTGATTTGACACATGTATTGACCCTGATCCTCTTCTTGAACATTTCGAATGTGCAAATTCCAGACTGCTTGGCCGTTATGTGATACTCCTACCCTATGGTTGTTTGTGATGACATGCACGTGTATAGCTTGTATTGCTTTGGTGTCTGCTTTAACCCATCCTACCTGTTAATACAAAATTATGTTATAACTAGTTAAGTTAAGTAATTAAGTTTCTATATTAAATATAAAAGAAATGTAATGTTGCTTAGGTACCTACCCTACATATGAATACAAAATTATATTACGTCTAATTCCATTAATTAGGTTTTTATATTAAATAAGAAAGATTTGTAACGTTGTTTATGTTGTTTTATTTAAGGAGAAAAATGTGTGACATTCCAATATAAAAAAATACCACTCTCTTGATTTGTATCGACTGAAGTCAATACAATTGTTCATAAGTACATTCAGACGACTCACATAAACTTTGGAGTAATATGTCTATTGTGCCTCTAAGGAAATGTAAACTTTCATAATACTAGTATTATTAAATAAGTTATTTGATAATACATATAATCTTGAAAATGGTGGATAGGGTACGGTGCATCAAACGCCGAAAATATTATGTACCTATATGCGTGAAAAGCATCATAATGGTCGAGATATTGAGGTTGGTACAAAAGAAAATTGCAAAGTGGCAGGCAACCCTAGATCCAGCTGATACATTGTTCTTGGTTGTCTTCTGTTTTTCTTTGACCACTAGGTTCGTGGTAAAAAAACAGAAGTCAAATCATGTCAGGGAGAGTTTGATATGGTAAAGCAAATCTACATAAATTATTATTTTGAATATTGTCACGGTGTTCTTTATACTTGGTTGCATAGCTATGTTTCGGGATTATACCAAACACCCTGTTTAGGTATTAATTGTGTTTACGTACCCTGTAACCACCAAGATTTTGCACCAGACATCTAAATGTGGCGTCACGTCCCACTGGAACTGTCAAGTTTGTAATGGGCTCCGCAAATTCTGGTTGAAATGCCTCACCTGTAGAATATTAACATTGTTAATTGCATACCCTCACAGATTTTCATAGAGTGAGATTCAATTGGACTTGATGTGTTAGTAATCAATTGTTCTCTCGTCATATTTTCATATTAATTTGCTTAAATTAGAAATTTTACAAAATTTAAACTAAACTAACTAAGCCCATTCATATTTTTATAGCAATAAAGACCAATCAAACGTCAAAATCACGTTCAATATTAAATAATAGCTGTTCATATACATGTTTAACTTTAAAGAGTTAGGTCGAAAGGTCGAGGTAATCTATTTAAACATGCGTACAAAATAGCCAAATTTTTTTGTAAAGTGTACGTCGTAATGACGTAGATTGGGCTAACCCTAGGGTTAAGGCGACACACTCAAAAAATGCATCCAACTTTCGTCGAATAGTTTATGACTAACGAATCTGAAATGTTGATATAGGTAAATTCATGTCTTTATCTTGAATTTGCTAGCTCAAATACACGATTGTATATTAAAATTTAAATATATTAAAAATATTCGTAATTTAGTACGAGTATTTGCATATTTTGAAAAAAAATCTTTTAGATTCTGTTAATTTGCTGCCTCAATTGTCGCAGGCGCTACGTATTTTCGGCCTTATGACAGCGCCGGTAAGGATCAGTTTTTTTAATGTTCACAAATCGAGGTGTCGTCTTAAGTCAACTGTCAACTATGTGACTTGAATATCACCTGTAGCTAAAGTTAAATCATGTTAAAGTTTTTTGAATATATCGTCATCACGATCAGCCTGTATATGTGCCAAGCTGGGCTCTAGTTCTGGCTGTTTCTGACACAAAAGATGAATAAAAAACTTCATAACCGACAAGCCTGGATTATTTGGTTTGGATGGTTTCAACAACTACCATTTCAAGATTGATTGATTTAACATTCATATTTTGTCTAATTAAGGTCTAATATTCATAATATGAGATACGATATTTGGTTTATAAATAATTAAAAGTAAGTACGTAAAAATAAGTGAAAAAGTTGTTTGAGAAAACGCTATAACGACAGGAGTGAGTCTCATAAGTTAAAGAAAATACATTAAAAAATTACGACATCATTAAGTTTCAGTCATAATACCTATGGACAGGTTTTTTCTAAGTACATACTTACCTACAAGTTTGGAATCGAGACCCAGCATACATATAGCTAGTAGATACAACGACCACCAAGGTTTCCGCATATTTTTAGCCACTGATCCTTTACTCAGCCCCAAAGCCCGGGATCTCCATGAAACTGCAACAGAAGCAAAAATATTAAAATTATGCTTTGAAAATTTTCTTAACCCTACCTTGTTTTAAAAATGATAACTTGTACGTAGAAGAGAATCTAGTTATTGTTCTAAATCTCTTTAATTTTCTTGCAAACATAAATCTGTTTTTTACTAAATCTGTTTCTTAAGACGAAGGGTAAGGCACACTAGCGCCACCAATTTATAATTTGACAATTACTATCAGACCGGATCTTTTTTTAAACATTGTGTACCGTCCGATAACAAAAAAGCATCCATAGTATTTATTTAATAATTGTGCACTACTTTTTGTTGCGTGGTTTATTCACAAACAATGGCCACTGTTGGTGTTAGCGAATGAATACAGAAAACACTAAAAGTAGTGCACAATTATTAAATAATAGATGTTTGCCTAGTGTCGGAAGGTCCGCAATGTTTGAAAAAAAATCCAGTTTAGCAGTTATCAAATTAAATCCATTAACGGCGCTAGTGTGCCTTACCCTTCGCCTTAAGTAATTTAGCACAATAATTATTTCAGTGGCAATTAACCATAGTGTTCAGGATAACTCATTAACAAACCACACAAATTTGAATCTTTTTTTAACACAGTCTTTCTTAATGATTACATTTCATTCATACATTTCATACAGACATTAGTATTAATAGTTTATTGTGTAACCAAGCCGTACCTTAAAGGTGTATTCTCTAACACAACACTCTAACTGCCGTTGCCTTCAAAAACGTCAATTGAAGTTATTACTTAGTACTAGTATCCAAAATATTTCATAAAAATGGTGACTTTTTACAACATAAGATCATAAATAATCTTGAATCTCACACACCTCCCAGGTCTTTGCAACAATCCGGTCGAGAAGGTTCTAATACGAAACCTACTCGTTAAAAAAAAGGTTATCTTGAATGCTAACTAACACCTCTAAGTAGGGCAATCGTTAGTAAAAATCACCGAATGATTTATATCTTGTACGTCACTGTGATGTTATCTCCTAAAAAAACAATTTTAGTACACGTCGTAAACAGAATCAGCAAAGGTAATGATGCACCGCGAAGTCGTAGCACCAATGTTGATAAAGCTTTTATATGACTATTTGCGTTCGCACAGTCAAGAGTAACTGTATGTAGAGTTTGACTCTTATTCCATTGTATTAAGTATTACAATTGTTTACATATTTTTGCTCGTGACTGTACACTGCAATTACGGTACGTTCGTTCGTATGTCAACAGCGATATTGGTGCCGCGGTCCCTTCCGCGATCATTTTTGCGATTCCATCAGTCAATAATGATTCGCCGTCTGTATGGGTGTTGTGTGCCGCTGCCATCTTTGAACTAAACGAGCGTTGGTATGATCGTGCACCGGTAACTGCTTTGCCGCAAAACATCGATAATGCTTGAGAAAAATTCGAGGCGAACAGACCCGGCCGTTTCGATAGCGGCCGACATATTGGAGGTGCTAAGTTGCCGCTACTATGGTGCCTACTTTGCAAATTTACCTGAACGCGACGAACTAGCTTTATTTATATACAAATGTTAATGTGCTTTTTAGTAGTTTTAAATAAGACAGACGATTTTTTACGTGAATAATTTGTGAGCTCAATAATCCTTAATATTTACTTACGCGTTTCTTTCATTGGGGGTTTAATAAAGTAAATGAAAATCTGGATGGAGTAAAACGTTTCTCTCGTAATGCTATTTTGTTTGTAATATGAATATTGATCGATAGTTTTACAGTAAATGACTCACGTGGAAAAATAGTTTCTGAAAGTTAGTATGAGGAAATAATTTAAAACACGTTGTTTCTTGTCTTTATAATTTCAATAAAACCAAAACAGTACAATATACAAGCGTACTCACTATATACGAGTACAACATCCATACTTCAAGACCCTGTTGCAGACGAGTCCGTAACTTGGGCATGAAACTAAGTTTTCAACGCTGTCGGAAATTTCATACCGGTCAGCTAACTCCACCTGAACATTGAGAAACAACTATTTACTGGTATCTAGTCTAGGTGTTCTATTAATTCAGTTTATGTTACGACCTAGTAATAGACCATTGTCACTAAAGTCAAACACTTTATTAAATTTAGTTAAATTTATTACAGTAATTTTAAATTAAGTAAAAAATTGCAATCAAATTATTGAAGCGGGTACAATTGTACAGAAGATAGAAATTAAAATGGAGTCTTACAACACGTGTTATTACGGAAAGAACCCGATTGAAACTCCCCAGTTAAAGTTTATTCATTGAATAATTTGGACATAATGACAGATTCTCTTTAGAAAATATGTCACAATGACAATGTTATTCCTTGGATAAAATTTATCGGAGGATTGAAAAATCAGGCCTAACTCGGATAAATTTATTTATTTACTTAGATACTTATTGGTTTTGACTGACTTGACACTGCTTTGTACTAATCGAGTTGGCAATGACATCGCGGGAATATTCGGCTAGACACACAGCTTAGTTTGTAAGCTTTAAGAGACGAAACACATTATTAAATCAAACTTATTCATACATGTAAAGTGAAACGTTCACACGTTCACGTATTTTTTAGAAAATATTATTAATTTACTAATAATTGGCCCGTTCTCCCTATCCATCCATAGGGAAGGCTCATGCCCCAGCAGTGGGGACATAAATGAGCTGATGATGATGATGATTATGATGCATCATGGTATGTGTAGACTTTCAGATGGCACTTTGCATTTCCATAAATGCACCATGTAGGTATCTACAAACCCACCCGTCTCTTGATGGTTTTTTTTTATAATAAACTAGTTTAGATGAAAGCCCACGTGAGCCAGACCTGGGGCCTTACTATGAGGTCTTAAAATAGTATTATTGCAGTTGTGAAAGTAAGACGCATGTAGGGGTACTCAGACTTTCCTTTTACGAATTGGCTTAGCTCAAAAAGAGCGCTGTTCCTCTTACACCTACACTTATTATCCTCAGCCTCAGTAGTTGAGGATTCCGGGTGAAGTGCGCTTCCACCTTTGGCCTTATCATCACTTAGCATCATGAGTAAAGCCAAGTGCTTACCCGTAAGATATCTATACTAATATTATAAAGCTGAAGAGTTTGTTTGTATGTTTGTTTGTTTGTTTGGTTGAACGCGCTAATCTCAGGAACTACTGGTTTGAATTGAAAAATTGTTATTGTGTTGAATAGTCCATTTATGGAGGAAGGCTTATAGGCCATATTACATCACGCTATGACCAATAGGAGTGGAACAGCAACGAAAAATGTTGCAAAAACGGGAAAATATTTTTTGAGAGCTTTTCTTGCGTACGCTGCGTAAACGGTAAAAGTTACGCAAAAATCATGTATTACGAAATTGTTCCACTTTAAAAGTTCTAGTTAACGTGGGTGAAACCGCGGGGCACATCTAGTAATAATATAAAAACGAAACACATATATAAACACGATACGACGTCGCACCGCAAAAATAAGCGTTGTGCCAGGCTAGTATAAACCTTATTACCTGTCAAATACGACAGACTCCGCATCGTGGTACGACGCGACGTCGTCGTGTCCTGTTTATGTGTGGGAGCCCTTAGTCCTAACTCAGGACAGCGCTCTTCTCCACTTGATTTGAACTGCCCAGCAAAGTTGTTTATTCCGTATTAGTAAATGGTGCAATCTTAGATTATATATGGTGCAATGCTCATATAGCTTTGCAATGTCCGTCAATCCGTCTATATGTATCAGCCTTTTACGGCGCAGACTGTCAAGTAGAAAGCCTCATCTCGCCATGAGTATGACGTATAGTAAGTAACAGCCAATTAAAACTTAAACTAAAAAATCTTTCAAAAAGATATTGACAGTTTTCTTAATAGCAACAACCTTAAATCATCGGTTTTCTGTATTTGGAAATTAGTAGTAAGCTTTCAATGATGGATGCCTTTGCCCAGCAGTGGGACAGTACAGAGGCTAATAGGTGCTATAATAGTAACTAAAAGTACCTAATAAACTAAAGTAAAATAAAATTGCCATTACTTTGAACTACTGATCATCTATAATTACGCCAGCGCACTTTAATGCTTTGTCTTTTTTTACGAGTAAACGAGTCACAAAACATTTTTGTTTCTATTACCCTTGCCATATAATTAAGTTTTATAAATCATATTTTATAACAAACATTAAAAGATTTTGGAAATTAAAAGTCATCAGTAAAAATATGTATTAAATATTATTCGTTGCATTAACACTACATCATCATCATCATCATCAGCCTATAATAGTCCACTGCTAGACATAGGCCTCTCTAAGTATGTACATACAATCCCATCAAAAACAATACTTGTCAAAAAAAACCAAGTCTCGCAACTCAGTTGTTCTGCGGTAAAAAGTTGTGAGATCCATGTAATACCAAGTCGGTTATTAATTTATTCAGTCTCTACTTAAGCGACTTTCTGTCTTAATACGTCCAGTCTCTAAGACCACGATCGTGGTCCATAACATTCTTTAATGTTTTATATAAATATATTGAGACTTGGCCATCGCACTAAATAATTGAATTTACATGTGTTTTCAGGCGATTGAATTTACACGTGTTTTCAGGCGATGGCCAAGTCTCAATATATTTATATAAAACATTAAAGAATGTTATGGACCACGATCGTGGTCTTAGAGACTGGACGTATTAAGACAGAAAGTCGCTTAAGTAGAGACTGAATAAATTAATAACCGACTTGGTATTACATGGATCTCACAACTTTTTACCGCAGAACAACTGAGTTGCGAGACTTGGTTTTTTTTGACAAGTATTGTTTTTGATGGGATCTCATTTCTTTTTGTATTTTGTAGAGACAGTTCTACTTTTTTCCTTTCGATTTGGCAGGGGCACTACCATGCGCCTATATTTATATGGGACTAGCTTAAACCCGCGGCTTCGCACGCAATCATAATAATTGCCGTAAAATAAATAAAATAAAACATCGTTACGAATAAAGCCAATATTGAAAAATTTAACTGAACCTATTATTCCATTATATTATGCATGAATCAGTGGATTCATAACCTGCACATGTAACTTTGTAATCCTATACATTTATATGGGATTACAAAGCTATTTATGCAGTTGGTGTATCTAGAAAACTGGACCGAAATTGCAAAACATTTTAGTTTTTCCTTGATTCATACACCAAACACTACTTATATTCCAAATTTGAAGCTTCTAGGTCTGCTAGAAGTGCCTTAGAATTTTGATGATCGGTGAGTCAGTCAGTGAGTGACAAAATTAAGAAATTTGACCCGTTATAATTCTTAAAATACTGGTTCAAATTGAATGAAATTTGAAATATACGTGTCTTTACAATGCCTGCATGGTTACTGAAAATTTCAGTCTTCTAATTTTATCCACAACGAAGTTACAGGGGTCGAAAATGGTCTGAATTGCTTCGAGAAAAGGATGGTACGGCCGTGACGCTTTTTTGCTCGACTTGGTGGGGGCACGGCCGTGCCCCCAGATACTACATGCTATTCTCGTAACACACACTGCGAATTTTGGTTATAATAGAAAAGTCATATCAACGGAATAACTTCTACACTAGTGTAAACATAATAAATTATTTTAAAAATATAAAAAAATAAGTTAAAATTCCAGATAAAAAAAAACATATAGAAACGACCGAAATATATTTTTTCTCATACATTACTTGGACACCGTGCATACTATTACCACAGAGTAAATATTATTTACTCTGTGCTATTACTAAATATTTACTCATGTGCTATTTCTATTGTTAACTCTGTAATTTGGGCATGCCTTGTCATATGAAAATTTAATCTGAACTAGAATAAACAACAAACATTACTGCACTTCGGTGCTACGCCTCAGGCGTTCAGTCACATTTCTAACTTGGGCAAAGAGACGTGAGCTAACGGCACTGTCGAAAATATCATAGTAAACTTCGTTTTGGCGGGTATACCTGACTTATATTATAGTCCCCTAGGACTAAAGACTAAAGTGTCAAAGGGTCTCCTAAGACATTCACATCAGGTTAAAGATAGAATGCATACTAGCTTACTACTAATTAACTTATTTCTTCAGAAACTTTGTAAATATAGCACAAATGAAACAATGATCCCACATCAAAATGTTTGTATTGATATTCCGCAGGCCACTGTTGTCATATTTTTCAATAAAAAAATATGAATATTAAAATATTAAGACTTTTATTATTTTTTACCCAAACGCCTATGATTTTACGAAAGTAAACATTGCTCTAATTAAATCAGCAGCCTACTCTGTACAGATATTAATGTGCGTGCGTATTCGTAGTCGTGCGCCGTTGTCACACCACTACGAGTACCACGCGCCGCTCGCTCGCTATCATAAAGAAACTTGAAACTCGCAGTTTTGCGTCCGCGCTGCAGCCCTTTAATGATGGAAACTGTCAAAGCGGTACGAAGTCCGCCGGGTCAGCTAGTAATTAATAAAATTATAATATATAACATACGTAATGATCATTTTGCGCTACGAATTACGGTCCATGAATTTGCTACTACCAGTAGTAGTACGAGTGTATAAGTATGACCTCTAACCTCTTTAAAATTCATCCAGTATAACCACAGAGCTCAAGATACTCTGTCTATATGTGTATATGCATATTTTTTAAATTTAAATAACACGGCAATAAGCCAATTACATTATTTAAAACACACTTGAAAATAAATCATAAATAATGATAATAATAATAAAATTAGAAACACATTAAAAATACATCAAATACGTTAAAATTAAAAATATAAAATAAAATTAAAATTAAAATTAAATTAAAAATATTATTAAAAATATTGCCATTAAAAAGTCATTGACATCCATTCAAACATCACTCTCACAAAATTTAATCTCATCTATTTCGTCCGCACACAAGTCGTATTCTGGGTTGGAGTTCAGTAGAGCGTTGAGTGCGGCGAGGATACGGGGTATCGGGGATTGTGCACGAGCCACGGTGCGGCACGATGGCACAGCAAATAGTGCGTGCCTTCTAGCCCGCAGGTAATTGTTCGGTGTAAAAAACCGAGTCAGCTTATTATGGAGATCAGGAGCATCAATTTTGTCGTGGAGACTTTTGCACGCTACTTTGCGCGCCTTACTTCTAATGAGTTGTAACCCAAGGTACCTAAAAGGAACATAATGGGGTACATAACGGGATAATGTCTATATAGTCGCTTATAAAGATACCTCAAAAAGGCCTTTTGTACCTTTTCCAACAGCAAAGAGAACCTACGTGCTTTCATACGGATTCCAGATACAAGCACTGGTTTCGAGCTTGCTTCGTACCAGTGCGCCGTAAAGTAATTTTATAATTTTGGTATTTTTAAAGTCATGCACATTCCGTAGGACAAAGCCAAGCCGCCTGAAGGACTCTTTAGCCAACGCAATGTCTATGAAACGTGATCTAACGTGACCCCCAAATCTTTCATCACAGATGTTTTTGTGATATGAAAGTTATTTAATTTGTATTCAAAACAGATTGGGTGCCACATTCGACCAAAAGTCATCGCGTAACATTTAGAAGAGTTGAACTCCATCCTGTTTTCACGTTCCACTCAAAAATTGCGTGAACATCCTGCTGCAGTGCCATACAATCGTCTTCAGATTTTATCTCCATGAAGAGTTTCAATTCAAGTCATCAGCATAGAGAAGACTTCTAGCGTGATTTAAAATGCTTTCGCCTAGTATCGATCCCTGACTCACCCCGGTAACGCGTGTGATAGGGTCGTGACTCATACGGACCGAGCCGGACAAACTGCTGGCGTTCTCGAAGATAATCAGCAAGCAGTCTAAGAAGACTTGGAGCAAAGCAGATGTCAGATAGTTTTGCCAGCAGAGTGTCATTATTGACCCTATCAAACGCCCTCCGGAAGTAGAAAAAAAGGACGTCTACTTGAGACTTTCGGTCCAGCTTAGTGGATATAAAATCTACTAGCGTGAGGAGGTTGGTATCCACCAACCTTTTGCTCTAAAACCATGCTGTTCATTACAGAGATATATATGCTTTGACTTGCGCATAAATGTGCTTAATACTCTCGAATATGATATTGCAGATATTTATAATATTGGCGGCGAAGATAATATTGCGATGGGGCGATACTCCTCTTGTTGAAGTAGTTACTGTTGCCACTTCCATTATGCAAGGTCGTTGTCAAACTAGCGAGTAGAATAAATGGGTGGACGTTTTGTTTAATGTTATTTAAATATTTAGTTTGTTGCTATAACTGTATTTAGCATTCTAATAGAGGTCTGTGATTCTAGCATTGATGGTTTGTAAATAAATTGGCTTTCACATACAGACGGGAAACAGATAGACGAACTTTACAAAATTCGTTCGATTGCCAGTAGCCAGAAAGCTTTAAATATTTTTGAATCTGCAAATTAATCAAATGTTCACAATCTCAATGTTTTGATATTAAAATAAATATTATGATGAATATCCCAAAACAAATGAGCTTACCAACAGGGACCATTAGTATTATTTACGGATGTTTTGTTAAAGGTTAAATACGTACCGTAATGGCCAGTTTCAGTACAAGTAACTGCGATTTTTGTTAACAATTTACATTTGATTCTGATATATTAAATTGTTATAAAAAATATAATTCTTCATCAAGTCAATTTGATAGAAAGAAAATTAACGCCGTTAAAAGTGTACTTGTACAAAATAGATTAGAAGAAAATCGTTAAAAAAGTAACAAATCTTTCATTTTGTAATAAGCTTTTTCACATTTCATTTTATTTTACTGACACTTTTCCATTTTCTACATGTACCTTTAGCTTACAATGTAATTTTAGTGTCTTAACGAATCGTTTTCTTAATTAATTTTAGATATTTTTAATTAAGTAAGTAAATCTTTTCTAATAAAATTTAATATTATAGATATCTTTATTATTACTATAGTTTATAGCAAGTTAAAAATATCTATGTATGTATAAAGTAAGTGTACTGCATGGTTTAGTTGTACCCAACAATAAATGCAATATACATCTAAAGATTAAACGAATAAAAAATCTAATGGAGAAGTAATCTTCAGACAGTAAAGTTAACCATAATGCAGAATGTTCCTCTAACGATTCTGAGTAACGCTTACAGCGATGGAAGCTATAAAATGGTCAGTGAAGTACGATAATTGTAAGTGGAATCTATATCCATCAAGCCGCTCTGCTGCGAGCGATGCACTACGCTAAAGTAATTAGCTGACAAAGTGTTAAATACCTGTTAATTTTAAACGGAACAAATTGTTTGTCGGTCGGGAATCGTTTGAAGCGTGGAATGTAGCATCTGTTGTTTACAATAAAAAGCTTGAGCGATTTCAAATAAGGTTTAATTTTCCATTTCCTGATATCAATTTATTTCTTTTCTGGTGAACACCGCGTGTTAAGTTAAAAAATAAAGTGATTAGTTCTTAAAGCTTATTTCAATACTCTCTGAGGTGATCTCGGATTCAGGTTTACAGTGCTTCGGTTAGAATTTTATAGATATATTATAAATAAATGATAGATACATTATAAAATAGCCTTTTACTGATTTAAACGTTTATAGTGAGGTGGTCAACGCTCTTTGTAATGATAACAAAAATTAAGCTACTTTGGTTGCGGTCGGCAACCGGATGGGTTACCAAACATTTCTTCTCTATCTCCTATGTGTTCCAAACAAGTATATAGGTACACTGATTCTACCTATCATCAGATGGTTGCATAATTAAAACATATTAGAGCCCTAGCTTGAAAAAACTTAATACTATGTTCTAACCATGCTCTTAATCTCGAGAAAAACATAGAGTCTACACAGCTAACATCATCACCATCGTCATCATCATCATCATCATCACAGACGAATGACATTCACTACTGGACATTACCTTTCCCAAGTATCTCTTTACTCAGCTATTATGACCGGTCATATATTTATTAAATATTATAGTAACTATTTTTATGATTATATGCGAACAAGCTTAATATGCTGCTCGTAAATCAGACACCCAATACTATGCGCACGTACACGACATACAAGATAGAAGTGCGGCGATTCTGTATTCGCCTTTAGTATACATAGTAGATTGTGTATTGATAGGACACTAGATTGCCATAATTCACCTCTCCTCGTGGGTAACGATCGCTATCTACAACAATAGCCGGCTTCTACATTTCGAAAAAAGACATATTGTTGAAAATTCTACGAGCGGGATTCAAACTCGCACCCCATGACATGGCCAGGTGCACTACCAACTATGCTATCGTGGCTGGTATCATTACGCTGCACTGGTATCATATCGTGGCTGGTATCGTACTTAAAAAGGAAGGGTCACCTATTCGTTGTCTAGACATAGATAAAAGTGTCTTCGTTTTTACGATTACCCGAATATTACGCAAACGCCTCACGCCAATGAGCTCCTGACTAAAAACTTTTTTTTATTTAACCCCCTCTTTCAAATGGATTGGATTACTATATTACTTAGGTATATAAAATTGTTAAAATTTCCAAAAATCTAATAACAAAATAAATAATTGAGTAAGTATGTTTATTTGCTACAAATCAAATGACTCGATTGTTATAGGTATCTACTGATTGTGATGTTTTCAATATTGATTGGATAATTGTACAAATACGAGAATGTATTATATGTAGGTACATACTACAAATATATTGATTGCAAATACTTTGTATTAAAAAACATCGATATCACACACACGTGTGAACATATAAAATCTTAAAAGCTCAGGTCATCACTCAATAAAAAATGTCAATTAAGAAAAAGTATAAATAAAATTTAAAGAAAAAAGAGATTGTAGGAGGTAGGTAGTTAATTACAAAATAATTAAAAAATAAAACAACGAGAGCCGTTATCAATATTTCTACTAAATATAAACAAGGAAAGTTAAGCGTAAGATATTCAATAACTACAAAATTAAATAGGAAAAGTATCAACGTAACATTTGAAGTACAGACCCTTTCTTTATTTACTTCCATGAAAATAAAGCAAACTTGGCGAGCAACAAAGTTAAGGGGGTCGAAAAGAAATGAACACACTAATTTTACACGTAAAAGCGCTCAGAGAACTTCTGGACATCAAAAGGGGGTTCCCTTTTCAAGTGCGTTCAAATCTTATCTTTGAGGTTGAGACTTACCTTTCTGTCTGTCAATTGAATCAAAGTTTCTGTGGTCATCTAAAACTCGAGAACTTTTTCGTGGTTGTCTTTTGTTTTTTCGTTACGCTTCTGTCTCGTATCCCTATCGAGATGCGAGCGATTGTTCAAAGTTTGTGCGAGAGGAGCGAGAGAAGTTGAGCGGTCCCCGGGGAGCGACGCGGGCGGGCGGATCGCGGAACGGTGGGGCACACACTGCAGCCGATTGTTCATTCAGGCCTCCGCCTCGCCGTTATTCTTACGCAGATGTATGACGAAGGCAGATATGAACCCGATAGGGGTTTGGGCAACTTTTCTCTCCGTAGCCTCTCAACTTGTGACAAAACTATAAATTCTGTATTAATGAGGATACCGATTTCGCTGGCGGCTCCAGATGCCTTCACCATTATCAATCGATCTCGTAATAAACTGATGTCTATTGAAGTATACCCATGTGCTTTATTCACAGTCAAATAAGATTGATAATACCCTTTATAAATTGTTTTAAACAAACTCATGGTTGTAGGTTTGAATCTTGCAATGGGACAATGTATGGTGTAAATGTTGTAGGTACTTACCTATGGTAAAAAAAACTATTTAAAAAGTATATAACATTTTGAATATTCTGGAGATACATCTACAATAATACCTATCACAAAGAAGTAAATTAGATTTTGTTTGTATGTATGTAAAAGATAATTTCTGGTACTATTAAACCGATTCTAAAGTTAAGCTCATTCTTTCTTACAAAGCTACACTAGTGAATTAGTGCATTATTTGTAACTCCGGGCTGTAGAAAGTTTTATTTATTGAATTAAGTATTGTATGTTTAGGTAACGACATAAGTACTATATGAGTACGATTCAAAAGCACTTTTTACCCGACTGCAAAGGGTATTGTTTTTCGCGCGTATCTTCTATGATTTTTTATCACTTCATATCTCCAGAACCGCTAAACGGATTTACATAATTGAAATAACGTTAGATTCGTCTTTGCTGTCCAAGTGCTCTTAGATATATGATGTTAAAAACAAACATGGCGGCTGTACGACGCCATTGGACTTGGTGAAAAAAAAAATTTTTTTTTCGAATACTACATTATGGGTATCAAATTAGAGGGCTCAACACAAGGATTTCAAAAAGGTCTGTTTCTTACGCAGGCGGGTTTTTCGTTTTTTTTTTAAATTTTATTTTTCTTAAGTTTATTTGAATAAAAAAAAATTACTTTGACTTTGAATATTAGGCTATAGTAGAGGGAGTAGAGTATATACTATATCGAGATAAAGAGTAGGGAGTAAGCTATTTTATGATCCGTTAATATTCATAGTTTACGAGGCATGCGCTAAATACTTTTGTTGTGACGGAGTTAAAAGTGAAGCCGCCTGCGGGCTGTAACTAGTCACTTAGTCCACAAAATACTTTATGTTGAAATAATATGTAGGTGTATAACACAGTAATATCATGTAATGTCTTCTAATTTAAAATATATCTTGTGCCGAAAATTGCACATAGGTAATAAGTTAATTTGAAGATTCTTTCGAATCTATCTAACATTATTTGGTTGTCCTCAAAGACAGTCAAATATTTTTTTTTTCAACACATGCACTTCACAGACACTTAATGACGTCAAACTGTAAATCAAAAAACTAAAAAAAAAAAAACACAAAATGTTGAAAAAATTTCCACGAGCAGGATTTGTAAAAATATTATGATCGGATGTTAGTGACGGTAGTTGTTGACATTTAATGGGCGCCTATGGCTTTCAAAGTAAAAAGTGTTGAATAATTTCGGCGGGCTGGTTAGAACCACAATAGCTCAATTGGAAGAGCACCTGACCCGGAATGTCAGAAGGGTGCAGGTTTAAATCCTGCTCGTGGAAATTTTTTCAACATTTGTGTTTTTGTAATTTGTTCGCAACAAAATAAAATAATATAGGCTAAACTAGTGAATCTACCACCAGCTCGGACGTTGGGAGAGCCTTCGACCGAGAAGAGCAGGCAACAAACTCAGGAGGCTTATTTCTTTTTCTCCATCTTTTTAACCAAACTAGTGGTCGCCCAGTGGTAGAAATTCGACCGTAATTTTATTAAAGCTGCACGGATTGTATCCTAAGCAATGAAAAATTAAAAAAGATAGAATGTAACTTTGGATGGATTGGCATTGACAGATGTCGGCCGCATTAAAGACAAACAATAGATGTGTGTCAAGTACATGGTAGTGTGTGTAATTAATAATTGATTTAATGTATTGTTTATGCATAATTTAAAAAAAAATTAACATTCGGATAACCTTCTCTATATAAACTATAAGCGTGCGAAATTTCATACTCCTTCGTTCACCCAATTTTCGTAAAAACGGGTACAACATTTTTGCTTCACGTATTAATATATAGATTAAAATCATGCAATATAATATACAAATTTTGTACAATCTTGTACACATTAATAATAATATTCAAGCCAGTGCAGGCGACTTATTTCCACACCTATTCACATGCTATTCTTTAAACAACAAATGATCTTGCGTGGACTTTTCTGTATTCAAAGTTAGAAAGGCTTTTTCATGTTTTCATTAATATTAACGTTTCAAAATTAACTATTTCTAAAATGTAAAACGGTTACTTATAGATGAGACATAAAAATTAAAAATAGTACAAAAAATGTCTACGCCAAATAAAATTAAATCAACTTAATGTAAACTTTTATTTAATAAATCATTCGGGTTTATTGCGTTGACCGACAATCAACTCGCAAATCAAGTAACTTAATGAAATGGAGATAGAATAATTAGCCACTTGGCGTTAATTTCCAAAGTTATTAATTGAGGCGTTAGAAAGGACCGTCATCTGCTCGCTGGAGGGGCTGGCCGCCATATTATATGTATATGTGTTATATGCGCTCTAAATGACGCCCCGCCATTGTGTCAACACAAAAGCTCATTAGCGAACAAGATTTAATTCAAACTATAGACGTTGTGCTGCTTCGTGATAACGATCTTGTGAAGGAAAAGGTTTAAATCTTTTAGCGTTGCCATTCTATTTTTTTATATAGTTCATAACTATCATTCTTTAAAAGTCCCACTGCTGGGCTCAGGACTTTCAACATGATCAATAGCAAATATACGAGTAAAGTTCGGGCCCTATACTACCACACTGGTTCAATGCGAATTTAAAGACTGTATGTCATCCGAGAACAACGGTTTAACGTGACTTCCGAAGCACGGGGGAATTGAAGATACAGTCGCCATCAGATATATTGTAGCAGACAAGGTGACCAAATCTCAAAGCATTATTGGTTTAATGCTCTAAGGACCAAATACTTCTGAACAGTTCAAAATGTCAATAAGTTCCATACACTACAAGTTACCATTAATACACACAACTAACTAATAATATCTGAACACCCATCACGTCAAATCTACGCATCGGGAATTTGCATCGGGGTTCGTATAAATTATCAAAAGAGTTAAACAGTATTTACAGTATAGTTGGAAGCACTTCCTACTGTAATTTTTCCTCAACTGTTCAGATATTATTGGTTAGTTGTGTGTTTAGTAGTTAATGACTAGCATCTGCTCAGATATTAATGAAGTAATGAATGTTCAGATATTAATGGTCACTTGTAGTGTATGGAACTTATTGACATTTTTGGCTTACACGGGTAATTAGGAGGATAATGGCAAAACGTGACAAAGCCAAAAGTCAGAATAAAAAAACTCCTCCCGATAACTTACAAGTCTACAAGAAACTTCGCAACATATGTAACAGAATGTGTAGGGACGATAAACGGAAATATATCCATATGAAGATTGAAAGTGTTGGTCGGAAACATGTTTGGAGCTTCTTGAAAACCCTGGGCGTGGGCAAACCTACTGTCTCTTGCCAGAACTCAGTGGATCCTGATGCTTTGAACAGCTATTTTTTAACTCCTCCCTTAATTTTAGATGAAGCTACTAAGTCTGCTTCTTGCTTTCCTTTTAAGTCTTGTTCCACCTGTTTGCTCCTCCTTTTCATTCAACACAGTCTCTGAGGACGACATCAAGAGGAGTATTTCCTCCATCACCACTAAGGCCGTAAGAAGTGATGGTCTCAGTATGGACATGATTCTTCCTGTACTGGAGGACATTGCGCCAGTAGTCACATTCATAATAAACTTTTCACTTACCCGCAATGTCTTTCCAGTGTCGTGGAAGAAAGCATATGTCATTCCCCTCCCTAAAAATCCAAACCCTTCTGCTTTTTCCCAATATCGTCCTATATCCATACTTCCCATCCTGTCTAAGGTTTTAGAATCCGTCACACACAAGCAATTATACTCCTTTCTTGCATCCAACTCTCTCTTATGTCTTTTCCAGTCCGGCTTTCGACCATCCCATAGCACTGTTGGAGCACTGTTGAATATAACGGAGGACATTCGGTGGGCTATGGATAGCACCAAACTCACAGCAATGGTCTTGTTGGACTTCAGCAGTGCATTCAACTCTGTTGACTTCGACCTTCTTCTCGGCACTCTTCGCTCTGTCAACATTTCTGAACCGGTGTTAGAGTGGTTTCGCTCATACCTTTATGGCCGTATGCAGTGTGTGAAGCATCATGATGTGTCTTCGGACTGGAGTAGCTTGTCTGCTGGTGTGCCTCAGGGTGGTGTGCTGTCACCACTTCTTTTCTCTGTTTTTATTAATAAAATCTCATCTGTTATTTCTTCTCCTTTCCATCTCTACGCCGATGATCTCCAGATTTACAGGTATTTCATGATTTCGGAAATCGTGGAATCGATTCAAGCCCTAAATCAGGACTTATCTGCTGTCCAACCATGGGCTGAATCCTTCGGTCTTATTGTTTACCCTGCAAAATCACAAGCCATGATTGTGGGCAGCGGTAGGTTAAGAGGCAGGCTGGATTGGAGTTCTATACCTGCGCTTCTTTACGACAGCGTTCCCATCAAGTACGCCAACAAAGTAAAGAACCTTGGTTTGACGTTGGACTGTAACATGTCCTGGTCAGCTCACATCAGTGAAATTAGTAAACGCCTACATTTTAGTTATCACTCCCTCAAGCGGCTTCTATACTTTCTCCCCTTTCAAACCAAAATTATCCTCGCGCAATCCCTTCTTCTTCCTATACTAGACTACGCCGACGTCTGTTACTTGGATATGACTGAGGAGCAACTACTAAAACTAGAACGTCTGCAAAATCTGGCCATACGTTTTGTCTTTGGCTTACGAAAGTATGACCATGTTTCTCACTTTCGTACTGAATTAAAATGGCTACCGATCAGACATCGCCGTAATGTGCACATCCTCTCCAATCTCTATAACATCCTTAATGACCCTAATTCTCCTTCTTACCTTCGTTCCCGTTTCCAACTCCTGCCCCCACCTTGCCGCTCAAGACGTGCTTGTATAACAAAGACGCTTGAGATTCCTAATGTCAATACTAACTTCCTCCTAAATGCATTTACGGTCAGAGCAGCGCAGCTATGGAACAGGCTTCCTACGGACATCCAGGATAGTTCGTCCATAACATCCTTTAAAAAGAAAGTCAAGGATCACTTCCTGTCATTTATGTCATCGCAATGAAGCAATGATAGACACTATGTTATATTTATATTTATTATTATTATTATTATGTGTAGGTATATGTTCATATTTATGTAGTATTATTATGTATGTTCATGTAGTTTTAAGAATGTTTGCACTTTTTTCGCTTCCTTTTAAACATGATGCTCCCATTATGTTGGCTGGAAGAGATCTCTTTTAGAGATAAGTCCACCTTTGCTCACCATTGTTTGTAAACTGTTCTCTGTATGTATATATGTATATACAGCGTGGGTAGGAGTATACCGACAAATTATAACCAAAGATTCTAATGCCTATTTGGACAAAAAAAAGTAATATAAACATGGGCCAGTAAAGCCTAATTTTCGAGATATTAATTTTTTAAGTAATTCACAAGTTCAAAAAATCTCAAGGGTAACACGCCCTAACTATTTGACGTAATCACACACACCTTCACACAAGTACATAGTAATAATTAATAATCAATGTCTCACACTGACGTTGACTTCATTCGTCGTTTATCGTATTTTGTCGGAGTCTTTCGTGAAGTTTGACGTTTTCTATTTCACTCTTTGAACTTAGGTTTTGTTTACAAGGAAGTACTGTCGATAATTATTATTTTTGTTCTAAAAATAAAGTAAGTTAATTACGCAGTTTTAGACCCATATTGATATAACATAATTTACTCGTAATACCACCAGGAATCCTTGGTTTCAATTTGTCGGTATACTCCTTCCCACGCTGTATATACATTTTGAACTGTTCAGAAGTATTTGGTCACCTTGTCTGCTACAAAATATCTGACGGCGACTGTACCTATATTAGTTTTTTTCTTTTATATGTTACTGGTAAGCACTTTGCCTTTATCTCACCAAATGAGACGTTATGATAAGGCAGAAGCTGGAAGCACATTACACTCGGAATCCTCAACTACTGAAGCACTGGCTATCTTATCTCTAGCTGCCGGAACACAATAATGCTACAAATGCTATGGCGACATATTTAGATAAGTTGGTGGTACCTAGCCAGGCGGACAAACAAGCCCTACTGCCAACCAAACCGAGTACACAAACATGTACCCTCCGCTGGGAATCGAACCCGTGACCTCTGGGTCTAAACCGGTAGTCTTGACCACTAGACCACGGAGGCGGTTAGAAGAAGGAAGCGAAGGCAAGGAAGGAAGGTTGCTATCTTGCGAGATCGCAATAGAAATGTGCACACCGCTGCGTCATCGAGTTACATTTCATCATCATTATCATCATAATTTTCAGCCCGTATCTACCCACTGTTGGGCATAGGCCTCCTCCATGTTAAAATTAGAATCTAAGTTACATTTATTTAAATAATATTAATAAGTCAACATGAGCTGGCGACACCGATACGGTCTTCAGCAGGTAACAAAAATACGTTTAAAAATATTGATTTTTTTAATTGAAAGTAATAAATATTTTGATAAATAATTCGCCAACTTCGTCGATTTATTAAATAAACAGTAGGTAATCTAATAGGTAACTGCATCACCTTTCATAATGGTCACTAAAATATTTTTTTTAAATATTACATTAAAAATATTGCTAACAAACGATACTAAGGTTATTTTTTGGGGGCCGGTGGAGGTTTAGGGCTACAATAGCCCTCATGGAAATTTTTCATATAATTCCAAGGTGACTCTATTTGAAACCTTCGATACTCTTGAGCAAACTCAACCGGTTCATAAACTATTTTCTTGAGCTCATCATCGTATCTTAACTCCGTGTAGCCCACCAAAGGGAAGTCTTTACGCAAAGGATGTCCAGTAAATCCATAATCAGTTAAAATCCTCCGCAAATCTGGATGGTAAGTGAATATTACTCCGAACATGTCATAAACCTCTCTTTCAAGGATATTACAGACTTTCCACAGAGAACATGCGGAGTGTAGTGGAGTGAGTTCATCAGTGTACGTTTTTACCATGATACGTTCGCCAAATCTCATTGAAAGGAGGCAGTAAATTACTTCAAACCTATATGTTCTTTGAGGTACATCTATGGCTGTCACTGTGGCGCAAAAGTTGAAGCATGCATGTTGATGATGGCAAAGGAAGCTGAGGACTGGAAATAGCCCGTCAGGGCACACGAGCAGCTCCAGCTGATCGCAATGCTGCATCTGCACTTTTTGCACGTATTTGGGCATACAGGCAGCGGTGTAGAGTCCAAACTCGTATATCCTCTGACGTCTTGGATTGTCATGCTTCTTCAATGTATGATTCGCGGTCCCTATAGCTTTGAGACAAAATGGGTTCGACACTTGCACCTTGTCTTTACTATCTTTGTTGTTGAGGAAAGAGTTTGTATTGATTCGCCGTCTCAAAATTGTGAATGCACCTTTCCTTGCAATTGACATCAAGATTTTGTGCATAATGATGACAAATTCAATTATTATTGAGAATATTTTTATTGGAATGAAATTAATTATTAGCTGTCTAAAATTGATGTTTAAATTTGACACTCTTTACAACTGACACCGTAAAATTATAAATTTAAGAATGTACGTAAGTACAAATGCACTATGGAAAATATCGGGTAAATACTTTTTGATAATTAATGTATTTTTCAAATTATTTTTTTGGAGTGAGTTTGTTGACTGCCTCTGGGCTTTTTCATGGTCACTGGGGGGCGATTCTCACGCAATAGACATGATGTCGAATTAGAGATATGTCGAAACAAAATGGCGGATGTCTATTGCAACAGAATTTTCGTATTCTCGAAATGTCACATTAGAGAAATGTCTATGCCCAGCGCTCGACTTGCAACGAGTGGTCGATAGCGTTAGAAATCGAATGTTTCCCAGTGTGCTGCAGTGTGTATTTATTTTATGTTATTTTATTTATATTAACGGGTAAGCACAGTAGGCTGTTTTATTTTTTTTAGTCAGCTTGTTATCTAATCTATGTTTGCATTCATTTTAAAGGAATTAATATGATTTATATTATTTAAAAATGTCGGGAGAAGAACTTTTCATGAATTTATTCATGGAGAGCATGGTGGAATTGGCGGAAAACGCTGCGGAGATTCCTCGTCGCCGAGCTGTATGGAGAGAGGAGCCATTCGAAATTAATGACAATTTGTTTAAGAAAAACTTTAGACTATCAGAAGATCTCGTCATAAATTTAATAAGCATTTTAGAACCTCATATTAGACCAAAGACGCAATATGATGTTAAGACGAAGGTAAATTATAATTCTGTATTTTTTAACCTCAAATCATGTTCTTTGTGACACATTATCTTTATTCATAAACTCATAAGTATCCTTTCCTTTATTCTTGCAGGTCCTTAATGCATTAAATTTATTCGCCCAAGGCTCCTATCAAACACCAGTCGAAGAGAGTATAATGAATGGAAACTGTCAAAGCGGTACGAAGTCCGCTGGGTCCACTAGATTACTAGTGGACCCGGCGGACCGTCCATTCATTCCCGTGGGAATATCGGGATAAAAAGTCCTATGTGTTAATCCAGGTTATAAACTATCTGTATGCCGAATTTCATCCAAATCCATCCATCCGTTGCAGCGTGAAGAAACAACAAATATACACACATACACACAAATTTTCGCATTTATAATATTAGTGTGATACATTATATTATAAAATACACATACATAATAAACATAATTTAATTTAAAATTAAATTTGTTATTCCAGTTGGTAATTGACTGTTAGGCAGTACGTGGAAGTTTGAAGTGCTCTTTCACCTGGAATCCTTACCGATGTACAGTCTATCTTATATGAAACAATAATCTTTACTAACATTCGTTTTATGGCGACATACTTAAACAATATAATGTGTTAGCGAGGCCGACTTAAATGATTAATGTATAGTACAAAGTTTTATGTTAAATACCCTGATTTTTTTATACAAAATACACATCAATTTATAGCAGATCGCTCTGTCGCGTACCCTAATCCTGTTATGTTTTCAAATAATAATTGGGTTACAACGTCACTCAAGAGAGCTTTGTCAAATCTCTGTATGTTACGCCAGATTCGCAAGCAATCCCTAAATTTTGATTAAAATTTTATTGCTCATTTTATGGCGGTTGGAGCTAAAGCCATTGTCTCACATGAAAGGCTAGAAGCGATAATATGCAATATCTAAGAACAATAATGACGCGATTTGATGCTATGAAATTAATTCGACCGAATAATATACATTTTAGATAATACAGTTATATAACACTAGCTGACCGGCGGACTTCGTACCGCTTTGACAGTTTCCATGACAACAAAACAAACAAATCATTCGTCCGCTTAAAAACACCCGTAACCCATGATGGACCCCTTTAGCATACCATTCTCGAAAAACCATTCTCGAATCCACTTGCACACACAGAAAATTTCATCCAAATCCGTCTAGACGTTTAGAAGGAGTTCAATAACATACACACGCACAGAAGATTTTTATATAAAAAGATTACCCAAAATATTGACAACAGGCACTGTTACTTATGTGAACTGACGATATCTATAATTTTAATAAAATATTCGACATAATACAATTAGTATATTAGTAGGTATGCTAATCAGTATTTCTTTTATTATTATAAGCTTTTATGGTTTAATCTCAGCCATGAAACTCAGTGAACATGAATTGTAACTTTCGATTCAAAAAAGCGAATTTTGTTAAACTGGTTATGAGATGCGTAGTAAAAATTAAAGTAAGGTAAATAGCCTATAACTGTACCTCTACTGGGCAAAGGTCTCCATTATTGAAATCAAGTCATCACTACAATAATTTAAGGGGTAATGGCTTAATCACCACGCTTGTTAAGTGCGGGTTGGTGATCACAAACTCGGGCTATACTTATATACATCGAATCCGAAACAGTTTCCTTGGAATTGGATCCGGACCATCGGGTATCGGGCTAAACACTTTGCCAGTCGGCTACCGGGTCGTTATTTGGTACATTTTTTTTACATATCACGCTATATAGCGTGATGCCTTGCGCGGCTTATAGTATTGGTCGCCTACGTGTGACTATGGATATAAAAATGCGTATTTATGTAACGTAATATAACTAATTATTTTCATTATTATTATGTATGTACATAAGTTTGCAAGGTTTCTACTACACTCTTAACACGTCGTAATCGTAACTTACCTATTGCATTGTTTGTTGCTTCAAATTAATAATATACAAATAAATACATATAAATGTATCTTAAAACCGAACATATAAAGTTGAAATCGTTATTTTTTTGTTAATCCAATTCTAAAATGTTTTTAAATAATTTTGTGATAAAACGAATTACAGATTCTAGCAAAACCGTGGGACTAAGAAGTCTCATACATTTCTAAACATTTATAATAATAGGATAGTTTATTTATAATTATATTATAATATAATTAAATAAAATCAATCATTATTATGTCAAACGATTACTGCTATTTGTATGCTAAGCTCGGTAAACGTCGGTATTCGAAAAATTATCTTAAAATGAGTTGTGCGCAAGTAAAACATTTTAAGCCTTGTTAGAGCATACTTATATTTGTAAATTCGTAACACAAACATTATGGAACCCCTCCCACAATAACAAACATCGTGAACGGTTCTACCTCTTCATTATATTTATATCGTTCCCACTCGAGCTTCCTGGGACTAATTGATTTTTTAGTAAAATTTTATTTTATATCGTTGTTGCATCATAACATGTAGATCCTTTTTTCTACATTATCTATATACTTTTTATTAAAATAAGCAGACTTTAATAATTCATAAATTGTTATTTCACTTTTTATTAATAATTTGATAAAAAAAAATCGATTTGGGATAGAATAGAATAGATTAGAATAACATTTATTGACCACAAACAGGTTGTACATAACATAAGAAAATAAAAAATGAAATAAAAAAGTTTAGTTTCAGATACATAGGTAGGTAATACATATTTTACTGTGGCCAACTAGGCCCCAGTCTCAGCATAGGCTACAGCGACAATAGTCGCTGCAGCGCTGCTATTTTGGCGGGATATAGACGAGAACGAACAAAAACATAAATCAATAAACAAATAAAAACTATTCAAACACAACATTACAAACATATACGTATATAACAATACAATAAGTGCCTAACAAATAAACAAAGAATAAGGTTCGAATAGTTATTCCGTGTTTTGTTCCTGTCATGTAAACGTCATTTCAAATTAGAGTAAAAGAGACAATACACGGAATAACTATTCGGACCTTATTCTTTGTTTATTTGTAAAGCACTAAGAATAAAAATCAAAAACAAAGACCGCACGCTATAAGAATTTTATAAAGCCTAACTCATGGCTCGGCTGAAGGACAGAGATGCCTTTGCCTGATATCGTGACAAACAGTTAAAACGAACATAACATTACAAAGAAGAAAAAAAAAGCAAAACCAATGTCATCTGTCATCGTTGCGGCTGTCATCTCCTACGCAGCAAACATTGAAATTCCAAAGTCACTTTATCAAAAAACCACAGAGACATCAGACAAGAACCCAATGAAGCAGTAAGTGAGCAGAACATCAAAGGGGCAATGTCCGCCCCGACAGTGCCGGAACGCAATCCCCAGCAGATGAACCTATGGCCTGAACATGAGGAACTCGAAAGTAAGTCCGATGATTTTTGCAACGATATATGGTATTTTTTGAGGTGGCGATGGCGTTTAAATGTGTCTACCGTTTTCAGGTCACGTGTATAACAATTGTGTTCCGTGTATTACTCGTATGATTCATCTAATAAAACGAATGTAAATAATAATACAGTATTAAACTATTTGTTTGCATTAAATGTGTTGTAATAAATCAATTAATTGACCATTACAAACATATTGGGCATGAATTTGAAATTGGTCAATGCAGCCGCCCGGATTGCGGAAGACCCAGATTCAATTCCTGGCTGGGTTGGGTAGGCATTAAATTTTTTCACTATATTTTATAAATATGAATAATACTGGGTATAAATGAGCATAACTGATGAGAAGCGGCCGCGCAGCCATGGACGCTTGCAGCATCTATCACGCGCGTAGGTACTGTTCTGAGTTAGCACTAAGTTGGTAGTACTGTGGTAGATAGTGACCTAGAGTATTATAATAAGAATTAAACAAAGAAAAAATAAATTTTAATTAAAACCAAAACTCGTGCAGTACGTCAGTGCTAGGAGCTCGATCTCGTTCGTGTGTAGCGCAGTCCTGCGGGACATATGTCGGAACTACCCCTTGAAAAGTTTCCGAAGTGTAAAGTCTTGTTCTTGGCGTGGCACAGAGAGTTGCTGTTTCGTAACAATAATTTGATAATTAGTATCATCCGTTTGAGGGTAATTTTATACGAGTATGATGAAGTATATTTTTAGTTGGAATACATTTTTTTTGTTTTGATATTTGATATTTTTTTTGTCTGCTGTAAATTTATATCTTGGAAACTTTTAAAAGGTTACACTTCAAATGAAGAAAGATCTTTTTTACGAGATTTTTAAAATAACAGATAATTCGAAATAGAGACTTGCTTTTCCCTTACTTAATACCTTATTAAAAATGAATAGGTGTGTTGCTATGAGTGCATTATTATAAGCATTTTTATAATTAGGCTCGTGCCTTGATGAACTTATTTTAGTCTTTAGCAAAACTTCAATGCAGACCACCTGCGTCCTAGCTGACCTCTCGTAAAGTTTCAATGACAACCATAATGTTATTTTTTGGCGACGAAAAATGTGTAGAACACTGGTGCCTTTACCCTATATTTAGTAAGTAGTGGGCAGGCTGCACTCGATTCAGCAGGGATAAAATTATGCATTACGTTTCCGTTTATTCCGTTCCAAAACTTAGTCTCAATAAGGTCGGTAATTCATTTGTTGGGAAATGTATAAAAATATATAATAAAGTGCCTTTCACTCTAACGGAATTGCAAAGTTTAAGACAGAAATAAAACAAGGTCTAATGAAAAAAGGTCACTATAAAATTGATGATCTTAATGATAAGAATGTGTGGTCATCTTAGTCTGCTCGCCTGCGCATGTTATTTCACATTTGTATACCTCTCTTAGTTTAAAAGAGTAGCTGCTAAGTTTCTTGCTGGAATCTTCTTAGCAGAATCAACCTTCCGAACCAGCAGTAGAATCGCATTACATATATGTATTGTTTCATCATCATCATCATCAGCTCATTTATGTCCCCACTGCTGGGGCACGAGTCTTCCCTATGGATGGATAGGGAGAACGGGCCATGAACCACCACGCGGGCCCAGTGCGGATTGGTGGTTGTTAACGACTGCTAATGCAGCCGGGACCAACGGCTTAACGTGCCTTCCGAAGCACGGAGGAGCTCGAGATGATAAATTTTTGGTCACCCATCCGATGACCGGCCTTTGCGAAAGTTGCTTAACCTCAGCACTCGCAGACCGGGCGCGTTAACCACTGCGCCATCGAGCTCCTCATGTATTGTTTATTAAATTATATATTTTAAATATTATTGTGTTTACTTATATTATTTTTTAATATACTTTTGTGATTTTTTATGTAACCACTTGACGTTTTAAGTGCAATTTATATGCCAAAATTGAATAAAGATTTTTTTAAATATTTATAAAATACAGTGAAAAAATTAAACGCCCACCCGACCCAGCCAGGAATCGAACCTGGGTCTTCCGCAATCCGGGCGGCTGCACTGACCGCTATGCTACCAGGAAGGCTGACGTAAGCGCTGAATTTTGTCACTGCTTTTTAATTTTTGAGTGCTTATTGCGGCACAGTGCCATCTATCCAAAGGTTATTGCAACCGATGGCTATGCAGATTCATCTTTGCAGATGAAATACCACAAATTTGATATACGCTATAGTAAATTTTACTTTTTTATTTTTAAGTGCTAATTGCTGCACTGAAGCTGAATTAAATATTTATAAAATATTTATTAAAGATTTTTTAATTTTCATTGAAATGGAATGGTAAGCAATATTTTGGGCAACAATTACCTGAGCAATCAGCGTCAATTAGCATAGTCAAAGACGCGCTCATTTATCTTTTACGTCACTAAACATAGAACAGGCTGCATTTTGTACATTTCGAGCAACAATTACGGTAGCGATCACTGCGGAATACATCGAACAACATCTTTTACGCCGCTAAAAATAAAATTACAACATTACAAGTATTCAAATCGATTGGTAAGCAACATTCCAATCAACAATTACTCTAATAATTATCGCTTATAACACAGTTGGAGACGCGCTCATTTGTCTTTTACGTTGCTATACATTAAGGGGGTGCAGCACGGACGCAAAACTGCGAGTTTCAAGTTTCTTTATGATAGCGAGCGAGCGGCGCGTGGCAGTGGTGTGACAACAGCGCACGACTACGAATACGCACGCACAATAATATCTGTACAGAGTAGGCTGGTGATTTAATTAGAGCAATGTTTACTTTCGTAAAATCATAGGCGTTTAGGTAAAAAATTATAAAAGTCTTAATATTTTCATATTCATGTTTTTTAATTGAAAAATAAGACAACAGTGACCTGCGGAATATCAGTACAAACATTTTGATGTCGGATCATTGTTTCATTTGTGCTATATTTACAAAGTTGCTGAAGAAATAAGTTTTTAGATATCATTATTTTACGTATTGTTTATGTAGTTTCTGAGTATTTGTTTCAAATTCCAAGACAACCATGACCTTATGAAAGGATCAAGCTAACCTACACTAGTCCTTTTAATGTATAAGACCTATTCAGCGCCTAGCACCAGTGATTTAAAAACACGTAAATTTTCAAATTCCGCGCTTGCCTCCCTTAAGTACTATTGGGCAAGCTGCTCTCGATTCAGCAGTTTCAAGTACCTACTAAAATCGAATGGTAAGTAACATTTCGAGCAACAATTACGCTGGCAACCACCGCGGATTATTACAGTTGAGAACGCGCACATTTATCTTTTACGCCGCCATACATAAAACAGTGGGCAGGCTGCACTTGATTCAGTGTTTCCCGCCACCCGACTCCAGATTGTGCCGCAACACCGCAGCTTCCGGCTTCCGGCCGCGGCGCGCCTGCGCGGTGCCCAGTGACGTCACGCTACATCACTTCCGGTAGTGTTGCGTTCAAAATAACAAACTAATTTTTGTGTACGAATGTTTGTATGTTGGATCTGTTGGTGTTTAAAAATTTATTACGTACAAATAAATATACTGGTAAAGTGAGATTAGCACGGTGCGGAATTGTTGGCGCCATAATTTTCAACAACTTTTCAACCGAGTTTTGTGTAACTTTTTTTTTGTTTAGATAACTAACTACTACTTTGAAAAAAAAAAAATTTGTTATGAATAAAATAAACTTGGGGGAGGCCTTTGTCCAGCAGTGGCCGTATTTTGGCTGAGATGATGATGATGATGATAAATAAAGCCTTGTTACAAGTTCGTTTCTTTATTAATATATTGAAATGTAAGTATGTGAAAGACTCTTTAAGTATATCATGTTAAGTATGAACATGTCGCTATGTCACTAATTAAGACTCGATGTGTCAATTGTAGATAGAAAATACTTCTACTGCAACACCAGATAAATTACAAAGTTACGGTCTTATTGCATGGAAGCGATCCCTACCAATTAACCAGATAATGTAACTCAGAGGGATACAGGTCACAATCAATATTAGATTTATTGTTTTTCCGGAAATTCCTACATAGATGTTTTCTGGGAAATAACTAAGATGCCCATAAAAAAGCCAAATCCAAAAACAAACATTTGGTTCCGAAACAATTACACACGTTAATCATTCGAAATAGTATTAACCAATAAAGGTTTACTCGACCTCCAAGCTTTAACTTGACAGTGTTGATTTCTATGATGTTCTAAGAAAACGAATGAGATATTGTTAAAGTAGTAGAGTTAGCTTCCACGTGTTGTTGTTTCGCAGTAAGGGTTTCTGAGAATCATTATTACTTCTGGAGTGCAAGAAAATATTAGAATAGAATTGAATTAGATATTAATTATATGGTAATATTGATATTTGAATTAATTATTTCGAATATTGAATATTTAGAGGAGCTCAATGGCGCAGTGGTAAACGCACCCGGTCTGCGAGTGACATTCGCAAGCACGTAAAACTGTTACTCGCGGCTGCATTAACAGTTGTGAACAATCACCAATCTGCAAAGAGCCTGCGTGGTAGTTTATGGCCCGTTCTCCTTATCTATCCATAAGGGGCTTGTACCCCAGCAGTGGCGACATAAAAATGAGCTGATGATGATGATTGTGATGATTGTAATTTGGTAAAATTAGTCAATACATTTTGAGCTACAACCTACCAACCCGAATGGGTCAGGGCCAGCGTGGATAATTGCCTGATCTCTCCAGGAGTAGGTGAGCACAAGGGGTAGCACACCATGTGGGTGTCATGTCCTAAAACTCATGCGCGCATAAAGAAATTTGGTGAAAAAGAAGCGATCTTTTTCGTCTCTTCTAAAAGGTGTAATAGTCTACCAGCACGCTGCACTAGTTGTCTTCGCGACTGGACTCTATTTTCACTTAACATCTGGAAATAGATCCTCCTCCAGGTGGAGTGGATTCATCATCACCAGCTCATTTAATGTCCCCACTGATGGAGCACGAGCCTTCCCTAATGGATAGGGAGAACGGGCTATAAACCACCACGCAGGCCCAGTGCGGAATGGTGGTTGTTAACGACTGCTAATGCAGCCGGGACCAACGGCTTTACGTAGCACGGAGATGATAAATTTTTGGTCAACCATCCGATGAACGGCCTTTGCGAAAGTTGCTTAACGGTAGCAATCACAAACCAGGCGCGTTAACCACTGCGCCATCGAGCTCCTCCAGTGGATTCATATAGGTATGCCGCGCTTTTTCCAGCAGTGGGACAGTATAGGTTAGTATCCCTCTTACTACAAAATAATGGCTAAATACGTGTTTAAAATATTGTGTCTCTGTCTAAAAATATTAGCTAAAAAGTGAGAGCATCTGTTTAAAACTTTGTAACTAGCTAACATTAGCCATTATTTTTGTGGTAAAGCAGCATCTCTGTCTGTTAAATAAGTTTCTGTTGATAAACATTGTTGATAACCATCCGATAGTTATCAAGGTGTGTTTTTATCTTGATAATTTCGAACAATGAGATAGAAAGTTGATTTGATATTTAATCAGTCATCTGCTGTGAATAGAGACACAATAGAATTTTAATTGTTAGGACACTGATCAGTGCTTGCCGCATATGAGTACTGCAAAATCTAGGCTGTCTTATTTTCTTAGTTATAAACATTCTGGGCGAAATGCTATCCAAACTACCTTTACTTTTTCGTCATCTAACAGATGAGATCAAGGCCGAACGCTTCACTATTGTAAAACAAATATTGTAAAACACTTTTTAAACTAAAGCCACACTTTATGAATACTACATACCCATCTACCCTGCTCTTTATAAATATTTAAAACGGCACAAAGCGGTTTAGGCAACTCAGACTTGGATAAATCTTCCTTTCCGGCCGCAGGACTGGCCAGCCAGTGATGCCACTCAATTTTATACGCTCTATTATAATATTTAATGTTGCATTTTGTACGCTAGGATTTCCTGATATTAAATGTTAACTTTAAAGTTTTAGAAGCTATGTCATTGCTTGAAGTTTTGGATAAAACGAACAAACGCTAAGTAGCAAAAACTCGGCCCGATATCCAGAGGTCCTGTGTTCAATTCCTTGATCAGATTTTTCTATACTGATTGGTTCGTAAAATCTATGATACAAGTTATGCTCAAACAGCCAATAAATCTTCAAATATCAATATCATTATCAGCCTTTTAACGTACCATTGTTAGGTTTGGTATTCCAACATGAATAATAATAGCTTATGATGAGATCAGGATAAGTCCTAGTCCTATGCAGCTTATTAAGTTTAAGGGACTGTTAACTTTTTGACATTTTGTGTAGTTTTCTAAAGCACCACGAAGTCTTGCACTCCTCCGTCTAGGGTCTAGCAATCTCATTATTTTAATTTGGTCACCCATCTTGTGACCCGACATTACGAAAGTTGCTTAACTTTCAAGATTGCAACCCGAAGGGGCAAGCCACCGCCACTACTAGTAATGTCAAACTTCAATGTCGTAACCAAATTATACAAAATTATAAAATTTAAGTTGCTTTTCTAAAAAAAAACTACTACTTAATTCACTGAGAATGGACAAGATGAGAGAACGCTCAAAATGTAAGTACATAAATTAGTATAAAGTAATGTTCTCGTTTCTAATCCCCGCGGAAACAAGCGGGCCCCGGCACGAGATTGTAAATTTTTCACACCGCTTCACCCATTGTTCGTCCCGGGAAATGATTTGTAGTTGAATATTGTAATCTGAAAATAAGTTAATGCTTTCTGGAATTACAAATTTAAAAACGTCCTTTGAGCGTTCGACAGTCAATTAAAGTTTAGTTAATTTTTGTTACATTTGAGCTGTTATAAAAGCTACTCGGTCTTCTATTCGTAAGCATACGGCGGAAGACCGCGTACTGAAAAGCCCTGCCAAGAATCTTAACTTTTCTACCTTTCTTTTATAGCATCAGAGTATTGAAAAATGTACACCCTATCACATATAATATCACTTCCATTACAAAACCACAAACAATTAGGTAGATATAAAAATACCTAATTTGGAAATACCAGCATAAGGAGTACATAATTTTGCAAATATTCATACGTTCCGGCTACTTCTGGTGATTTTTAATTGTGAAGCGCTCCTTTATTAGCAGTTATTAAAAGGAGCGCTTCGAGGAATAGTTTTGGGGCGCTTCGTTGGGAGCGCTTCGAGGAATACCTCATTTTGTACTTATAAGATTAATTCGGAGTGCAATAAAATATTGACTGTTATTTTTTTTTTAAATTTGTTTAGGCAGGCTATGAACGGCGGAAAACCTCTGGAGAGCTGGAGGATGACTTAATATTGTAATCAGTATTTGTGGAGCTCAGGCATTCCCATTTGTTGGCCTAATGCGAATGTAGGTGATAATGAATATGATCTTACGACCACAACCGAGACTAACGGAGTGGCGCACCTTCTATAACAGAGAGAAGCGCAAGATCATCATCATCATCATCATCTCAGTCAAAAGATGTCTGCTGGAACATGACCTCCCCGCACTGCACGCATTTTGCCTACCAGTCTTCCGGTGCGCGGTCGCCACTCAAGAACTGTTCTGACCCAGCGATGTGTCCTGTGTGGAAGCGCAAGATTTTCCATCTCTCATCTCCCATCCGGAATCTCACCAATCGCAAGAAACGTTTAACTTGCACGGTCTTATTACAGAGCTGACGAGCACCCAAAACGCGTTCGACAACAAATCTGTGTATTTTTATTGAGCAAAAGAATACAATACGAATAACTAATTCCTACACGTAAGTAGTCTAAATAAATCAGAATACTATAATTATGATTGTATGGATTCTTATTGCGAATTATCTTTTCCAAAGGGAGTGATTCTGTGTTCCATTATGTTATTATTAGGACGACAATAGGAGAGCCTATGTTCAAAGGTTGTGTAATCAGTGAGGGATTTTTCTAAGTATTACCTTAATAAAGAATCTATACAAGCGAATAAATTGTGTCTGTCGAATAAGAAACATTTTCTAGAATTGATTTGCACTAGGTACTTTATTGATGATCGGTAAACGCTGAAACCATCAAAAATAAACTTGTAAAAAAAACCAAGTCTCGCAACTCAGTTCTTCTAACGTAACGTAAGTTGTGAGATCCATGTAATACCAAGTCGGTTAATTTATTCAGTCCCCACTTAAGGGACCTTCTGTCTTAAGTTATTACGTAATTAGCAGTGATCGGAATAGGTAGGGCTAATTCACCTAAAGTTCGAAGAACATAGACAAAAATTAATGGAGACTTCTTTATGACAATATTTTTTTTTTAACAACTGTCCGGGTTTCCGGACATCACTTGAGAACATTAAAGATTAATATTATCAATACAGTAATTGATTTTATTACTTATTTTGTATCCCGGAATTGCCGAAAAAAAGTAGATACGTTTTTTATTGTTTTCCAAAATGAAAGACAATCTCGTCGTTATATATTGGATTAAACTTATTTTTTGCGCGTGTCTAAATCTATTCTTGTCTCGCTCATGTCTTGTAAGACTTGGGCAGCCTCGAATTTCTCGGAAGTGGAACAATGATGTTCGTTTACCAGTAATCTATAATAGCGAGATTGTCTTTCATATTGAAAACAATAAAAAAGAGGCTACTGATTTTCGACAATTCCAGGATACAAAATAAGTAATAAAATCAATTACTGTACCAATAATATTATTTTTTAATGTTCTTATGCGATATCCGGTAAACCGGACAGTTGTTCCGAAAAAAAATATTGTCATAGGAAAGTCTCCATTATTTTTGTCCGTTCTTCAAACTTTAGGTGAAATAGCCGTACCTATTCCGATCACTGGTAATTAGCTAACCAAAACAACATCTTATAGTGACCATATAAATGTTAAAAATCTTTTGTGTTTCAAACAAATAGATTGACTTGGCCATCGCATGAAAACACAATGTATCTCACAAGTAATACATATATTATATTAAGTTAATTGTTTAGTGCGATTGCCAAGTCAATCTATTTATTTAAATTTTATAAGATTTTTAATATTGATATTATGGTCACTATATAAGGTGTTGTTAGGTTAGCTAATTACGTAATAACTTAAGAAGGGTGGTCCCTTAAGTAGGGACTGAATAAATTAACCGACTTGGTATTACATGGACCTCACAACTTTTTACGGTAGAAGATCTGAGTTGCGAGACTTGGTTTTTTTTTACAAGTTTATTTTTGATTTTTTTTCATTTTTTCATTTCCGGTATTATCTAGATACCTATCTACACCTATTATTCCATTATATTATACTTAAACAGGTACACTGATTCATTAACTGCAAATATAACTTTGTAATCCTATACATTTATATGGGATTACATTTATGCAGTTGGTGTATCTAGAAAACTCGACCGAAATTGCAAAATATTTTAGTTTTTCCTTGATTTATACACTAAACACTACATGTTGTAACGTGCTACATTTCAAATTCTTTTGTATAGTTATTTTTTTATTACGTTACATATTCATAAAGAGCCTCATGCGCTAAATTCTTTACAAAATAAAATATTTTAGCAGTCTTTAATTAGAAGCAACAAAATTAACATAAACTGCTATGTACACAGGCCTCATTAAAACCTGCGAAACATACAAACAAACTAGTAATAATAAAAAACATATTATTAACCACTTATTAATATTCACAAAAGTTTCATCTACACTCCAAGTGAAATAGAAAATAGTTTACAACACTGAACAACACTACAATCAAATAGTCCAAAAGGCTTGAATGTATAATATTTCAGTTCACGTATCCCGGTATCAGCATCTCTTTGGCAATGAAGTACTTTTGAACTTAATCAATTTAAACTTTTGGTTTTTACAAAATAGTTTATAACACTGAACAACACTACAATCAAATAGTCCAAAAGGCTTGAATGTATTATATTTTAGTTCACGTAACCCGGCATCAGCATCTCTTTGGAAATGACGTACTTTTGAAATAAATCAATTTAAACTTTTGATTTTTACACACCGTCAAGACGAAGAGAATAGCGAACGCTGGCTCCAGCCCGTGGAACATGAGCATCACTTAACCACACACCAAATGTATTCCAAGCGCAGAATATATGTTTCGTAAATGAGAAAACAGAACACTCCCACCAGCGAGGGTATGACAAAGATGATGGAGAAGTAAAAGGGAATTCGACCTTGCGAATAAATATAAAAAAGAAAACAATTCTTCAAAATCCCAATCCAATTCCAAAAAAAACTCCAAGTGAAAAAAACCTCAACGTCATTCTCTCATCTGCTAAATTCCTCTAAACTTCATCCGCAAAACGTCAGTAAAAAAAAGAACTTTTTATGCGGAAATAAAAAAAAAGGTCGAATGTGGCGAACGCTACAATGTATTCTCAATTTGAAGCTTCTATGTCTGCTAGAAGTGCCTTAGGTTTTGATGATCGGTCAGTCAGTCAGTGAGTGAGTGACAAAATTAAGAAATTTTGTGCCTGCTAGGTTACTGAAAATTCAGGCTTCTAGTTTTATCCACAACGAAGTTATATATATAGGGGGTCGAAAACGGCCTGAACTGTTTCGAAAAAAGGATGGTACGGCCGTGCCGCTTTTTTGGTCGACTTGGCGGGGGCACTACCGTACCCCCAGATAAATTACTTTCTATTTACGTAAAATATTGTGATTCTTACATA
This sequence comes from Eudonia mercurella, assembly GCA_963082485.1. Classification (NCBI taxonomy): domain Eukaryota; kingdom Metazoa; phylum Arthropoda; class Insecta; order Lepidoptera; family Crambidae; genus Eudonia; species Eudonia mercurella. Next base: position 20,361,086 of record OY720023.1, on the reverse strand, counting down.
AGATATTGTTTAATCACATCATCTTGTATCATTTCTTTGATGAATCGCAAGATTTTTCTTGTGATATGTTTCCCATTTAGACAATAATGTAAAACCAAAGTTAATATTGATATTTGGTCTAGTTTCTTAAGTACTAAACTACGATGAATGTGTGACTGGATTAGATGCAGGGTAACACCATAGTTTTTTAGAATTTTTGTGAAAGTAAAATTTAAAGAGCTCTTATATAAATTATTAGTAATGCCGTTATTTTGATTGTGCAGTACCAGTACCTAACATAATTAAAAAAAAAAATACTAAAGTATATAATTACATAGATATATACATTACATAGAGTTTGTATTAACCGGATTCATGCCCTGTTTCTAGTTGTCCTTGAGTATCTGATATGTAAATAAGTATCTATAAATGTGATAAGAACCCCGTTACAAATTACTCTAATGTTCTGTAACAACTTACAAAAGCTTTTTTTTGTTTACCTATTTCATCGTCTCCTCTCCTCCCCTTCTCCTAATCTCTCCGTACGTTATATACACGTTATACTTATTATGTATGACAGTCAACTAATTAACAAAACAAGAAAAATAAATGTCGGGGGCGCAGAAGGCTTTTGTTCCACTTATATTTCTAGAGGTTTATGTCGCCGCCCCGCATCGCCAGAGATAGGATGTTATTAATGTGTCTATTTACCTAAGCGCGATAGCACGCGATCGCGTATGCAAAAGTGGCGTATAATCTGCTAAATAAAGAAGCCCACACATTTCTTTTTCAAGGGACGGTATAAAGGGGTAATTTGTTAATGGAGTGGCCGCAAATCTGCCGTTATCTTGATGCCACCACAACCCGCCTCTTCGAAACAAGTAAACTTGGCGTGGTTTCCTTTTTTTCTAAATAATGTTCGCAACTCGGCTTGTTTAGTACCCCTTTAGCGATAAGAACTCTTAAAAAGATATTAAGGACTTTTAAAGAAATTGTCTCGTCGGTTTTGCTAAAGACCGCTAAGTTGACTCTGGTTTTATTCAATTGTAAAAAGTATCCACTTCGTTCTACATAAAACTTTGCAAGCGTTTTATTATTGGTGCAATGTTACTTTTGCTAAGTATTTAGTTAAATTAGTATTTTGGTGATTTAGGTAAAGTACTTATGTTCCGTCTCATATTAGCTGCGTATTTTATGTGATATATATTTTACTTTAGTAAAATTTATGTTTTTCTTGTATTGACCACACAATGATTTACATATTTTTGGACTTGATATTTTCATCTTATCCTATATTAGTGGTTCCCGCTAAGGTTTCTCTCTTCCAGTAGCACTTCGATACATCGGGATTTGTGAAACTGTTTTCTTGATGCGTTAACATGACTGTTATTTATGTGTGATAAAAATAATCTTTATACAAGAAAAAAGGCCACAGAGGCGCTATAATGTATACCGTCTTACTACAGAAAGTTGTTAGAAAGTTACTTTACATTTTCATGTTGTAACACAAAAAAACCAGCGGTGTGGTTACACACTAAGCCGAATTCGTCTTTTCACACGCTTCTAATAAACTTAGTCTCCCAATCTCCCAATATTCTCATAACCTGTCAACACTTCAGTGTAACACAAATGCGTGCGCTGTTTGCCGTTGCTCGCATAACATCTTACAGTGATAAAAACAAACAAACTTGGACGCGATCCCTACATTGTTAGTGTTAAGCCACTTGTTGCACCGCACTGGGCTCTAACGAAAATAAACAGAAGATTATGAGTTATTGTGAACGTTTCCCCCTATTTTTGGATGGAATACGTTTATACGACATGTGTCGAAAAATCGAGGATAGATTGAAGTACTCAAAACAAAGGAAAAAAATAATAGATTTTTTTTTACACTTTTAAACTTTCACGTTCTATTTTACTCAAAGGTTTTTAACGGGGATTAAAGCAAATTACTTTGTATTTTTTATGTACTTAGGTACATTTTGTTTCTGATCTAGTCATGTCATCTAGCCACTTAGAAAGACTTAGAACATTGTTTTATTAAGGTTTACTAAACACAATGAAAATGAAACACTTTTATTAATATACTCGCGTTTAACTTTTCCATATTATTTTGATATTGTCCTGTCGTCAAAAATCTAAACACCACGCATAAAAAAAAATATGCGAGTATGTTCATAAAACGTGTTTACTTTCAAGACTAAGTTATTTTGTATTTTTATTATACTTACAATCAAATAATTTCCAATATTATAATGAGGAGCTCGATGGCGCAGTGGTTAACGCGCCAGGTCTGCGAGTGCTGAGGTTAAGAAACTTTCGCAAAGGCCGGTCATCGGATGGGTGACCAAAAAATTATCATCCCGAGCTTCTCCGTGCTTCGGAAGGCACGTTAAGCCGTTGGTCCCGGCTGCATTAGCAGTCGTTAACAACCACCATTCCGCACTGGGCCCGCGTGGTGGTCTATGGCCCATTCTCCCTATCCATCCATAGAGAAGGCTCGTGCCCCTGCAGTGGGGACATAAAAATGAGCTGATGATGATGATGATGATGATGATGATGATGATTATTAAAGAGTCTACTTTTACCACGTGAATATAAGGAATGTCGGTTAATGATGTTAGTAATTTCAGAAATCCTTGTGACATACTAAGACATACATACAAATATAAATACATCTGAAGACTTGGTATGCCATCCCTTAAGTGGGCACTTATAACGCCCCTAAAGGAGCATTTCCGAACCTTTCACAGTTGTTAAGGCGTAATAAATGTAAGTAAGGTGAACGTAATCGTGATCATTACATTATCATTCTGAAATAACTTTTACTGGTCTAAAATTAAGGTTCATTTCTAAACTAAAAGAATAGGACCTCAAATGCTATATTGGTATTTTTCGAACATTACTTTTTCATTGTACCTACACATACATGAATGCTGATTAAAACCTGTCTTCAATTCTCAAAAGGTTTCAGGCTATAAGTATAGACCAGTAAATAATTTTTGTTTTTTTCGTAAAAAACAAATAAGTTATTGATGTTGTATTAGGAAAGGAGATCACAATCCCTATAAACCTGCAAAATGTATGTATTTGTAATTATGACAAAACCATGTAACTACTGGCTGGCTACAAAACGTTATTTTTAAACCTTACCGTACTTTACCTATCAAAAGACGTATTACAATATCTCTGCAATCCAGCAAAGATCTTGCTAGCCACTCAATCTCTTTTGACTCCAAAGTTAAACTGGGTTAAAAAGTCCCCAGTTGGGATTATAAAAAAAACGAGTCTAAACGGGCGAGCGACGGAGCGTTGGCTCTGAACTCTGAAGCGGCAATGAATAATACACCCGTCAGCACCATGCGAGCGCACTGCCCAATTAAAAACGTACTCTTTCCACAATTTTTAGCTTAGAATATTGTATAATAAGCCAATAAAATACCCCACTTAACGCCTGCGAGGCCCGGCGACAATGAAATATGCACTTTCCACCCTCATTACTGGAAATTGAAATTAAATGCAAGCCCGCTCAGTCGGATCGCTGAAAGCTTATCAATGTTCGTGCTATGACTTCAATTACGAAATTCTCGTTACTACCGTCTCAGGTTTTATACGAACTGGAATTTACATTTAGATATTAACTACTTATGTCTAATTGCCAATGTTGATTTAATAAAATGTGTTTAGGAATCTTTGTGCTGCGATAATAATTAAAATGTACCAACTAACGTGGAACAAAAACCAAAAAAAATATTTTTTAATTACGAGTATATATTAGTATATAATATATATTATATTATATAATATATAATATATATTATACCACATTACTTACACAGCATTATCGTCACATGCCATAAGAAAATATTTTTTTTAGAGTGTTTGCAGATTGCCACTGGTCATTTTCAACTTCACCGGGCTTTTTTGGGGGCGTCGAGAAACTCAAAGGGTTCCTCAAGCTGTTTGAAACGAATCACCGTCAGAGGCTTTCTAGAGGGACGGCGTCACGCACTATGCGTGTCTCTGTACCGTACTAGATTCTCCGAAGGGTTTTCGGATCGGATATCATCGGACGAAGACAATAAATACACGTAGGGAAATAAAAAAAAGGTAGTTTTAAAATGAGTTTGCGCGAAAAGCCTTATCCTTATGCCTTGCCAAAGTTAAATGATAAAAGAGTTATCGAGAGATCAGTCGGTACTGTAAGGAGGTTATATGCAGCTCATAGTAAAAGTAAGTTTATTGCATTTGTATGTAAACCTCTTAAGTCTGGATGAATATTTGAATCATCGAACATGTAAAATTAAAAAGGTTTGCAACGGTTTGACAGAGTCGATAGACAGGAGCGAGACAGCCCGGCTCAAAGCCGAGGTGCTCTGAGATCGGTTTAATCTAACTAGTGGTCGCCCAGTGGTCGAAATTTGACTGCAATTTTATTAAGGCTGCACGGATTGTATCCTAAGCAATGAAAAATGAAAAAAGATAGAATGTGAGTTTGGATTAGCATTGACAGATGTCGGCCGCATTAAAGACAAACAATACGTGTGTGTCAAATACATGGTAGTGTGTGTAATGTTGTTTTTATTGAACTAATGAATTTGTTATGCATAATTAAAAAAAAATATTAACATTCGGATAACCTTCTCTATATAAACTATAAGTGTGTGAAATATCATACTCCTCCGTCAGCGCAATTTTCGTAAAAACGGGTACAAAGTTTTTGCTTCACGTATTAATATATAGATGCTTATCTAATGCAATATTTTTATTTAGAATACAAGAAACAAAGTGCAATTGTTGTTCTTATTTTATATAGTAGGATTCCCTAAGGACCCACTCCTTTAGTAACACTACAGTATTGTTTTCTAAAGTTTACGCGAACACTACACATTTAAATGAAACAACTTTTACGGATCTACTCGCGTTTATTTTACTTTACATTATTTAATGTTTATCCTGACGTTTCGGATCCTTTGCAGGGTCCGTGGTCACAGGGAGACCAACACCTCAGTCTCCCTGTGACCACGGACCCTGCAAAGGATCCGAAACGTCAGGATAAACATTAAATAATGTAAAGTAAAATAAACGCGAGTAGATCCGTAAAAATTGTTTCATTTAAACACTACAGTACTAAGGTTTGCCTTTTTGAAATTGTTCAATACCTAACAATAATGTAGCGATGACTTGACACCTTTGCTAAGCAGTGGATAATAAATATTACTTACTTACAGGTGAGTCAAACAAAGCTATTCCAGCTATATAAGTAACAGCAATTGCTCTAAATCAAAATGGTAGATCGAATATCCGATTTCATAGTAAATATTTATTTGTAAATGACAAAATGAAAGAGACTTTTATTACCTGCGCGACTCAATTAATATGGAACGACTATCCGAATCGGTATTTCAATTGGATGCGGTTTCACACATTCACGAATTGCTCTCGGCAACGGCAATTAAATTTCGGCATCGTTATAAAATATATTCGATGTACAGTTTAACTTTTATGTTCCTATTTACGTAATTAAAATATGGCGTTCAATAATCTATATAAATAAAAATTTATCACTGAAATGTATGTACGCGCATAACTTCCGATCGAAAAACATTGTCTTGCAATAATTTGACAGGCGCATATAAATCACAATCACTACATAATAGTATAAAACAAAGTCGCTTCCCGCTGTCTGTCTGTCCCTGTGTATGTATATATGCTTAGATCTTTAAAACTACGCAACGGATTTTCATGCGGTTTTTTTAATAGATAGAGTGATTCAAGAGAAAGATTTATATGTATACATTTTATATGTATGTATACATGCATAGAATTGGATCCGGTACTCAAGCAGGCGAAGTTTCTACAGAGTACCTTTTACTCTATAGGAATTACGCTGCTTGTAACATAGTACCTACACCAGGGTACACCAAATTAGCACTCCTTGTAAAATATCACAAGGAGTCACGAGAATATACCAGAAGACAAAAAGTGTAAAGCGCATATTTTGTCACCACGTATTTTGTAACTGATACTTATTCACATTTCAAACAATATTTCATACAACAAGATCCGGCGGGGTAGCTAATTTAGCGTTCCGAGCCAGCGGGCTGCAGCAGAATGGAGTTCTATTCTGGAACGCTCGAAAGCTTTTTCGAGTAATCCAAAGTTCGTTCGATATATTTTTTTAACGAATAAAAGTTTTTTTTTGTGTAATTGCTATTTAAAAATATGTATAATGCTAGTAACTGCTAAGTGCTAGTAACGATTATGGTGTAGTTTGTGTTAATAATAATGAAATGTAATTAAAAATTAACTTACAAATTATTATTATTCTAATTCTGAAGGTGAGTTAATGTAAGATAATTAAACAAAAAGACTGTTTGAATCTACTTTTACTCAAAACTCTTTTACTCAAAATGTTGTCAACCAAAAGTACGCTTAGTGGACGTGATCAGAGTTGTGTCAACTATACTACATACTACACTTTTAACTGACTCTTTAGTCAGTTTAAAGAAGTACAGTATTTGGTATTGATTAACCCAGTTATTATCACCAATATTTATAACAATAAAAACATAACATTTTATTATAAATAAAAACTAGATAAAAGTTTCATTCACATCCATCAGTTATGATTAATAAAGAAAAATAATTGTGAAGCAAGAGCCGGTTTGTGTCTGTTTTTTGTGAACATCACAGAATTGTCTATTATATTCTGTTATCACGCTGTTAATCTAGTATAAGCAGTAATTTTATTTTATTTACTCCACTTTACTTTTTAGAGAATGTTCGGCGGGAACATATTCTAAGCATCTGTTAGTTGTGACATGTTGGATGAACATTAGCCTGTCAGTGAACCTCTTGACATCTCTACTAGATAATAAGAAACATTTAGAAACATATTAGTTTCTGACAACAGCTTCTATTTAACTAAATAAAATAAAAAAAACAAACTCGATATTCTATCCTGTGTACTTCTAGGTTGTTTAAAAAAATTTTGTAACTTAAATGAATCATCATCATCATCATAATCATCTCAGCCAAAAGACATCCATTGCTGGGCAAAGGATCTCCCCCAAGAATCTCTACAGCGACTGGTTTTGTGCTGCTCGCATCGAGCGGCTTCCCGCGAACTTTACCAGATCGTGGGCCCACCTTATTGGAGGCCTGCTGTCCACACTGAAAATGAATATTGAAGAGTAATGTTTGGTAATTGGATAAAAAAATATATGTATATCTTACTTGGGTAATAAGCATGTCAATTAAGGAATGATCGCTTTCATTTATTCAACGCGATTTTCGGTAACGAGATAGATTATTTTCATTATTTAAATGAAACTACCTTAAATAATATCAGGCACTATTTCAATTATAAAAAAAGTAGGTCATTGTCGTGAACAGCCATTTTAATTACTCTTACGTTATGACGTACAAAGCCCTATGGGGCTAGAGGTAAAAACATAAAGTTTTCCCCCAATACTAACTAAAGTAAAAAATTGAATAAGTATTAGAAATGTTTCTATCGGTTTGCAGATACAACTCAAGGTCCTTGATTTTATACATTTCTTTTAGGCGCCGAGAGAGGGCGCCGAATCTATTTCACGCACATTACTCGGCTGACTTATGATGAGTTGTTACTGCTGTAAAGCTCAGCACATATCACACCATTTGTCGGCGTTCTTGATAATTTGGACGAAACACTTTATGAATCTTACGTTTTGCAAAACTCAGTGAATATGTTAAAACAAATAAAATAACTTATCTTAAGCAAATAGTTCTACTAACCAAATAGCTTCATTAGATTGTTAAAAAAGAACATATATAATACGTAAATAACGACAGCAACGATTGTTTGTTTTGTTTTACTTCGTATTAGTTTCCGACAACATTTTTATTTTCTGATAAGTAAGGATTGCCTTGACCTTACAATTTGATTAATAACTAATTATGTTATCTATTTTGGTAAACGCTCTTGGTTTACTCAGTGAAAGTTAATAGTCTATATACTGACCCAATGCTGGGCAAAGGCCTCCATCATTGAAAGCAAGTCATCGCTACAATTAATGGGTATTGGCTTAATCACCACGCTTAGCATATACAGGTTGGTCATCACAAACCCAAGCTACATAAAAATACATACATCGAAAATCCAAAACATACTTCGTCCGAGTTGGGAGTTGAACCCAGGATGTTCTGGTATCTAGCCGAGCGCATTGCCATTCGGCCACCGAGATTAACAGATATAAAATGCCACAAGGCGATAAAAACTGAACAAAACTGAAGGATAAACAAAAAAGTGGTATGAAATGTTTGGATGCATCTATATACATATAATGACTTGTCCTAACTGATTCATCAAGGCCGAGCATGAACCGCTGAAGCTAATTAGGTGAAATCTGGTATGTAGCTTAATTGAGTGATGTGATGATAACCAGCCACTAAGAAAGGATTTTACGGAAATCACACCCTAAGGGGTCAAATAGGGGCTGAAAGTTTGTATGAAGTTTTGAAGTAAAGTACCTACATGAAAATTGGTATTTGGCTTCTTGAAAAGAAATAAAGATTGACGTGTCTCAGGAATTTTGTTTATTTTCTTTTAAAGGAGTAAAAAGGGAAGAAGTTTTTTTTTGGGGAAATCGTTATTTTTAAAGTAATAGCTATAAAGAGAAATAATTTAATCGATCTATAGATTCTTCAACAAAAATAAAGAATTGAGTGTTTTATTAGCACTTTTTGAAAAACCTCCCCTAGAGGGGTGAAATGGGTGGAAAGTGTGATTCTGAAATCTGGCATTCCTTAAATTTCGGTATTTGACCTGCTTAGAAATTATGAAGTGTTTCAGGATTTTTGGAAAATGATCCCATAGTAGGGGATGACAACTTGTACAGAATATTTCAAAACCGACCAAAATTTCTTATGCCGAGTGATCTTTATTACGTTGTTTTGTGTTAGACACATTTTACTAATTCTAGCTCGCATGGATATGGGTTGAATAAAAATATTGATTAAAAATTAAAATCTTAATGTTTTATCATGATCATCATTATCATCATTTTATTACGAATGGACACAAGTCGTATAGCCGTCACGTGAGCAAAGCCGCGAGCAAAAGCTTGTTATTAATATAACATTTAAATAACATAATATAATTTGCGACAACGATATTTTTTTCAATACTTATTTTATCTAATGATTGATATGTCATAAAGTTTCAATTATATAAAATTTAGATTGTGTAATCAAGTTCGCTTAGCAAGGTCGCAAGATCTCTAGTAAGCAATCAATTATTAGGGCAATTCCGCGGCGGCTGCCGTGGCAAGCTCACTTCGCTCACTTCGCTTGTGCAGCGACTAGCACTTCGGTCACGTCCTCGAACCTTATAGAATATTTTTATAGAATATAAGCGTTCTATAGACTGCTTACTTGTTCTATAGAAAACCAGATTAAACCATCATCATCATCATCATCATCACCACCAGCTCATTTTATGTCCTCACTGCTGGAGCACGAGCCTTTCCTATGGATGGATAGGGAGAACGGGCCATACGCGGCCATACCACTACGCGGGCCCAATGCGAATTGGTGGTTGTTAACGACTGCTAATGCAGCCGGGACCAACGGCTTTACGTGCCTTCCGAAGCACGGAGGAGCTCGAGGTTATACATTTTTGGTTACCCATTTGATGACCGGCCTTTGCGAAAGTTGCTTAACCTCAGCAATCACAGACCGGGCGCGTTAACCAGTGCGCCATCGAGCTCCTCATTAAAGAAATTGCCATCAACATTTTCATTTACATGTGGATAGACATTTCATTACTCAAAAACAGATTATATTCCTTTTAACAGTAGTATTAAAACACGAAATCAACAATTGAATCTCGAATAAAATTTTGCTAATCACTTACAAAGGTAGACAAAATATTGTTGACAAATTGAAATGTATATTTTACTTTGAACACGATCTTGAGTTAGCTAATATTTCTAAGTAATGAATTCCTGCCCACTCCAGTACCTACTGGAGTGCTAATGTATTAATTCTCGTGATGGCCAATTCCAGTTATGGCTTGATGACTTTGATTTTGCACCCAGGAGACACACTGAAGTATTAATACAAGACGGTAATATACAAAGAATTCGAAGAGCTCGATGGCGCAGTGGTTAACGCGCCCGGTCTGCGAGTGCTGAGGTTAAGCAACTTTTGCAAAGGCTGGTCATCGGATGGGTGACCAAAAATGTATCATCTCGAGCTCCTTCGTGCTTCGGAAGGCACGTAAAGCCGTTGATTCCGGATGCATTAGCAGTCGTTTACAACCACCAACCCGCACTGAGCCTGGCGTGGTGATTTATGGCCCGTTCTTCCTACCCATCCATAGGGAGGGCTCGTGCCCCAGCAATGGGGACATAAAATGAGCTGATGATGATGATCATTATTTTATGTCTTTTTCTCCTGCGGAAGAGTTTTCACTCTGAAACAAACGGCGCCCTTGTACTTGTATATTCAGACTATGTTGTCCCCTTTATTTGTTTCTTAGTATATATTTAAGTTATAAATAAATATATAATTTTCGATCACTGATTATGTTCTATTGAGGAGCTATGTAGAAAGAGATACAGCACGTAGAAAGAGATGTGAATAGGGAAAGGTCTTCCAAAAATCTTTGTATGGTGACCGAGACGTAATAGATTTTGGTTGTAAAATTTTTGTAATTGTTGGATTTTATTAAATTGCGCAGTGCGCTACTGAAACTCTGGTAGCGCGATTTAGGTTTGCCTAGGATTACGCGACGTTGTATAAGCCTTTGTTCTCAACGCCATCTATTGGTACGTGGTTGGAAATTTGAATATAGAATTCAAACAAGGTAAGTACGAGTATAATTTAAAATTGTAGCTTTAGTTCATCACTTTGAAACCTAAGAAGTGACTAATGACTAAATGAGTAAAAATATTATTAAAAAAAATATAGGGTCTATCAATATCAATAAGCGAACGTTTAAGGAGAGCATCTATACATCACACTGAGCATGCTCACCAAATTTGGTCCAAAACTACAGGCTCGTTATCGAGATAATTAACAAAACATTATCATAATTCACCAAAAAATACACCTTTTTCAAACCCGTACAGCTGTACTACACGCACACAAAGACAGCCGAACATGCACACTATATTCGGAGCACACTGAGCTGACTAACATGAACAAAACATTGGCGCATTGGTGCGTGTTAGTAAAAAGATACAGCATGTTTTACACGCCCTTAAATGTTCGCTTATTGATTTTGTTAGACTCTGTATATTTGATGCTTGCTGGCTGGTTAGCTATATTCCACGAAAGCTATAGAGAAGCTTCTAGTATACAAAATAATACTAGTATAGTAATTTGTTTTAGTTATTTCTTGACTGCTTTGCAATTAAAGTTACTATCCAAAATATCTAAAATATTATCAAAAATAGTTTTCACAGACACATTCCAAAACTCTACTTTATTCCTATCATTTCACTAGCACAAGTTTCAAAACATCTTACAGCTTTATCGGTACCTACTGTTGTCTATTAAAATTTGTTTGTACCGAACGGTGCGTAGACATCACTACGCTTTGTCAAATAAGAGTCACCTATGCATGCATCGAGTGTACCCACAGTAACCCCTTAGACGAGACGAGCCGGCGCCAATACGGAGGAACGACCACTCGATGGTGGTAGATACACTGCGTATTCAAATCAATACACACAACACGAAAACTTCGTCTTAGGAAGTTTGGTTTAATTTTGATTGGGTTTGTTGGCTGGATGGCAAAATTCACGAAACTGAAGAAGGTTTCCTTCACCTTGCTAATACAACTGGGGGGCGATTTCTTATTGGTGACTTATCACGCTATGATATCATTTACGAGTGCTCCTATTTCTGTTATTTAAAGTCATTGGTAACATATTTTTCACACCAAAAATTTTCAATGGGTATATCTTAATTGTGAAATTGTAAATGATACAAAAATTATGATATTTCATAGTGTGTTTCATGTTACTTTTAATTTTTAGATCACCTGTGAGATTCAAATCACCCCCAAAATATAATAAATACGTGAAGCGAAGACTCGTGCCCCTTTTAAGCACATTGCGCGCACTAAGAGTTTGAGGAGACCTGAAATATAAAATGCATATAAAAATATTGAGTTACAAATACATTAAATTAAAGAAATATCGAAGCAGAGGAAATCTTTCAATGCCAATCAAATCACATACTCTGTAAATTACGGTCGAATTTCATAAATAAGACATGTCTAGTAATGTCTACAAAAAACAAAGGAAATAAAAAATTAATAATCTTTTTTAATCGTTGTGGTGGTACTTATTTGTTTTATTAATTTTATTTAGACGATTTTTTAAATCTTTTTGAATTAAGAAGCTAACAAAGTAAATTAATAATAAATAATAAATCGTTGAGTAATGTCCTGTCCTATTATTTGAACACAACAGTTCTACAAACATTGTTGTGACGACATACTTGATGATGGTTTTAGCTAGCTAAATATAGTTTAAATAAGCCGTACAGGACTCAAACCCGAAACCTCTGGATCTAAGACTGCTACAAAGGCGGTTAATGTTATAATGAAATATATTCGTGTAAACTTTTTATTTTAAGTTTTCACCCTGTGTGGTAGCGCACTATTGAACCTCAACTAACAGGTCAGACAGGATATTTACTCCGAAAGAACTTACTGTTCACACAAAAACATGATATGACAGTGACTAATTCGCATCCGCTGAACATCCCTCCGATCTCCTTTTAAAATCTTTCTCATCATTTTTCTTGGTGAAAATGAATTATTCACGATGTTATTTTACTATTTTCGACGAGCGGTAAAATGAGGTCCTATTACGTATTATTTATATTCAAAAGAGAATTTGAATATTATTATGTTTGTGTTCGAAGAGTACTAATAGTAATTATAATTTGAAGGGTTTAATTATTAATTCATCATTTATTTCATCATCACACCAATATTATAAATGCGAATCTTTGTGTGTATGTGTGTATATTTGTTACTTCTTCACGCTGCAACGGATGGATGGATTTGGATGAAATTCGGCATACAGATAGTTTATAACCTGGATTTATACATAGGATACTTTTTATCCTGATATTCCCACGGGAACGGGAACCAAGCGGGCGAAACTGCGGGCGGCCGCTAGTATAAACGATAAAGCAATTAACAAATTAGACAATAACCAGTGTTGGACACAGCTTTTGTTGGCAAAAAACACAATTTCATTGAAATTTACGTGATGACAGCTCTAGGAAGCCGGTGGTCTGTATTCAAATGTTGCTAAAGACTAAAATCACTTGGCCGACCCCTATCTTTAATGATTAAAAAGAAATAACTTCGATCACTGCCTGTCAAACACTGTTACCACTGCCCTACGTACATTCTTCAAATAGATAATTCACTCAAACCAGAGAAACCAAGACAAAAGAAAATCGATAAATAATCTAATAATAAAAATGTCACAATATAGATAAGCGAAAGCAGAATAATAGATAATACAAAAAGCCGAACATCCAAACGAGTTAGTAAGGCTTCAGAGGACTGTTGAATATGTTACTCTATTATAAGTAGTGTCTCATACAGACTCGAGTGTTCTTACTGGATGTTCCAATAAAGTTTTGTCAGGGGATCTTTGCCGGCACATAATAAAGTATTACAAAAGCCAAAGACCGTCATTGTTGCTGGTACTTCAATCCCGAGAGCCGATGGAGTGTTCGCACGGGCGAGTGCACTTGAATAAAAACATTATAATGCAAAAAAAAGAAAAGATGAATATGTCATTATTTTTTACTGAACGACAGTTATTTAATAATGAATTGTAGTTAATTTAATCACCTAGGTATTCTATTAATTCTATAAATTGAAACGCGTCATTATTTACATGCATCGCAGAAGTTTGGCACAGTCTGGAACAATTATTTAGAATATAATTATTTAGAAGTGGTAAAGTTTGCGACTTTGTTTGTTTGCGGAGGGTATGTAGGTAACATAGGCTACATTTTATTTTGATAATTATTTATTAATTAGTTATCAATTTAAAATCGCAAAATTTGTAAATCGAATCGGAAGAAAAACTGGCGCTTGGCTGCTTTATCGATGTAAGCTGACCAAACGGTTAAGTATACACAAAAATAATGTACAGACGCCTGCACATCAACCTATCCAAAACTGTCAAATTTCTTTAATACATTTTCAACCATAATATTAAGGAATAAAGTTCTTAGTCTATTGGGGAAATTTGACAGTTTGTGGTTGGTAGATGTGCAGGCGTGTGTACTACAAAAATATTAGTCATCCAATGAAAAAAGTCCTACCTAGCTTTAATAGTAAAGTAACAATAACGTTATTTATCACACTAATATCATAAAGAGCTAAAATTTATAAATTTAGAATTGTACTCATCCAACTCCAAAAAGTATTTTACCAATATTTAAAATGGACCTTTGGGGTGCACAAAAACTATATTTTAATTTGATGAACAATAGTTTACACTTCCAAATCTTAAATTTCTAAAAGAATTCAGAATGAAAAAGTGCAACATGGCTGCTTTATCAGCGTGCGCTGATCAAACGGTTGAGTATAGATGATAGTAGTGAATTACAAAAAAATTTGCCATCAGTAGATCTAAAAAACAGTCAGTGGCACGATATATTTAGCTTTTGCATTTAAGCCACAATAACGTTTTTCATGTAAAAAAAAAATTGATTTTTCAAGGTGATTTTTAAGTATCGTTATTAGGCCCAATATATTAATCTTTACTAAAATAAATAGATTCATCACCCGAGAAATTTTATGGAAGTTAAATTTGCTCTTCACAGCGTCTAATTTGGTCGCTTAGTTTTGGAAATATTGTGAAATCAAAAATAAGTCACAGAGAAATACGTGCTTTTATTGTTTCCCTTTTTGACCATCTATTAAAGATAAGATAAGATTTTTTTTTGCCTTTACATTGATGTTTTGAAGACATATTTAGATAAGATGGTTGTAACTAGCCTTACAAACTTAAAACCTAACCTACCTAAAATCGAAACCGAGACCTCTCGGTCTGGTTGTCTAATAAGTAGACCGCAGAAGCGGTTGCTGTTTAACTTGGAAGACTTTAAAGACGCAATATATCCCATTACATATAACATCGGAGGTCAAGGTCAATACAGATGTCTTGGGTTCAGTTCCCAGGTCGGCAATGTGTGTTTCTGATTTTCAGAAGCATACTGGCAGTTCAGTTGGTGATCACTAACCCTCATTTCGGAAGCTTTGTGATTAAGCCAATACCTATCAGCGATTTTCTAACTGTCTACCATCCAATGATGATTATTTATTAAACTTTTTAAAACATTAATTGAAGTCATAGTTAAAAAAATCATGTTAAGGACAGTAAAAAGGTTACTCAATATTTTATCTCTTTCATTTCATTTAAACAACCAGAGTTCCTAACAAACTGTAGGTATACATTTTTAAGACTTTCATAAAAATGTTCTTTACTTGCTTACAATATCGACAAAACGGGCAAGTAGGGAAATCGTTTCAAACGGACCTACGAGGGGACAGATAAGGTTTTATGAGCCCGCCACGTCGTTTATGTGGACTGAGCAGCGAATGTGCACTGCATAGTTTGTACAGAAAACCAATTACGTTGTCTTTTGTTTAGACTATCGGGATTTTTAAATATATGGTTGAAATGTAGAATCGAAAATGTTCGCTAGAAATACTTTGTTATTAAGTTCGGGTTTGTTGGCAAACCACAGACAGTTTTCTTTACAAAAATGCGAAAAACAACTGTCTTTATGCTAACAGTTAAAACTAATCAAGATCGAATTATTACATAAAAGCAATGCTTTTATGTTATAGTACATCCTCTGTATAGAACATGTTTCTTAAAGAACCTGTCGTGCCTTTTAAAAACTGTTTTCATAAGTACATAAGTAGATGTAGAAAAATGTGTTTAGATATATTTTATTATCTAAGTACCTATGTAATAAAAGTAAATACGCAAATTTATTTTTTATTAGACTGTTGATGATGATAGAAAGCAAAATGTTCAAAATATTAGAAGTTTCGCCAGCAAACAGAGTAACCGCTACAAATACCTAGTACAGTCACGAACACTTTTGCTTCTTATTCCATTGTATTAAGAGTTAAATTGTTTAGTTGTTAATGCTCGTGACTGTATTTAGTATGTTAGCTCTTGTATTAGTAGGTGCTGTTTGTAAGATTCTAACGCACTCACGTACGGCACAATACAAGCATAATAAATATAATAATTGTAAAAATGTTTTTTTTTTTTATTAAATCATTTTCAGAACACAGTTGTCTCTTACCTCTCTCTAGAGAGAGTAGGGTAATTCTATTTCAAAACGAATGCTACCATTTTCGTGTACTTTATAACTTAATACCTATAACTATATAAATATATATCCATTACTAATAATATTACAATCCATTCTAACTTACGTTTTTTATATTAAAATCTTTTCAGCCTTTGATGAAATAAATAAGTTTTTATAATAGCTTTTCATAAATCCGTAAAATCATAGCATAATAAATAAATCAATATAAATTGGTGATTCAGGTCTCTTAAGTGTGGACGTATATTTACAAATAAAACTATTTCAAATAAAAAATAGCAAAGCAACTAAGAAATAAACTTGTGTGCTTTTTTTCTGTTTCTTTTCTGTAAATTAAGTTTTTAATTTTTCGTTGTAAAATTGAATGCAAAAATGTCAAAAAAGTTATTTTTTTGTTGGTATTTACCTTTCCGTTACTTTACTCGTATTCATACAACAAAGCGTGGTGATTGAACTCTTACTCATCAATTGTATGACTTAATTTCAATCAGACAGTCATAGACTTTTTACATTCACATCACTTTCATACAAAATACGATGCATTTGTAGTTAACCAGTGGAAATATGTCGAAAATGTTAATTTGTTTCTTTATAGTTTTATAAAGTTTACGCGGACACTATAAATACATTGAAATAAAACAACTGCCACAGATCTACAACATAACGTAAATGTTCGCCAATATTTTGGGCAGTGCACATCAGCTATAAACAAAAAGCTGCAGGTGATTATACAACCCCCGTTGTTATCAGACAAGCAGCGGCACGTACGTGCCTCTTCAACATCAGTAATGGAATTTTCATGCTCGCCCGGTGACGGTTTGCGGCGTTGTAGTTTGGGGGACAGTGTACAGACGCCTGTATTAACCTATCCATAACTGTCAAATTTCTTTAATTAATCTTTAACCATATGCCAAAGACATACAGTTCAAAGTCTATTGAGGAAATTTGACAGTTTGTGGTAGTCTGATGTGCAGGCGTGTGTACATTGAACTTGTGTATCAGCGTAACCCGCTTTTGAGTTTGGCGAATTAAATTCATGAATGATTACGTGTTAAAATTTGCTTATTAGCGACAGCGACAGACTAAAACAATATTTATCAGTAATTCTTGTTTTTCTTATTTATTTAATTTTTAAATACTTTATACTAATTGCGATATGGTCCGTTGCTCTGAAACATTACTGACCAAAAGAAAATAGATAACATCACTGCAGTAATGGCGTTTTCATGCTCACTCGTTCTTATGTTACGGCGGCGGCGTCATAGTCCAATGACTTTTGTACTTTGTTACCTTTGCCTTGTAGTAAAATATTCCTTTAAAATATACATTTTTTCTACAGCCCAAATTATATAGTCAAATTAAAGTAAGTTTGTATACTTAATCAAGAAAAATGTTCTTGTACTTAACTGATACTGTTTCATGCTTATGAGTTTTTACAGTAGCTTTGATCGTAGACAAACAAAATTATTGATATGAAGACAATTTTAATCGTATGTCTAAAACCAAATAATACAATGTAGATATTAGTTGATTTTCTTTTTTACATTAAAAATAATAATTAAAAACAAATCAAAAGTAAAAACTTACAATCATGGGCTCTTGGACTACTAGTAATACATACTTAAAATTTGCACCGGTAACACCCGCGAGCGCTCCAAGAAACTTTTCCTAACTTTAAAGGGATCTAAATGGGATATGGGTTTTATTTTACTGTTCACCTTTTAGCATGTCCAAATTTTACATTTTTTCAGTACAGTTCGCGCCGTTCTAGTCCCCTCTGAAGTTGGCGCGATTCGCGTTGCAGTAGTAAAAAATAGGCGTCAGTAGGACGAAGGCGGGGACGAGCGGCAGGGCCTGACTGTGTACAGTTGCGCGAAGCAACTTCAGAGGGGACTAGAAGTTTGGCGCGATCTATACCTAGTTATTAGAAAAAAAAATTAAGCTGCAAGGTGGTAAGCGTTAGAATTTTCACTATTCGTTTTTTAACGAAAACGAGAATTGGTGTAGTAAATTTTTAACTCGTCTGGTTTGTAGGAGACGCTATCTCAATGTCATACCAGTTTTTGTTTCGTTATCGTGGTCGAATGTCAATTAAAACTCACTCTAGCACCTACCAATTCTTAAGAACCATGATCTTCCGATTATAATTAGCCAAAAAATTTAATTGAGAACTATAAAAAAGAGTATAACGTACCTACAATTTAATGCAAAGTTTCGCTTAACGTTGGAGTCTGATTGGATTTGTTTAACCGAAACAATAGTATACATTCTGGCTTCCAGCTAGCAGACTTGTATCTGGAACACCCACCCAGCACATATTGTACCTATTTTATTTCTCCTCTATACAAAATAGTTTTAATTCAACTAGCTTGTTTTTTATTTGTCTACAGTTTGCGAATACTTACCATGGAACAAAAAATGTAATTCTTAAATGTTTATTTATACCTTATCTTTAAACTTGCAAATTAACTATCCTCATTATTATGCCTTTTTTAACGATGTTAGCTATTTTAACGATCATGGTCTAAGTGACGATTAAAGTAATTAACAGGATTCTGTTGTTGTCATGTTTTTTGCTATTTCAATACATCCGTAATCATGGCGCCTGCAACTATACCGAAAATGCGGACTCTTAAAAACTATAAAAACATACCATGTTTTTTGTAAGTATGAATCCCGTTAATAATTACTCTTTTTTATGTTAAAAGGAGGCAAACGAGCAGGCGGGTCACCTGATGGAAAGTAATCACCGCCGCCCATGGACCCCCGCAAAACCAAAGTAATCGCAGATGCGTTGCCGGCCTTGAGGAAGGAGTTGGATCTTAAGGAGGGAGTAGGAATTGTGAGGGGGGAGGGATGAGAGATGGGCCTCCGGTACTTTCACTCACCGGATGAAACACAACAGCAACGAGTGCCATTGTTTCACGTCGATATTCTGTAAGAGGGTGGTATTACGCCGGGCGAGCCTGCCCATTTCGTGCTGCAACGCAGCGTGGCTCTACCACTCAGTCAGTGTCACTTATTAAATACTTTCTAAGTAAGTAACGTGTATTAAATGTTATTTATTTGTTCAATTAAGGATTACATTAAACCTATTGATTGCTTATCAGCTTGTCGCACTTCGCTCTTTGGTCTTTGGATTATGCGTTATCTAGTCACTTGGACATTAACTTATGCATCATCAAATTACAGTTATTTTTTTAAACAAAAATCTTTTTTTCGATTTGAGAGCTGGAGATAGTTTGGCTCAGGGATTAAGCACAGATTTAGCAAATAACGCTGCGGATGATGATTTTTATTTTTTATTTAGTATACGTATTTTATGTACTAATTGATGAAAAAAAAACAAAAGAAACTACTTTTTATTTTTAAGTGCTAATTGCTGCACTGAAGCTGAATTAAATATTTATAAAATACAGTGAAAAAATTAAACGCCCGCCCGACCCAGCCAGGAATCGAACCTGAGTTTTCAGCAATCCGGGCGGCTGCACTGACCGCTATGCTACCTGGAAGGCTGACGTAAGCGCTGAATATTGTCACTGCTTTTTAATTTTTGAGTGCTTATTGCGGCACAGTGCCATCTATCCAAAGGTCATTGCAACCGATGGCTATGCAGAACCATCTTTGCACATATATATAATAGTTTTTATTGGATTATAATTAGAATAATAATAAAATCTTTTTTACGAAAGAACCTTAGCCCCATACAAAGGGACAATATTGTAGGTTTTAAGTATCAGTTTTTTTAATTCGTTTGGTTTGATTTGAAAGTATTTTATACACAGAGATAAGACTTCTTATTCTGAAAAAAACTTTGGCTTTTGAATGTTATTTTTTAAAAATGTTTTAATAGTTTTTAACGCAAAAACCCAAATGTTGAAAAAATTTCCACGAGTAGGATTTGAACCTGCACCCTTCTGACATTCCGGGCCAGGTGCTCTTCCAATTGAGCTATCGTGGTTCTAACCAGCCCGCTGTTATTTTTTTGTAGATTTATTTTTTTACACTCATAAAAATGTATCGGTGAGAATGTTTAGTTAGTATATCAAATTTTGTAGCAAAAATCATTAAATGGTCATTAATGAAGTTGAAAACGAATTACTACAGAGCCAGCCCTGCCAGTTTTTTTTTTACAACAGTTTTTTTACCAAAAATAAGTTTATATCAAATGTTACATAGACAGTAATCAATAAAGTATTAATTGCAAAGTACTACAATAGTATCACTCTAATCAAATCATTGTTTCTCGCATCAGACTCGAACCGCAAAAATCTCATTGGAGCAGTTCAATTAAATCTTGAAAGGTTTCTTGTTGAAGGAATGCCCCCCGTTAAGACAAAGGACTTACAAAAGCCGTTTCAGGTAATTAATCCTCTTGGAATTCTTTCAGATGTAGCCAGTCAGGGAAAATAATCACAATCCATCTTGGACTCTGACAAAAGATCAAACAGCTTTTTTTTATAACGGCTCATTTGGACGGGGCGTCCTGTCATTTTTGGCAAATGTAGTACGCCACGGAAATGTCAGTTCCTTGAAGGAAAACTGTGGTATGACTTTTCTTAGATTCCTTCGTTTACAGGATACATATTAACAACGGAACGTAATATAAGTACAACTTGAAAATATAATGCCATCAAAAACATACTTGTAAAATAAACTAAGTCTCGCAACTCAGTTCTTCTACCGTAAAAAGTTGTGAGTTCCAAGTTTTAAATAAATAGATTGACTTGGCCATCGCATGAAAACACAATGAATATCACAAGTAATACATTATATTATATTAAATTGGATTGTTTCCAGTCCACTATAAAATCCACAATCCAAATTTCAAGTAAGTATATATTTTTTTAAACTATTAAAGTAGGTTTAATGAAATTTACTATTCGTCGAAACCGCAAGTATTGTTACCTAATAACGTTATTAATCTAAGCCTAATAAATATTAATTTATAATATTTTACTTAGATTTATGGCATAGTATTTACCACAACACAAAAATCGAGCACTTCTAAATTTATAAGAATGTAGGAATGATTTTTAGTAAGTACTCTGTTAAATATTAGAATCATCATCGTCATCATCATCATCATCAGCCTATACTAGTCCATTGCTGGACATAGGTTTCTCCAAGTACACGCCACCGAGCACGACCCGCGGCTACTCTCATCGAGCTCTTGCCAGCCCAGCCACCTGGCAAGAGCTCGATGAGAGTAGCCGCGGATGCGAAGAATAAAATAATAACAAATAAATAATAATATTAGAATGCAATTGATTAAATAGCCACACCGGTTCAGTTTATTCACCCGCAACTTTGTGTCACAAGTAGGCCCGAGGAGTTTACTGAAAAAGGCTGACGGGCCTGTGCAAATTTAACCGGACCACAGCGGGCGGACGCGGCACGGCGCCGAGCATGGAAACGCCATTTGCAACGCTGCATACTATACTATCAGAGGTTGCATAGTTGGATTAACTAGAATTGTTTATCTTAACAGTGTCTGTATAAGAGCAGAAGAGCGTTTAAACAATCTGATATTAATAAAACTTACTAGGTCTTACAAACAAACAAAGAACAAGCTTCGTAGAGTTATTTCGTATTTTGTCTCTTTGACTGCGAGCACTGTCCAGTTCTATTACTGGTGAGAAATTTGTTCCGTTATGGACTGACAGTATACTGCCGCAGTATCCTAGGGAAATTTATGACGTCATAAATCGTTGCCATTTTTGTACTGTAAGCACTGGCATTTTCGAGGTTACGGTATCAACAGCGTCCAGAAAAGACATGGATGATAGTACAGATGACAGTATACTGGACTGCGTTCCGTTTTAAACAGTAACCAGTATAGCTAAATGTAAAGGAACGGCTCAAGTTTACTAAATTGACACCTTACAGTGCTCGCAGTGCATATCGGAACATACCCTTAATTTGAAAACACGGAATATTTTTTCGGCACTTATTCTGTGTTTATTTGTAAGGCACACTATGTTTAAGTAAATAACCCTTAGGTCAACTTAGCTCTTATGAATATCAATCACTATGCTATCGGATCGTAAGTAAGGGCGGACGACAGATGGACGGCGCGGCGAAAGAACTCAGCACGGCCATTTTTCTTTTCTCTCTTTTTTTACAGCGTTGAAATATTGGAAAATGCCTTATAAAAAGATACTTTCCATAACAAATAAAGGACAACAACATATAAAAAAATATCTATGTTTGCTACATCAGGTAAAATACAGAATTATGTTAATAGTTAGTAGACAACATATAAAATTATTTTATTATACTAAGTTAATGTGATTTAAAGTCCACTATAGAAAGTTTGGAAACACAAAAATTTTATTGAGATAAAAAAAAAATCTTTTTTCCTTTACTTGTACTTTTTGAAGAAATTTTAAAGTGACATACCTCTGATTTACTTAATTTGCCAACGTTCATGTGTATTTCCCTTTTTTATATATTTTACATCAGAGTTGCCCCACGTTTTTTCTGACCTGATGTTAAGTGACAATAAGGCCAAAATTGTAAGCGTACTTCACCCAAAAAAACTTGTACTGAGAAACTGTCTATTTTACTACTGTCGTCTAACTAATAGTTAGGAATCGGCTATTATAACAAAATAATCGCACTTAGCAAAGTTTAAGTAAAGGCGAAGGGTAAGGCACACTAGCGCCGCTAATGGATTTAATTTGATAACTGCTAAACTGGATTTTTTTTCAAACATTGCGGACCTTCCGACACTAAGCAAACATCTATTATTGAATAATTATGCACTACTTTTAGATTTGTTTTTGTATTCATTCGCTAACACCAACAGTGGCCATTGTTTGTGAATAAATGCGATAGCCCGTTTTGTGAATATACCACGCAACCACAAAAAGTAGTGCACAATTATTAAATAAATACTATGGATGCTTTCCTGTTGTCGGACGGTACGCAATGTTTAAAAAAAGATCCGGTCAGTTAGTAATTGTCAAATTATCAATAGGTGGCGCTAGTGCGCCTTACCCTTCGCCTTAATAAAAACCATACACTGTTAACAGGAGTAACAGGACTCTTTAGTCGCCCGCCAAAAAGCATCGTAGGTACCTTTTAATACCAGAAAATAGATGGTACAGAGAAGTTATAAAAAGAAATACGACACTCCTCGTCTCTGTTTAGTACCGAACATTAGTTATACTGCTTCCGTAGTGTCGTCTCGGCATGAAATGGGAACTAATGAGATTTTGATGTTTTTTTGACTGTGCTTTTATTTTCCTTGGTTACGTTAGATGGGGCTCGAAGTAACGTGGTAGGTGCAATATTATTTTAACTAGTGTTGAGGTGACACCGTTCTCTTGTTCTATTAACCTAGAAGTGTGATTCAGTTTGAGGCAGTTAGGTCTTTAAAGGCATAGTTGTCGTACCACTTTATTACATTGGAACGAAACACATTTGCGAATCTACTTGCGTTTATATTTTAGGCACCATTATATTCTATCGGAGGAGTTCGATGGCGCAGTGATTAACGTGCCCGCTCTGCAAGTGCTGAGGTTAAGCAACTTTCGCACAGGCCGGTCATCGGATGAGTGACCAAAAATGTATCATCTCGAGCTCCTACGTGCTTCGGAAGGCACGTAAAGCCGTTGATCCCGGCTGCATTAGCAGTCGTTAACAACCACCAATCCGCACTGGGCCCGCGTGGTGGTTCATGGCCCGTTCTCGCTATCCATCCATAGGGAAGGCTCGTGCCCCAGCAGTGGGGACATAAAATGAGCTGATGATGATATTCTATCAGTTTTTAATGTTTGAAAGAGATAAAATGATATTGTAATTGTGATTTAGCTCAATCACGATTTAAAATATTTACGCATCAATAAATAAAGTAATAATGCAATGAAAAACCAAATAGGTACAGACAGCTATTGCCAACCTCAATGTCCAATTCTTTTCAAGTTAATGAAGCTACATTTGCATTGGTAGAGAATAACAAACCAGGATAACTGTAGCTGTATTTATAATGTTAATTTGGCTAAAGAAACTCATTTTAAATAATGAAATTTTGAAGCCTTTGCATATAACATAGCAATTAATATTCAGCTGCACTGCACGTGGCAGCGCCGGCGGCGTTGAGTCGTTTTTGTTTCATACGCTGTGAGTACTTAAGTACTTTGAAGTACACTCCACTGTGACTTCAACAGGTAAAAATAACTCTTATTGCCTTGACTTAAGATTGGTTGAGAACGTTTGTATGTTGTCGTCACTCCATAATGGTCAGCGTACGGGCCTAATAATTATGAAGGCCGAGGATATTTCAGTGAAGTAATTAGCGGCAGTCTCCTTCGGCTTTGCGGAGACGACCAAGGCAAAATGTTGCACTACCAATAAATTGATTATAATATGATCAATTTTCATTGGAAGAAAACTGCTTCCAATGAAAATTGATAGAGCTATCAACTATTTTAGTAAGTTATAATAGTTTTAGATTTGAAACCAGGCAAAGAAAATGTTCAACTTCAAATTTAATATAAATGGAATGTCATTTTAAAATTTCTTCTTTTTTAAGTAGGGCAGGAAGTTTTAACATACAGAGCGTAGCATAGCCTTTTTAGTGAAGCTTTCTTTATTCATAACGGGTAAGCACTTGCCCTTCACCTCACCAGATCTTAAGTGCTGATAAGGCCGAAGATGGAAGCGCACTTCAAAAACTGAGGAACTAGCTTATCTGTAAATGTCGGATCACAACAGCGATACTCGTACCAACGATGATGTTAAGGTGACGTATTGAAACAAGACGGTGGTAGTTAAGTCCTACCACTAACCAAACCAAGTTCATAGAATTTTTTAAAGGTTTTTTTTTTTAAATAAGCGTCCTCTTTGCACCGTATAGAAAGGTGCTTTGAAATGACAACTCGATGTAGTTGTGTTTACAAACTCGCGGTTATTTCGCGAGATCGCCCGCCCGCAACACAATACAGGCAATCGAAGGAAGGTAGATACTATAGAGTTAAGAAATGTACGAGTCGACAAAAGATTATTATGTACAGAGGTTTTTATTTCGTTATTATGATGATAATTTATATCACCAGACTATAAACGTCCTATAGCTGACCCTTTCCACATGGAAGCCTATTAGCCCAAATCAAGTTGATATGTGTTAGCCATTGCTTTCTTATGATAGGACTAGGACCAGTTTTACATTCCTTTCGAAGCAGGGAAGAGGACTTTGTATTTTTATATTTTTTATTTAGTGACACTTGATATTGCGAAAGTTGCATACATTCTTTATTGAAACTCGAACGCACAAACCGCTATACCAACGAGCTTTACTGTTTTAGCTTTAGTATTAGTTATAATTGAGACCCTGGAAGCAGCAGCACAATGCTCGGTGACCTCAACAGAGTCTCTCAACAAGTGGGTATAAAAATGAACATGCGAAAACGCAGTGTAGGCAGACCTTTAACAAGGTGTCCATCCACCTTGTTAGATTAATCTGGTGAAGGTCGCGGGTAGCCACTGGATGCGAGTAGCACAAAACCGGTCATTGTGGAGATCTTTAGGGTAGGCTTTTGTCCAGCGTCCACTGCTGGACAAAGGCCTACCTTAAAGATCTTTTGGCTGAGATTATGATGATGATGATTACGAAAACGTGTCATATGCTAAGAAAAAAATACGTAATATTTAATTTGTCATTGTGTACAAAATAATACGGTGACGGCAGCGTAGATCAATAGCTCTATGGACTGTGCTCATATTTGGCTTTGTTTGCCGCAAAACTTTTCTCAGTTTTGTTGAAACGTATTGGAAACTGTTTTATTATCTGGCAATTGTGTACAATACGAAAGTTATTACTTGTGCTTTTTAATTGTGTTCGTTTTTTATTTCACACTTTTATGATTATTTTATTTTTTTATAACTTATGTTAAAGACCGATTCCAAGCAAAGTAGGTTCACAAAAATGCTCAACTAAAATATTGTCTTGTTTTTAGTTCTACTTGAAGTCTTAAATGAAGTCTCAGCCACGAGCACGAGCGTCTTGCGACCTGGCGATTTAAGTAACTTGTAATATAACTTATTTTTATCTTTATATATAAAAATCTTCTGTGCGTGTGTATGTTATTGAACTCCTAAACGGCTGGACCGATTTGGATGAAATTTTCTGTATGTGTTCAAGTGGATTCGAGAATGGTTTAGATTTGCAATTGGACCCGGTAGGTGGCGCTGCTATAGGGGATTCATCATCCATCATGGGATACGGGTGTTCTTAATCGGATGAATGATTTGTTTGTTTTATTGTCATGGAAACTGTCAAAGCGGTACAAACTCATCATCATCATCAGCTCATTTTTATGTCCCCACTGCTGGTGCCCGAGCTTTCCCTATGGATGGATAGGGAGAACGGGCCATAAACCACCACGCGTGTTAATAATATGTTACAAAATTATAAGTTTGTTTTATTGACACTAACCTGTCCACACTAATAAAACATTATATAAAATGTTTTGTCATATAGTCTGAACTCACCTTTACGCGTAAAGTATAACCACGGCAGTCATACTCGTAGTCAACTGTGATAGACAGAACGCATCAACTAGAACGCCGCTTGCCGCGTCGCAAGACACCACTACTTGTGGCTGAATGGTTGAACTATTTCACACACACACCTTCACACAATCTTTTTATCTCCCCATTGTTGGGGCAGGAGCCTTCCCTATGGTTGAATAGGGAGAACGGGTCATAAGCCTTTTGGGGGTTATAGTTACTCGCGTCCGTAGGTTTACCATTGAGAACCTACACGTGACCCCTGTGTGGTGCTAAATGAGTGACACTGAGTGGTAGAGCCACGATACGTTGCAGCAGAAATGGGCTGGCTCGCCCTGCGTAATACCACCCTCTCACAGAATATCGGCGTGAAGCAATGGCACTCGTTGCTGTTGTGTTTCGTCCGGTGAGTGAGAGTACCGGAGGCCCATCTTTCACCCCTCCCCTACTCCCTCCTCATGATCTAACTCCTTCCTCAAGGCCGGCAACATATCTGCCATTATTTTGGTTTTTCGCGCGGCGGTGATTACTTTTCATCAGGTGACCCGCCTGCTCGTTTGCCTCCTTTTCACATAAAAAAAAACAACTAAGCGAGCCCAGTGTCGATTGGTGATTGTTGTGGACTGCTAATGCAGCCGGGACCAACGGCTTTACGTGCCTTCCGAAGCACGGAGGAGCTTGAGATGATAAATTTTTGGTCACCCATCCGATGACCGGCCTTAGCGAAAGTGGCTTAACCTTAGCAATCGCAGACCGGGCGCGTTAACCACTGCGCCATCGAGCTTCTTCAGCCTGCCTTATTTGTAGAGTAATCAGAACTCAAAAGACTTCACGTAAACTAAAGAAACAATTTTACATTACTTACGCTTTAACGCACTTATATATATATAAGTAAAATATTTTCGTAATCATACATAGATTGTTAAATGTTGACAGCCTACGAAATATACGTAATGCCGAGTGCGGCGAGCTGCTTGCCTCGGAAATAGGAAAAGGACCCTCTAGATTTACGCGAGGCCCGGCGGTGCGGGAAGAAAATGAATTTATTTGGCGACGGCCAAATTAAATACAAATATATTCATATTACACAAACAACTGTTTGCAACGTTTCCCGCGGCGGGAGCCACGTACTGGAACGTGGAACTTTGCAACAAGAAATGTGCAAAATTATCTAATTGCTGAACGTCGACATAGTAAATGTCAATTTACATGCTCTCAATTATATAGTCGCTCGCTAACTGACTTGTTCAATTCGGTGGTTTTTGAAGACTTTATTACTAGTGTTGTGAAAGTATAAAGTATTATGTAAAGTGTAAAAAATATGTCTGTAATACCTAAGAAGAGTTGAAAATAATATATTTACTATCGCTATTCAACACTTTTACTTCTTGATTAATTTTTGTTTTACGTCTACGAACTTGATAAATAGTATGTTTTACTAGTCACTGGTCACCACTTTTAAAAAGATGAATAAAAAATTAACGGGGTTATTTATTATTACCTACCATGTTCTTTGTTGTATGTAAGTATCCGATATTTATTATTATTATTTCTATAATATTTTTTAAAAACACACTATAATGACACGTAGACACTAATGTAGGTAAGTGACCATTACCTATAGTTAAAAAAGTTTAATAATTTTATTTATGATTATTTACATATAAATTTACACAAATATTGTTGCGAAAAAACTACAAATTATTATAGTTGGTGTTGCACCTGACCGGCATGTCATGGGGTGCGGGTTCGAATCCCGCTCGTGGAATGTTTTCAATACTTTGTCTTTTTTCAAATTTTATTTATTTTTGAACCAACTGACAACATTTAATTTTGCGTGTGTACGAAGTCCGCGATACAAAACATCTTCATGGTGACAAAATAGTAGATCTGTGGTGACAAATCCTTATTGTGTAGGCTGATGAGAATGATGATGATGAAAGGATTCTGTATTTATGAAAACGCAGTCAACATTTATTCATATTATTATTTATTCATTCATAATACGGTAGAAAAACATGCTGTACTCTCACATGAACATTATTTAAAATAAAATAGTTTGTTAAGAACAATAAAAATGATTAATTAATTTTAAAAAAACTTGGCTAGAATTATCAACGTCCTTATCTTTCGGGATTTTTGTAAAAAAACTGATAACTTTGCTCTGTCCAGGCAACAAAGTTCAATTAAAAAAAAAGCCAGCTGATATTTGCCAAACAATAATACCTCTTTTATTATTTATAGGAAGTAGGTATACATATATGAAACTGGTTATATGGAAAAAAGCTTTGACCGCAAAATTGTAACCTTTTAATTATTTTATGCTCAATATATTTTGATTGTCGCAATAAAAATATTTGTTATCATTAATAGTAATTATTTAGTTTGTTACCTGGTTAACCACTTTCTGTTAGTTTCGAGATGAGCACTACACAGATGGGCATGCGTACTGCAGTGTAGCACTGATAACACTGAGCAACGTAAGATCACTCTCAAACAAATCATTTATTAATTATTGTTTTCTAAAGTTTATGCGAACACTAAACATTGAAATGAAACTATTTTTACGGATATACTTGCATTTAATTTACACATTAATTTAATTTAATGTTTATACCGACTTTTCGATCCCTTTGCAAGGTCCGTGGTGACAGACTGAGGTGTTGGTCGTCTCATAATTAGTTTGTAGCTTGTATACCCTCATTTTATTTTAATCACGTGCGTTCCGTTTCACACAGAAAGAGCTTATAGTATCTTTTGGTCAGGCAGTGTGGTGTTACCTTTATTGTCAACAAAGCATTTTGCGTCACCATTTTTGATGCGGACAGCGAAGGAGTGGATTTCCTTTTCTGCTGATCTGTTTCAGATCAGGCATTATCTAGGCAAGTATGCTACATCCTAGGCCACATAATCACTTAACATCAGGTGAGATCGCGGTCAAATACTTACCTTTAGAGAATTAAAAAAATTACTTGACTTCGACTTTTATTCAATGCTTCACCGGATAGGTGACCAATATAAAGATATCAGATTCGGAAGACGCGTTAAGTTTTGGATACAGTTACTTTTTTCCTTCGTGCGATTAGCACATTTAGCCAGTGTCAAAGTAATTTTTCTTACAAGTTTTACTTATAAATAAACTATAATATTTCTTTCTGCATGATGATGATAATGAAAGATAATAGAAATGAAATAATATACCCCCCAACCCCTTGAGTATCTCAGTAAAGATGTGGGGCAAAACCGCAGACATGGACCCTTCACTTTCACTCCAAACTCTCTTGGTTGCAGTTATTGTTGTAAGATAACAGTCGTTGAAACCCAACAACCAGCATTGGGCCAGCGTAGTGGGTTATGGCCGATCTGCTCATATTGTATGTATGTTTGATGGCCTAAACCCAGCAGAAGATGATTAGCCTAACCAATTTTTCATATTGTGGAAACGACCTTCAATCGACATAGTACTTATATACTACTAAGAATTACTATGAACTTGATCTCATAGCTATATGAATAAATTGTTGTAATAGCCACAAACTTAGGCGAAATACCTCTGTATTTCGCCCAAGTTTGTGGCTATTACTAGATGTAGCCAGTAGTCCACATGTTGCTCTCAACATGTGGACTACTGGCTAGATATAATAGTAAATTCAGTATAAAATGAACCGGTGTCAATAGCTTCCTCAGAACAATAATGCTTTAGTTATAGTGTTGTGTGAGGAGCTCTATGGCGCAGTGGTTAACGCGCCCGGTCTGCGTTCGCAAACGCCGGTCATTGAATGGGTGAACAAAAATGTATCATCTCGAGTTCCTCCGTGCTTCGGAAGGCACGTAAAGCTGTTGGCCCCGGCTGCATTAGCAGTCGTTAATAACCACCAATCTTTGTTTTTTATTTTAATTTTCAACGAGGTTCTTTGCCTATTTTTCACCTAAATTAATAGTAACTTACGATAAGGCCAAAGTTAGAAGGGCACTTCATAAGGAATTCTCATCCACTTATAACGTTATTTGCTTTATAATGTATTATTAGGCCCCTTTACTTAAGTGGTAAAACTTTTGTATTTCTTATCCAGATACTGTATAAGTATGGGAAAGTTCTTATTAGAATCAGGTAAACATCAAAAATAAACAGCTATGATGTTGCTTAAAGAGGATGCAGAAGAGTATTTAAGAATACCTACAACTTTTCACAATCTTATTAGTTTATCATTAGGTGCCCTCACCAATAGGATACAAAACAATGTCAATGTTATCTGTAAGGATTAATGCCAGGATTGATGTCAATGTCACGATAGAAATAAAGCCCGCTCGAATGCTCAGTATTTTTTTATAATCTTATCAGTACTTCTCATAAGTAGAATTCGTAGACTAGAGAGATGTCACATATTCAACTTCAATATTATTCAACTGGTCCTCAACAATCAATCAACGCAAACGTTCAAAACTGTATCTACACTTAGGTATTATTGTCATCAAAATCTTTCCTCTAACTGGTGATACCAGTCTAAAGTAATTCACTTACGATTTATTCGATCGTAAGCTTTTCACAGCCATTTTACTCGCAAGGTACTCGAACCTCTTCTGTCTTTTGTATATTTTTCTATTCCATAGAATATCTTCTGAGAGGAATCGAGACAATTTCAATAAACTCCACCATTTCGTTCTTATGAGAGCTGCATTGTGTACGATTCCTTCTTGCTTTCCCTCTTTTCTTTTACCCACAACCAAAGCATGTCTGGCAGCCACGTCGCCAACAATATGACTAATAGAATATTCTGTGCTGTTATACAGATGATGTAGCTTTTAGTGAAATCTCTTATCCATCCTAGGAAAAGACCGGCTGGTGGTACAATGATACCCATTGTTAGCATACCCAAGCCTACTGCAGCGGGGACTTGATCCATCCTACAATGTTCTGATATGGCTATGTTTCTTGCCACGATTATCATACTCCTTCCGAAACCGTATAGGCAGGACATCGTGATGAGCACAGTGAGGTCCGTCTGGTACGCCAAAACTGAAACCCATTAAACAGGTATATTAGAGCCGAATAGAAATAATGTTCAAAATCTACCTACTCGCATATAGCTAAGCCATGGTGCAAAGATCGTATATTTATAAACTTTTTATTACAATCACAATACTTGTATAAAATATTGTTGAAACGACAACCTCACGTATCAATAAGCCGTTGATAAAATTCTCTTCACTTTGAAAAACGGTGTTATCGTAAATATTTTTACATTCCTAATTCTGCCCTTGTTTTGTGTTTTTGAAATAATTTCAGGGTCACCATATTTCGAATAAACATGATAATATTCTATGCATATTTTAATGCCAACTCACAAACGGTAACTCTGAAAAGGTGTTGATAATATTTCGAAAGGAGGTATTTCAATCCAAGCCACGATAGCCTATTGGCCTGACACAGTTTGTCAGACGGTTCAGTAAGTGGAAAATTTTCAACGCCTCTCAGAGTCGATTCATTTTTTTTACTTACTTTGCCTGATGACGATGAGCCACACACTAGTCATGATCAGCATCCAACGGGCCTTTATTTTGTACTTATCCTGGAATATTGGTAGGATCAAACGGCCTGCTATGTCTGCGCCAGCCACCGCTGACATGCAAGTGGCAGTTTGCGTTTTATTCATCAGCACTTCATTCTGTAAATGAGACACGAATATGTTTACAAAATCAGTTTATCATGATGTATAAGTAGCTTATTGTTTACTGGGTTTATTCTTTTTTTTGTCTAGGGAAAATGCAAAGCAGTTCATGGCAACCTAAAGCTATGGGGGACTCTTCTCCCTGATCTCCGCCCAGGCACTAAAAGCTCGACGGTGGAATGGGAAGTATCTGTCACGGGATCAGCTAGGGACCACGACGGCAAGCACCAAATTCCAGATTTTTTTTGTATAACCAGGGACATAGTATGTAAACCCAAAACTGAAAATCTTAAAATCCCGTCCCGCGCTGTAGGTATAATTAGCTGGCCACCTTTCGTACGACCGTGCGTACATATGGCGCGCGAGGGTTTAACCTCGCATCTTACTAATTTTTAAACTAAATAAATAGAAGGATAGATAGATTAGAATAGGGCAAGTAAAAGGCAGAGCACCCGCTGCTATGGAATGAAAGACGATGGTAGTACCTATGTTGAAATAAAAAATATTATATTGATATTGTATGTAGATTTACTTCGACATAATTATTAACTTCAATTTGTCATGCAATTGTTAATTCAGTATTTATATTCATGACGTCATGCGCATCAGGTGCGCAAAAATAAGTAGCAGTGATCGTACATGTAAGTACGCAGAGGTTACTGAACCACTAATATTGTGTCTTGTTTATTTTGATGAGATGTCACAACATAAATGTTTAATAAAAAATTGCATGACCAATTAAAGTTAAGTTAGTTCGTTTCTTTAAAGATCTTCACTTTATTTATTTATTTATTTTAAACTTTTGCAACATACGTGGCGGACCTAATGTCTGAGGCATTCTCAACCAGTAAATCATAGGGTGGTGCAGATATAGCTTAGCTACTTATAAAAATACAGATGAGCTCGTGGTAATAATTTTTGGTCACCAATACGACGACTGGACATTTCAAAAGCTTGCTTTACAATAAATTTATTAATCTAATAAAGATAAAGTATTATTCAATTACCTGTAAAAAGAATGGGTACAGCATGCTGAAGTTTTGAATTGACGTAACTGAAAGAGCTGTTCCGATAATGATGTTCAAGAAACGAGGGCTCGACAATAGTGAAATATCGAATAAATCATACATTTTCTTTAGCCAGCTTTTCTCCGCGGGCGCTACGGGCACTACAGCACTTTCTGTAACAGAAAAAATATTGCGTCATTGATAAACAGTAATGTTATTCGAATTGTATCAAGTTTTGTCAATTAAAAATGTATACATTCTGAAGTTATTGTGACAACACGAACGTCATACTTGAAATCCGCAAACACAGATAGCACGTCCATTGTTTACATACAAATAACTTGATAATTGTGGCCCGTAATATTCTTATACGATTTCGTCATTGGTTCCTTTAAATTACATCGTGATTTTCGTCAAACTAGATTATTCGGATATCTCATATATACATCACATCACATCTAAGAAACTAAAACACTTGGATTTAGATTCTTAAGAGCCACATGTATACTTATAAAACATAAATGAACAATGTCTAATCCCAATAACGAGTGGGATTGTAGTTCTAACATAAGGACGTAACTACAAACAGAATAAAAATGAAAAATTGCATTTAATGAACACTTGCAATGATTATTGCAAAAAGATAGATAATGCATAATTTTATGTAACATTTCATAATTCTAGTTAATTATTAATTAATTTTTTAATCTTTGAGTAGCATAGTGCTGTTCATAAACAATCTATAAATACCTAATAGTTAGAAAAGCTGTGGTAAAATTTTTATACTTGACAGAGCGTTCAATTCACATATTGTCACGACATAAATAAAAAAATATATATTACCATTATTTTTACTAGAAGCCACAGTAACATTTTGATGGCTTTCTGATTTTTTGTCAGACCATCCATTTTCATTGCCATTTTTGTTTTGGACAACAATTTGAGGATCTGTAGCACGCCTGCCTAGCACACTCGTTAATTCGTTACGAGTGTTTGAATTCTTTCTAATCACAATGTTTTTGTGTTTATTTTCTAACAACTGTAGATTTTCATCTACTGCCACTTCGACCTCAACTCTTTTCATATGTCTTTCCACGGGTTGAATAAGTAAAGTGCCTCCAATCTAAAAGACAAAGAAAAAATTAATATATTTTTTATTTAAATATGTGCGATTTAAGTAGTTTTCGAAATTATGCAAATCAATCAAAAGATAAAACGTAAACATTATCAAAA
Source organism: Eudonia mercurella (assembly GCA_963082485.1). Taxonomy (NCBI): domain Eukaryota; kingdom Metazoa; phylum Arthropoda; class Insecta; order Lepidoptera; family Crambidae; genus Eudonia; species Eudonia mercurella. Next base: position 20,326,297 of record OY720023.1, on the reverse strand, counting down.
TAAATATAAAGTAAACATTACCCCATGTAAACTCAAAGCGGAAAGGATCAAACAAGCACCTCTAAATCCATAACTTTCCAAAAGGTATCTAACTAAGTGAGGCATTAAGGTCTGACCCACACCTGTTCCAACATTGGCGAGGCCGACAGCGCGGCTCTTTTTAAGCTTGAAGTAGCTATTTATAGCCACAAACGAGGAATTCTGTATGAAACCCAAGCCCAAACCTGCAAATTAATTTTAACTCGTCAATAAACAACAACGATGTAAACGCACCTAAGTCCGTTTTTACACGCCGCTACTCGAAACAAACTAGTTACAAACAAATAATAAGTAACAACAATGTCATAGCAATATTATTTCAATGACGGTCCGTACGTACATGACGTAAACAATTACAAACTGGTTTGTAACGTTCCTTAGTACCAGTACCAGTTTGCATTGTGACATTAGTGCTGTTCATCTTAAATTCTAACTAAATGCCTACCGTTTAACTGAGGTGGCTCCTGAGATATCTGCCTGGTGCTGGAGGGGTGAAAGTTTACGCAGAGCCTCAGCTACGAGCACGAGCGGCTTGCGACGCGGCGAGCGAATTTGTAGTTCATTGCACGTTATTCTACGGCAGTCATAGTTAACGGTCACAGAATGAACGCAGTTACGTAAACTGTCAGCCTTCCAGCACTGCGCAGCTACTTCAGGAGCCGTCTCAGTAAAGCACTAGGCCTGTAGATACTCATTGGTAATTACAGTTTGTAACTAGTCTGTTTTGAATAGCGTCGTATAAGAATGGCCTTAGAGATGTTTCGCAGAATTCCTATTTCTTATCTCGTATCATTAACACCAGCTCGTACACTGTATCGATAATTTATCGACGTTGTTATCTTACCTAATAGTACTCCGTAGGTTAAGGTTAAGTGCCAAATATTTGTCGCAAATCCACTTAAAAATATGCCCAATGTACAAGAACAGGCCCCCGCTACTGCCACCACTCTTGTTGATGACATTTTGACTAGTGCTCCGGCAATTGGTCCTCCAAAGTTTGTGACGAAAAGCATAGTGCTGAGTACCATGGCAGCGCCTTGTGTTCTGTGGCCCATCGCTTCTAAAGCATCTCCGTATAACAGACTGAATAGAGAGAGCATAGATTGATTGAAAATCTGTAAGGAAATTGTAAGGTTTTGGGTGAGAAGGAAATTTCAGTATTTTGTCTTAGGAAAACGAGTGCGTGGTTACTCAATAAATAGTTCGTGCATTTTTTTAAGTTTGAAGACTGTGTCTACCTGTTTTTTATATATGTTTATACAGGTAATGTTTTCCCAATTTATATAAAAGTCTTGTCTAAGTATCGTTTTTAGTTAAGTTTGATGGTATTAAGAGTATCTGTTTTCTGGAGAATTAGCACTGAATAATTATTTGTAGGCATTCTTTATGTGATCTTGGGCGTTCAATTAAAGCTAAAAATACTAGCTTTTGCTTTTGTTTGATGTATTTGTAAATAACAGCAAACAATTTTTTAAATGAGGGTATACAAGCTACTAACTATCATGAGATGACCAACACCTCAGTCTCCCCGTGACCACGGACCCTGCAAAGGGTTCGAAACGTCAGGATAAACGTTAAAAAGTAATGTGTAAAATAAATGCGAGTCGATCCGTAAAAGTTGTTTCATTTCAATGTGTAGTGTTCACGTAAACTTTAGAAAACAATATGATGATGAGTTCTTGGATTTTAGTAAAGTAACACAGTAACAATGTTAAAATTTGAGCTATGATATCTTACCTAAGTATTTGCTACTTAAGTCGAGGATGGCAGTTTAAAAAACGTATAATTAAAAAATTGAGACTTAAAAGACAACCTAAAGCTAAATAAACGCTTATTGAAAAAAGAAAATGTTAGTTTATTTGATTATTTAAGCACCTTTTTTGTGCAGGTACATTATTATTAGATTCGAAGATTAAGTAGTAGTATTAAAGTAGTATTAAAATAAAGAGCAATAGCCATTTTGTATTTTGTTTAGTACTTGACAACAATGATAAAACACGGATAGAATACCTAATCATCATTGTTAAATAACATTAATATCTATGTAATATATAACCTTGGTTCTAAGTTCAATGGATCAAAACAGGTGATAACAAAAATTGAAAAAATATGTTGTTACATTGATAGCTCTATTATCTAAAGGCCACTCTTATACGTAGAAATTAAACGTCATGAACAAATCTTATAGAAAATATACTGTGAATTACGTTATAATAGATCATCCAAATTGAGCAATATAAACTTTTTAAAGCTTCGCATGATTCTAACTTGCAACTAAACAAATCATTAAGATATTAATTAACTTTGTACAAAGTTGACAGAGCTAATAAAAGAAAGAAAATTAGGCTACAGACATATTCACATTATGTATGATGTAAACACAAATAATTGTTACTCATCGCTACCTAATTTTTATTATCATCACTTCATATTATCATCAAGTACGAGTACAACGACTCAATAGTTATGCCCAAACTGAAGATGCAACAATTTGTTTTATTGCGTTGGTAAGTTGAAACCTAAAAACCAAATATAAAGTTGGTAAATAGACACATTTCAGGAACATTAAATACTTCATACAAATCTACTTGTGTCATACATATTATTTTTCTACCGTTTTGAATCCTCTGTAGGGTTATTAATCTAAGGTAAGGTAAGGCTATTCATCTAAATAAGACCTAAAAAGACCTAGTTAATATATATAATTAAGAATTTAATTGTAATGCAAATTAGAAAACAACAGTATTTAAATAAAACAACTTTTACGGATCAACACGCGATTATTTACACATATTGATTTACATTATTTAAGCAATCCTTAAAAATGGGTGTTCGTGTAAAATATTCTTATGTTATTTTATTAAGCCGGTAATCGAGCTTACTGTTCGCCTGATGGAAAGTGGCCACCACAACTCATAGACGCTTGCTATACCTAGGTTTTATGCACACGTAGTCTACTCAATGATCGTTGTTTATGATGACATTTTATATGCACCAGATCTAGAACCCTTCAATCTAGATTGGTAACATAAATTAGGTTTTAAGGTAGTCGCCATCCAATTGGATTCAGTTCAGAATCACGTTGTGGTAGCACAAGGTATTTCTTATTTATAACGTGACTGTTAAACTTGTCGCAAGCTGGCCAGACTTACTCCACACACATTTGTTCTAGCAAAGATATCACCAAAGTTGTACTCACGTTAGAGAGTGCGGTGCCTACGAGAACCATCCAACCCCAGCCTCCGTCGGGAGGTACTAGCATCGTAACCTTTTGCAGCTTGCTAGCCACTAATGCATTTTTCTCAGCAGCCATGTTTGATTTATTTTCTAATTTCTTTTGTTTCTCATGAACATCGATTGGTAGGTCGGAGGCCTTCGTGTTGTTTGCACAGATGTCACTGCTTTTCGTCTGTAACAGGCAAACAGTAATGAAATATGATGCAAGACGCGTGCGATCAGATGCAATGTTTGTACAACATGCAATGTTATTATTTGTGGAACTTTAAATAAAATGTTTAGTATTTTTGTTTGGGTTTGGATTGTTAAGATCCGAAAAAACTTTAACTTTTTTTTTTATTAATTAGGCGTTGAAACCACAAAACATTTTCGTTTATAAATACCTTCATTTATTGAACAGAAACCAATGTACACATTATAAAATGTAATCGTAACTTTTTGGTGAAAGATAGCTGAACTTTTGAAATAACTTCTTATTACAATGCCTGTCTTCCATAGAGGTCGGCGGAGAGGTATCTCTGAACACGGTGAAATTCTCTAATAGTTATGTCACACTTACTAAGAAAATACGAGAACGATCTTTTATAAATAAATTTATACTAATCTGACATTTTACAGTGACAAAGTTTAGTTTTCCATTCATTCAAATATTATACTTAGTTTTAATTGATTCGACATGTATGTATCTATCTAATTTTGAGTTTATTTATATAATATTCACATTTTGAATATAACATTCTATCTTGACATAATTTTTAATTTGAGAATTAATATTTTTAATATTATATAGAACGAGTATTGTATTAAATAAATTAATAATCTTTTGGCAAATGTCACTAAGTATAGCTTGTAATCGCTTTGGATTATTCTGTAAGCTTACAAGACTTTTTATAAATGAATAAATAAACTTGTCTTTTCTGTAACAATAAGTAACCAAACATTAACAAAAATAACAAATGGAATAAAGTCTCCGATTTGGTTTACTAAAATATTTTGCGAACTCCTCAGATGCCAATAGCGGATATCAAACTTCAAGAGAATATAGAACAAAGACAATGGTTGGTCATGAAAGTTCCGGCTAGTAAACTGAGATCGAAGCTGACTCGTGTGACTTATGGGGTGTGTTTGCGCATAGTACATATAATAATGTTGGACTACTGACACTATGTGACCCTCGTTATCACCAAAAGATAAATAAAACGCATCACAACTCATATACGAGTAGTTCATCGATACGAATAGTCGTCAGCTACTTTAAGTTTTTTTCCTCAAATGTTTCAATTATGACAGCTAAAGTAGCAACTACTGTCTTTTTAGTTTCTTTAAAGTATATGCCGGTTTTCACGTAGCCTTGACTGAAAATAATTGCCTAACCATCGTTTAAAAAGGCGTCACAATTAGCATTACAATAAATAAAGTTTTAACAAACTCAATACAGAATCCTTCAACACTAACATATTTCCCTATTTACTACCAGGCCGTTAAAAACTATTGACTAATGATGTTCACTTTAGATTTTGCTGGAAATCTTGGTATAATATAAATACCTATAATAAAGGCTAACGAACTTTAAGATGGAGTTAAAAGAGTTTTAATGATAGCTATGAGATTTCATCATTATAGATCTTATTTACGTTTTAATCGCTTTTAGAGTTTATCAACAAAAAAGTTATGTATTTTTTTTTGGAAAGCGATTCTTGATTGCCTCAAGCGGCATTTTCAGCGTCACCGGACAATCAAAAATATTTTGAGAGACAAAAGCTTTTGCCTTAAATACATTGTGTTATTTATGAGTTTGTTTACATAAAGGTTCATTTATCCGAGGAAGAAAGCGATAAACTATGATATCGTAGTGTTTATGAACTTCAATCTAATTGCAAAGATTACAAACATCGCATGCATATAAATAGAATTTCTTTGGTAATTAGTCCATGATTAGACCAAACTTTAATGCCTAATACAGAAACGAACTGAACAAACGGGTTATAGCAAATAAAGGAAATCTGCAAAGCGACACCTACCGCAACCGGCACAAAACACCATCGAAATAAGCAATATTAAATGTCCATAGATGGCGCTGAAAAGTCTTTTCCTTATTTCGGAAAAACTTCGATTGTCTCATAAACGGACCACAGTGATTTCAACTTATACAATTTTAACCACATGAATATAAATTTAAATGCAATACCGATAGTTAAACCGATAATGTCATGCAAAACCTTTGTTGTGAGCGTACCACCAAACAAATGTACAACCCACCTCCATGGGATTTATGGCAAATGATCACCGCACCCTATTGACACTTATAGCTTGATGGGTACGGGTGCCAAGTGCGAGTTTTGTTTACTATCCCTATTCATTCGAATACGTTTACGAAAACAAAAATTAGTATGGCATTGAAGCAGCGCCTCCTGACGGCATACGAGAAGAGTTAACATTTTGCCATACACATTCTCGTTTACGTAAACGTTAACAAATGGCGAATGAAACTCGCACTTGGCACCCTGACGCCTGCTCACATCAACCTATCCAAAACTGTCAAATTTATTTAATACACTTTCAACCTTATGATTATTAGAGCACAAAGTTTAAAGTCTATTGTGGAAAGACAGTTTGTGGTAGGTCAGGCGTGTTTACCATAGACTCGGAAGACATCCCTAACAATGCTAGTAACAATAATGGCCAGAATTTTACTCGCCAAATGGAAGAAATTATTAAAGCAAGACATGCTTGACATCCGAAACTCAACATTCGTTTTCGCATTTCGATTATGTCAACAAAATTCCGCGCTCACAATATTACCACTTATTTTAAACTCAAAAGCCGTACTAAATGCTTTATACTATACAAACAGTTATGTTATACTGCCGGATTCAAAGAGATAACTTTAGAAAACTGTAACATGAATTGGGAAAAGCCTATCTCCAGTAGTCTCTAGGGCTGATAATCTGACTTATAAAGCTGACTTCAAAGAAAAGATTTTGCATTTTAACAATTAGGTGAGATGAAGGTGTTGCATGCATACAATTTATAAGTTACATGAATATTTAACCACAGAAAGTTACAAATTATTAGTATTCGACAAAATAACAATATAAACAGCTGTTATCAAAATGTTGGAAACTCAATAGCATATCAACACTTATCAACCCACAACTGTTATTGCACAGTGATGCTAGCTAGTGTTTAACATGATAGCATTTTAGCAGCTCTGTAGAATTAAAGTGTACACACTCAAACATATAAACATTTATATGTCTTCGTACAATTAAATTAAGATGGAAAAATAAAATTGATCAAATAATATATGAAGAAAATTGGTCAAATAATTGGTTAAAATTGATTAGTAATACCTATTTCTTTCATTATCACGGTGTATTTTCTGAGACTAGTTTTTCTAATTTTATTCAAAATAAAAATGTAGTGACACTTATTTATCACTAACTTTATTAACCAATTTGCTATAAAATAATGAATTCAACAGAAAAACCATTGCAATGTGTCAGACTTGACTCACGGGACAGAAGAAGCATTTAATACCGGAAAACTCGTTTTAATTCAGTTTGTTTTACATCAATGACATACAGGTAGAGTAATCATAACCGCAACATGCGGTAATGAGATGATAAAAATACACTGACCGCCACTCGTTTTAATTAGATTTGTCTTGACGGTACGAAGCAAAGGTTTATCGACCCCATGACGCAATCGAGTCAATCGATGCCCCTTGTCAAACATTCGAAACACATCGAATCTTTGCGATACTGATTCGCAACACGATAAAGCATTATGTCATATCAGAACAATGGTTTTGCTACCCAGAAATGAACTTGACGGCGCTAACAATAGGGTTGTTCTTACCTAAGCACGCACACTCATGGATGTAACGGATTATTTTGTAAGTAACAATTAAAAACTATGTATTCGTTCACGAGTGCTCTCGATAGCCACACCGAGTGACAGACTAATTGTTTGTAACACGTTTGCACCGGCCGGCTTCACAACCATCAATGAACATTGACGCACTACTAGTACGGGACGCGATAATGTAATACGTAGTCGAAGATACAAGGATTCAAAAACTTAATCGATACGTTGTTATCTATCTAGTCGCCTTAATATCGATCCAGAAGATATACTCCTTTTTACAATCTAAATTGGTGTATAATCGTTACAAATGTTTGCGGATATTGTTTTATGTTCCCTTGTTCATCTTAGCAAACATCGATCAGATATTATTTATCTAGTCACCATTGATAGTTTAGTGTTGCTTACTTGGATTAGGTTGCTGTAGGTCAGTTATGCCAAGACTTCGTGCCTGGATGGGGAGGAGGGAGCTGATTGGATAGTCACCAATGAACCAATGGAATCCGCAAATGGATTTCTCCTTGTACAAAAAAAGGTCAGTTATGCCGAAGCGACTGAACTAAAAGGGTCGAAAGGAGAGTCTCCAGATAACTGGCGGGCTTACCCAGGAGTAGTTCCCGTTAGCATTCGTAAAATGGATTTCCCCTTTTACATAAAATCAAAATACTTTTCCTTGCGATTGGGACGGATTGGATATCGGTTCTATAATGTTTTACACACAATTCATATTTTCATTCCACAAGCAACATTTGTCAACGTTTCATTTCACAAACTATTGCTTGAAAATTACCTTGCATGGTTATCAACCAACGATAGAGTTGAGGCCAAATAATTTTATCAATTCCCAATCTTCTGATCCCGTGTTTTCTAGACTGTGCTACCATTGAAGCGTCACTTGGAATATATTGTTTAAAGAAACTGTCGTTTATCGTCCTATGGAGCAATGACGAATATAAAGATGGTTTTTGTGAGAGTGCGTCGCTGCTTTTTTTTCACATCTTGCTTGCTTTGACGAAGAATAGAGAGAATGTGAGCCTCGAGCCATTGAGGTGTCATGATTAGTCCATTACCGGTCTCAAACCCAAAGGTACCGAGTTCAATTTCCTGCGGGGTACACATTGCGTTCGATTTGGTTGGTAGTACGGCTTGTTTTAAGGTTATCTTATATGTTACCTACCACCATCTTTAAAAGTATATTGTCTTATCACTCCGTATAGCTATAGCGTCAATCTGGGCTTAGACCTTTCCTGATCGACGATAAAGCTAGTCTCTTCTATGACCCATTTCGGGTCATAAAAGTCATATGGCACAGTATTACTATTTCGTGCATATGGTGGGTGTCAACGACTACTATTTAACGATAGGTAGTAGTACGGATTTATCTAAATTCGCTGTAAATTGGTCACTTTCATGTTTAAAAGTTGCAACACTTCCATGAATAATGCAGTGAGCATAACCTCAGGCCCCAAAGTATCTGAGTATTGTATGACTGCTGAGTATTTATAAGGAAAATATGTATTTGTCAAATAAGAGGCAATCGATCAGTAAGCAATCACTTGTTTAATAATTTACACATATAACAAAGGAACACTATTACCTTTAATCCCTTACGTCATGATAAGATACCGTTGAAACGTGTGGAATATCTTGCGATAAACTATTTGAGTGAGACTGGTACATTTTAATAATGCTCTATTTCTCATTGGCAACAATTTATGACGTATCATGTGAAATGTTCATGATAATTGTTTTTTTTAATGTCAACGATAATTACTACGTGACTTGAAAATTTTGTTATTTTATTATAATTTAGGTTAGTAGGTTGAAGGCCAGAAGAGACTAGAACTCGTATTTTTGTATGTACCTAAGTTGGTAAATGACTTTGCCTTGTGTTAAGGGAAGAGGAGTCCAGATACAGACAGCTAATATAGCAGGTAAAAGTGAAAGCAAAGTTAATAGCCTATAACTGTCCCACTGCTGGGCAAAGGCCTCCATCATTAAAATCAAGTCATCTCTACATTTGATGGGTAATGACATCCCGGTTATGCATCGAAAAATCAGAAACACACTTTGCCCGACCCGGGAATTGATCCCGGGACCTTCCGGTACTGAGCCGAGCTCTTTGCCACTCGGCCACCGAGGCGTAAAGCAGGATTGTGCAGCATTATCCATCCTCTGCACAATCCTTGCTGACCCGAAAATTGCTTCTTCACATCGTATGTTGTAGAAAAGAGATATCCCATCAAAAATATAAATGTGAAATGAGAGCCAATTTCAATCTACACTAATATTATAAAGGAAACCTTTGTATTTTTGTATGTATGTAAGTATGTTTGCAACGAATACACTCAAAAACTACTTGACCGATTAAAAAAATATTTTTCCATTAGAATGCTACATTAGCGCTGAGTAACATAGGCTATATAAAAAAATGAAATAAAATACTAAAAACGACAATTTAAAAATGTTTAAATAATTTTTAACGCAAATTTTGTTGCGAACAAATTACAAAAACACAAATATCAGAAGGGTGCAGGTTCAAATCCTGCTCGTGGAAATTTTTTCAACATTTGTGTTTTTGTAATTTGTTAGCAACAAAATTTGCGTTAAAAATTATTTAAACATTTATAAATAGCTTGCTTACTGCTTAACTGATCTTTAATATTTGTAAAAATATTATGATCGGATGTTAGTGACGGTAGTTGTTGACATTGAATGGGCGCCTTTGGCTTTCAAAGTAAAAAGTGTTGAATAATTTCGGCGGGCTGGTTAGAACCACGATAGCTCAATTGGAAGAGCACCTGACCCGGAATGTCAGAAGGGTGCAGGTTCAAATCCTGCTCGTGGAAATTTTTTCAACATTTGTGTTTTTGTAACGACACTTTAATTTTCCAATACAAAATGATTTGTTTGTTTTGTTGTCATGGAAACCATTGACATATATTTAACTCAAAAACAACAATTTGGCTGAGGGGGGGGGGGGGGAAGCTTAATAGTTCACAAACGGATGCCTCAATCAAAAAACTTTAAAAAAATATTTAAAAAAATATTACTTCACCACTTTGTCGGCGTGGTTAATATGTATATCCATGCCAAATTACAGCTTTCTAGTACTAAAGTCTATGAGCTAGGCTGGAGACGGAAAGACAGACAGACAGACAGACAGACAGACAGACAGACAGACAGACCGACGACATGGCGAAACTATAAAGGTTCCTTGTTGACTACGGAACCCTAAAAATTAAGATTTTTGGACGTTAAAATTTAAATAACCGTTTGAGGTGTGTTTATAAAATTTGGAGCACATATGTATCTCGCAAGTCTCAATATATGAGCCAAATTGGATATGTTTATGTGAAATAGTTTTTGAGTTAGGAGGGGGTCAAAAGTGGCTCCAAATGGTTCGTGTAATATTACACACGGTGCTGCTCGCCAGTTCTGTTAGCTTGAACTTGGCTTGACACGCTACCGCATGTCTAATACGTGTGCTGGAAAAGCATTCCATTTTTCTGCGACTACAAAAACAGCCACCAAACATCGTCCACGACTGAAGAGTGGTCACGGTAAATCGGTAACATCGAAGACCAGACCGTGATCTACAGGAGTGGGAAGGATAAAAAAATAATTCTTCGAAACTCAACACCATATAATTATTTACATCACATATTGGTGTGTTCAACTACTAAGTTCTTAGAAAACGAACATTGCACTCGGAGATACCCAGACACCTCGATAATGACCTTTGTTACAAAATGATTCACATTTAATTGAAACTTTTTATGTATGACGAAATGCTGATTCATTTATTACCATTATGTATTATGAATAGCATCACGTTCGTGTATGTACAGTCAGCATCCACATAATCGAATTAATTAATTAAGATGTGACAAAATAGCAAACGGCACCCAGGTCACCAGGGATTAAAAGCAATTACTATCACATAGCAGGAATCAGAGATGCGTTGCTGACCTTTGAGGAAAGAGTAGACTCGTTTCAAGGTTTCTAAATGGTAATGGTCAGGGAATATCGATACAACGTAAGTGGTGAAAACAAATTTAATTTTTAAGAAAAGCAAATCTTACTGTTTTGTCATTAGAGTATATTTTGAGTAAACTTAAGGTACGCATAACAATTAGTTATACTCATCATCATCAGCTCATTTTATGTCCTCACTGCTGGGGCACGAGCCTTCCTTATGGATGGATAGGAAGAACGGGTCGTAAGCCCACGCGGGCCCAGTGCGGATTGGTGGTTGTTAACGACTGCTAATGCAGCCGGGACCAACAGCTTTACTTGCCTTCCGAAGCACGGAGGAGCTAGAGATGAAAAATTTTTGGTCACCCGTCCGATGACCGGCCTTTGCGAAATTTGGTTACTCTCAGCAATCGCAGATGCGCCATTGAGCTCCTCTTTTTATACTAAAAAGTAAAAACCTTTTTGATAATAATACTATGCTTCGAGCAATTTGACACCGACCGTACACGGTTTTAAAGCCTTATCTAAACGACCACAATCAAAGTTCAATTACTCTTTAGCAAACAACCGTATAAAATAAAAACTTGAATAAATTGAGTGATATTATAATGCATGGTGAATAATTGTAGTGTATAGTTGTAGTAAAAACAAACATACTACAAATAAGAAACTACGAAAGGGAACAACTTAAACTTAACATATAATACAATAATATTGGGTCCGTACCTATGAAACTGACGTTTTTTTCTCACTTATTAATAGGTGTATTACTTCTAAAAGTCAATACCGGTTGTAATTATTATTATACACCTTTAATTAAGACTATGTTACTTAGGCTTCAGTAATAACAATGATTATTCAGTTTGTCTTCATCGCCCAATATTTTTTTTAAATTGACTTCTTTTTTTTTCGCGGAATTGACCTTTTGTTTCATTGTAGCTTTGAAGGGACTTAATTTTTTTCGTTTTAATGTCTGATGTATTTAGCTAGTGAAACAAACACACTACTCTACAATTTTTATAGTGTTAACATAAATAGATGCTAAGAAAATTTAAAAAAAACGTTAGTATGAAAAATATAATTTTATAAAAAATCTTCATACAAAATGTCAATTTCATAGGTAAGGACCTAATATAATTCTCGATACTCACCTAAATTGAAAATGTCACGTAGAAAAAGTAAATAATAAAATAAACAGTTACTGCTATGCGCTTTCTGTGCTGGTCGATGTTTCCTCTATAGGAGTGGCTTTAAATGCTTACTACGCAAATGTCTATTCATCATTGTCTTATGGAATAATATTTTTAGGTAATTCAGTTAATGTGAATAGTACATTTTTGCTTCAAAAACGTTGCATTAGAATATTTTTTAGCAAGCAAAACGATGAAAGTGTTCGAAATACATATAGAGAAAAGAGACTCTCATTGCTTAGCATATACATTTTAGAGATGTGCAAATTCGTGAAAAATCAAATGTCTTTGTTTCCAAAAATATCAGATACGAGAATAAGACAAGCTCCTTTGAGACTCTTTGATGCTATGCAACAACCGCGAATCAATTCTATGATTTTTGAAAGAGTACCTTCTTATGTGTCTGCTATACGTACTTACAATAAATTGCCTATTGAATTAAAGTGCCATCCCGATTATAGCATTTTATAATGTTAATGAATATTATGATATTAATAATTAATATATAATTAATGTTAAAAATTTCGATGTACAGATACACGTAGTAATTAATAACGCTTGTTAAATCAGAAATCACACCTTTACCACAATATTTGAGTACAACAAACACAGTTGAATAAATATACGCTAACAAATAAAGAAAAACAGATGTAGAAATTGCGCGTTCTCATTAAATTATATAGTAAAAGATGGCTAAATAAGACTACGTTGAGCAGAACCTTACATTAATTTATTTTATTTTAAGCTTTAACAAGACTCTACAGCTTGGATCCGAGACATTTCAGTAATGCAGACAAATAACTGCACTATGTAACTGAAGATTACCGAATGGAAGTACTTAGAACAAAGTTCGTCGCTAAAAGTTGTTGAATTGGTATGACGATTTCATTTCATAATTACTATCGCCATCAAGAGTAAAAGCTTAGTGAGATCAGATTAGTCATCATCATCATCAGCTTTAAACGTCTCGCTGCTTGGCACTACGCTGGCCAGTAGCGGGTTGTTTTGTTTAAACGGCTGCCATCTTATGACAACAACATAAACCAACCGGGAATTTTATAAAGGTATATTTGATTAGTTCACTGCATAACATACTCCATAAGTAGACATTTAGCCTCGATAAGAGCGGTCACAAGTTTGTTGGTCATACGTACCTATACTTGGAAAATAATAAATTATCACAATAAAACGTGCTATATATTTTTAGTAGGTTTAGATGACATTGAATGAACATTTAAAAAGATAACTAGAATGTTGTCGTGAGTCAAGATAGTCTATTATCTCCATATCTCTTTTTTAAACGAGTGATTATAGCATTAGTAACAGTGAGTAAGCTTAAGTAAAGATGTGATAAGTATTAGAAAGTTGCTTTCCAAAGTTTACGCGAACACTGGCAGTTCAGCTACATACTGAAAGACAACACTTTATAAGAGTCTAAACGCGTTCATTTTTTAATTTTGAATTTGGACTATTTGACCCCTGAGAAGTGTCCATGGTAAAAAATATTAACTTGTTGGCTGTCCAAAAATAAATGATTAGATTATTTTATTAAATAGTAAAAGAAGAAGGATCGTAACAGCAGATTTATCAATTTTTTCAACAAATTATACTCGGATTACGTTCGTCACGATTAGCTTGGCTGATTCTTGTTGAACATGGCTATCTTAATAATACAAGATTATTTCAACTTCAGTACACAGATAATATCGGTACAAAATTTTGATAAGATATCGAACATACGCATGTATCGTGCTCGAGCGTGCACACGCCTGCACATTAGACTACCACAAACTGTCAAATTTCGTAAATAGACTTTGAACCTTATTGTCGAGGCATTTGCTTGAAAATGTATTGAAGAAATTTGTCAGATTTGGATAGATGTTCAAAATAATTTTTAACGCAAATTTTGTTGCGAACAAATTACAAAAACACAAATGTTGAAAAAATCCTGCTCATGGAAATTTTTTCAACATTTGTGTTTTTGAGATTTGGATAGGTTTATATGTAGGCGTCTGTACAAGGGGAACCTGTTTATACACTGCTTCTATTTTGTCTAACCTGAACTTTGCATGACGTAAGTTCACACTTTTTATATCGATTGAGCTTATATAGGTCAATTTATAAAAGGATAAATAAAAAATCAACAATAACTTATCGCATAATACCTTTTAGCCTACTGCATTAAACCAAAATCAGAAATTTTTAATATTGTTCAAATAACTAACTAACTTTCTACTCGGACTGCGGCAGATAAGGGGTAGAATTTAAAGGATGTCTCATCTAGTAATTAGAAAACAATAACTAATGAAAATGATCTAGCTCAAAGTAGCAACGAGAATTCTCATCCAAATCGATATTACAAAGATAAACCGGGCCAATTTGGAGCATCCTAGTCGTTATTTAGTTGGGCGTCTTGCAGACTTACTAAGAAAGGGTTGAGCCCGGTGACAAGACTCAAATTAACGATGCTGTTGGAACTCAGCTAGACATTTACATGGGTATGCGTGTAGACGGGACTACGCTATCCGGTGCAGTGCCACGCGGATTTAGTGCCCCAAATAGTTTGAGAACTACTGGCTTGTAATTTAAAGAAGACTAGAATAATATGTTTTTCAACAAATTCAAGACGTTAGATTGAAAGGATTTACGAGCGATCCTCTAGACTGCATTTCCATAATTACAAAGGTTCCAGTTCGATTAATTTAATATGAATATTAAAGCACCTTTACTTTTATTACAAAGACAATACCAGGTAATATTAAAATTAGTAACTGTGGAAAAATCTTAGATTGTCATGGTACTCGTGTGCTGGAAAAAAATAGTAAGTAAGTAGTTTTAATTAAATGAAGAAATTTTTATTTTTTTAATAATAAACAATATTACGTTTATAACAGCAAGGAGGTGAATTGATGAATAATTTTATTATAAATCGATTCTGATCGATAGTGTTACATACTAATTGTTAGTCTATGATTTATTGTATGCAGCAAGGTGAATGTAATTTTAAAATTTACAAACCTTATCCTGGTTATCTAAGTGATGATCCGCTGATAGGTTAATTGTGTAGGGTTTTGTCATTACATTATTTTGACTGAGTTCCGTTTCAGCTATTCTACCAAATATTAAATCAAAGCACCACATTTTACAAACACTTTTATACTCGCGCAAAGACTTTAATATCAGAATCTTTTTGTAGGAATTTATTACAAATATTTAAATTAAAAAGAAGATTCTTTGTCACTGAACATCGAACTCAATGGTTGTACGATAAACTACTAATTGAGAGTACAATGAGAGTACAATAAAAGAGAGTTTAGATGTACATACTTACTACCTATATAAAATGTCTACACACGACAAATAATAGACTATAAACGTGAATGAGTTTATAAAACAGGCCTTTGTTATTAAAACAAACAGAACCTAATGAAACAATGTTCCACCGCGGGTCCTCAAAATAATGTAGGAAGATAAAAAAACATTGTTTGACAATGAAAACAATGTTTAAAAATAATTGATCGAATAAACAAGTGATAAGCTCAACACGGCCATCAGCAAAGCAACCTACGACCAAGGAAGTAATTAGATAGGCTTTGTAGGGTTGAGACGTGTTTTATTACTAAATGGTGGTAGCAAACCTAAAAGGCCTTAAATTAAGCTGTACCATATACCATTAAATTTGGTCTCCTTTGAAAACGAATCCGGAACCTCTAGGTCTGAGGCCGGTGTTCTAACCAGAACAGAGAGAGGTAGTAACGATGTACGGATACGTGATTATTACGTGGAAATATTAATGTAAAAGAGCCTTTAGCAATATGAATTAAATATTTCTATTATTTTATTTTTTGCGTAATCTTATGTACTTAATTATAAATATGTATAAATATATAAATATAAATATGTATAAATATGTACTTAATTGGTCAAACGATCAATTGGTCATACCATCAATTAGTCAATATATCAATTGGTCAATCCATCAATTAGTCATACCACCAATTGTTCAATACATCAATTGGTCAATCCATTAATTGGCAAACCATTAATTGGTCAATCGGTCTACCAATATATTTGTATTTGTATTAGTTGGTCAATCGACATTCATAGGTGCAATTTATATGCCTAAATTGAATAAAGATTTTTTCATTTCATTTCAATCCATTGGTCAAAACAATAATTGGTCAATCCATCAATTAGTTAATCCGTCAATTAAAAGAAGCTAAAAGACGTCCTGAATAGGTAAAATAATTTTGAGACAATTAAGAAACGCTTATCTAATAAGTTTACTTGAATAAAGATTTAAAAAAAGCTTAATCCATCAACTAGTCATACCATCAATTGATCAATTGGTCAATTCATCAAATTAGTCAGTTTATCAATTAGTCAATTCATCAATTGGTTAAACCATTAATTCGTCAAACCATCAATTGGTCATACCATCAATTGGTCAATCCATCAATTGTTCATACCAACCGACAATTGGTTAAATAATGTCTTGGTAAAAATTTCAAATTTTCAAATCAATTAGTCAATCCATTATTTGTTGGTCAATCTGTCAATTGGTCAATCTAACATTTGGTCAATCCATCAGTCGGCCAATCCATTAATTAATCAATCCATCAATTGGTCAAACCAATAATTGGTCAAACCATTAAAAGATTAAAAAAATATAAATAAAAATATCTTAAAAAATACTTGAAAGATCTGCAAAGATTTCTCTTAGATTTCTTGGATTGGACTTCACTAACACCAATAAAAGCGCCTTGGAGTACGCAAGTAACGAAAACAAGAGACAGACGACTACAATAGAATTGAATAGAATAAAACTTTATTACATTACTGTTACATCTTTGATTGCATACTAAAAAGAGATAGTAAAACAATTATATTCTCCGTCCTGATTTAACTCTTGCGTGTCAGACCATTGGGATGCATATGTACCCACCAAAGACACATAGCGCCGCAGAGCGCTTAGCACGGAATTCGATTCACCTAATGCCGCCTAATCCTGGCCGTAGCACGCAAATGGCAGAGGGTGCATTCCAAAAGGCCATGTGCAATTTGCTGCTAGTGATTGATGATAATCCGTGGCACATCTGCACTGGTCGACGAAACAATTGAAGCTCCCTCCACTTCTCCAGTTTGGTGCAATTAAGTTTTGCGTTTTGTGTTTCGAATTAGCTCGGTGCGGTGTTGGATTGCTCTCTCCTTCGCAAAGTACGTGAATGTTGAAAAGAAAATTTATTTTAGTAAATGACAGATATATATAAATTTATTACGAAGCTTTGTATAAATGTGACCAACCAGAATCCAAATAAAATAAAATAAATTATATATATGTATTTAAAGTGAATAATAATAGTTGCGTCGACTTTGTGAAAATCAACAATAAGTTAGCAAAAGCGGACCGAAACATAAGATATTCATAACAATGTTTGCGTAACAATTTTAAATGTCTTTTCTTGATGACATACTCGTAAAGGTGTATTTCATTTGATTGTGTAAAACATTATCGCTAAAATGCAGTAAAAAAAAACAACAAGCAGTGGAAAAATTCAGTGCTTACGTCAGCCTTCCTGGTAGCATAATGGTCAGTGCAGCCGCCTGAATTGCGAAAGACCCAGTTTCGATTCCTGTAGGCATTTAATTTTTTCACTGTATTTTATAAATATTTAATATGGTAAGAAATCTTAGATTTACCAAGTGTGACAAGTGGCGAAGCAGAGACGACTCTGCTAACAGAAGTTTTGAGATTAATTCTTTACAGAAAAAGTTCTAGAGATTACCCCACCACACAAACCATTATTTCTCCGTAAGTCAAATATTTATATAAGACAAATATTTTAAAAAAAGGTTAATAGATAAAAAGAGTTTTACATTAGTAGATCCAGAGATTACTTTCTCTACACAAACTTATCTTTCTCCGACAGTTCCGTAAGTGGCGACAAATATAAAAATGCAAAAAAAAAACAATTCCTAGCAAAAGACATATTCGAAAGTTTTATTAATAGATGACGTTACTCTTTGCCAAAAATTACCATATCCGAGCTCACTCTCAAGTATGAGCCGTCTGCCAAGAGCTTACTATCATTTCAATTCGGATAATCGCGTGCAACCATTTTCGAAAGTACGCAAAATGCGGCCATGTTTTATTGTAAACAAATCCCCGTCTGTTCCGGCGTGCTGCTCGTGGAACGGAAGGTGCGCCTTCGGAAACGGGATGGTGTAAGATAAAGAGAACATTTCCTATAGCGTCTCGGAAGATTTAACAACATTCCAAGACGGTCTTGTCCTTTTAATGCGCCAGTGGTTAAATGTATTCTCGCATTTTCCCAGTTTCACCTTTAGTGCACTTGCTTTGGCGTGTTGTGTGTGTTTCTAAATCGTCTTTATTGTTGCTAGATAGTTAAACCTATTTGTAAAGGAAATGTCCAAGATTCTTACTGATTAAAATTATCAATTGGATTTTTTTTAATTGGATCAGTAGTTTCGGAGATTACCTCCTAAATCCTAAGTTACGAACTTTATCTCTTCATAACATTAGTGTAGAAAAATAACGTTATTATGGCTTTACTATAAAAGCTAGGTATATTGTCGCTGACTTTTTTTCATCAACTGATGCTTAACATCTTCGTAGTACACTATTTTCATGTATGCTCATCCATTTGATCAGCGTACGCCGATAAAGCGGCTAAGAGTGTTTTTTTTACCGACTTGATTTACAAATTGAAAGATTTTCGAACTGAAGACTAATCTTTATCAAAATAAAACATGCCTATGTTGCCCGCAAGGTATGTAGCATTATATAAGTGAAAGATTTTTTGGAATTGGACCAGTAGTTCCAGAGATTAGTCCCGACAAACAAACAAACAAACAAACATACAAACATTATCACAAACGTTACCTCTTTATTAATAGTATATAGATAAAATATAAAATCATTTCGGCGAGTTGGATTGAGCCACGATAGCATAGTTGGTATTGCACTTGACAAGCATTACATGGGGTGCGAGTTCGAATACTGCTCGTGGAAAATTTTCAACACTATGACTTTATTTTTTTTTAATTTTGTTTATTTTAGTACAGAGAGCAATAGAAATCACCGACTGAACTTTACTAGAAGTTATAAAGCACATGTAAGATTATTTCGTTGGTTTGACTAAGTTCAGTGACTTTTGCTGCTGACTGTACAAGGTTATACAAAATTCAAGAATTTTTTATATAGTTACTTATGAAATCGAATACAAGAAGGTCATTAGGTTATTATTATTTTCACATGTTCAAAAATCGTACCACGATTTTGGGCTAGGGTAGCGCTTAGCTTTTATCTAAACGAATGGTAAAGAACAATCATGCCGAAATCATCACTCCACTTCGTACTAGCATAGGTTTCATTCCAAATCTTAACTTCATTCCAACTGCTATATCTCTAAGAAACTGGCAACGATTCCGTTAACTATTGAAAACGCTGTTAAAAGAAGAGCTAGCGCCTCTCTGTACCAATCGGACTTTGAACAAGCCTGAACGTCAACATAGTCGTGCACAATATATAGGTACTTCGCTGGAAATAGAAATAGGTACCTGATACTGCGACATCTGAGATCGGTGGTCAAACCACAAGACCACAGAAGTGTTTTAATTATGTTTATTACATAAAAATACTGAATGAAATAAGAAAAGATTTCAAGTGAGCTCGTCCTAGGGAACTATTTTACCTAAGCCAAGTGTTTTTTTTCAAGTGCTTCTTTATTAGTATTAATTCTACCAACGAACGTTTCATGTTCTTACATAACCAGGTTAGATAGATAGATAAAATATTTATTTGGACACTATACACACACACGCACACATCATCTTACTCTCACACACACACACACACACACACCCTCACATACACAAACACATTCCCACCCACACACACACACCCCCACACACACACACCCCCACACACACACAAAATACAATCGAAATTACTCACATTTTTCTAACTTATTTCTGTTTCATACGTTTTTTTCATCTACGTGTTTATAATTTAAAATTTAATTGGAATACTAATAGTCAATTTACTTCACGTTGTGTGTCCCCATCTAAATTTCCTTCGTAAACCAAGCCCGCTGTTTAATAGTTCATTAAATTAACGTTGGCAAGGCTCGATACAAATCTTGTTAGAATCCCTCCTAAGACCGTAAAGCACATGGGTGTATTAACAGTTCGGTTGGCTTACAGATGTGTATATCACGGAATGGTACGTTATTAAGCTGATACCTGGTATTACCTTACGCTGCCGCCGTACCGTGGCGTGGTCGTCTGGAGTACCAATGAAATGCTTATTACGTTGTAGCGAGCATAACAACCTCTTTGCTTCATTTTGATATAAAAAGTATATGTGGTGTTGTAACTCTTTTTATGTAGTAAGGAGTGTGAAATAAGAAGTTTCTTCGGCGTGAGCTTGAAACCATATATTGAGGAACGCAACAACCATAAAATGAACTACGCTTCCACCCCTATCTTAATAAGTGAGTATTTAAGTGAGTATTTATCTTTTTTTGCTACATCTTATTTCAAAAACTTAGAAATATGAACCAATTAAGTTTTTAAGTTACCATAACAGAATTCTTTTATTTAAGATATGTTTTACTTGCGTTGCAAAGAAGCATTTTGCCATTGCCTTGTTTCGTTTAAAATATGTGCATAAAAATATGCAGCGATGTTGAACTTCCGTTTCGCGGTATGTTGTTGAAAAGTGTCCTCTCAAAAATCATTCCCTAAAACTACGTGGCTCTTTTTAGAATCCCATTGACGAGCAGACAGGTTGCGTTTGCGTTGTTTGAAAACTTTTTCAAAGACAAACTTCGCAGACGTGAGGACTGTTTCGTCTGCGTTTCTCGTTACGCTTCTTGCGCACTTGTTCGTGTTTATTAAAATTTCACCACTCATTTGCCTTTGGAACAACGTGGACTTTTGGTAAAGCTTAGGACAATGTTCTGCCTTGAGTGCCTCCTTCTGACGGAGGTTGGCAACAATACGACAACTTGTACGTTTGATACAGATGAAAAAGGAAAAATTATACTTCTTGAGTACCACTGGGTTCTTAAGCTAGGATCCTCTCCTACTTGCCTCTGTGTATCTTGTTTAAGAGGATCAATTACATATTGTCGATATTGATAATAATTATGTTTTTGGAACACATAACATGTCCCGAGTAGGTATTTATTTATTTATTGGGCAGTCAATAAAAATATGTACCACCAAACAAACAGTAGGTATAGGGAAAATGCCAAACATAAAATTAGAATAATTTAATTAAATACCTAAAATATGATTAAAAGTTAAAAGTGAAAAAGAGGGCTTACGTAACTATTTCTAATAACTTGTCTGAACTTGCGGGCACTGTCATAAAAAATATCTAATACTTCCAAAAATAAGTTTAATTATTGGAGTAAGAATAAAACATGTTTTAAAAAGTTCTTTAAAGCAAAACATTAATTTCAACTCAATAATAGTTACTTTATATAACTTTTTGTAATATGTATAAGAAATAAAATTATGAATACTTATGCTATAACTTAAAGGGAACGTAATTTAAGGCCGTATTTAACTCCACAAGGAGTCAACGCAGCACCTACTGTGTGACTGCGACAAAACGCGACGTAAAACAAGCGGAACAAAATTTAATTTAACTCATTTGTTTCAGTGCATTACTGGAACATTTCGAAATGTACTTGAAGGATTTTTTAATACCAGAGTTACAGTGGAATATTTCTAAATATTCTAATAAGGAATTAAAAAGTGGTTCGGAGTAGTAGCGGTTTATGTCGTTTAGTTTTGCTTAAAGAACTACTTTGAGGTATTCCGATAGTGACTTAAAAAGTTCGTTTGACGTGTGATCGAATGGCATACTTAAGTCAAAATCTCAATTTTTGGAGATGTTCCAGTAAGATCTCGGACCGACGATATATGAATCTTGCGAGATACATATCTGCTCCAAATTTCATAAACACACTTCAAACGGTTATTTAAATATTAACGTCCAAAAATCGTCATTTTTATCACTGACTGACTGACTGACTGACTGTCTGACAGACTGATCTATAGATAGATCAAAACTTTTACCTAATTCCAGATGACCTAGAAAGTTTAAATTTGGCATCCAGATAGGTAGTTGGGCGAATACAAAGGAATAAATCAGAAACTAGTTTATCAATTTATTATATTTTTCAATGAATTGATTTTATTATTTTATTATAAATTTCTTTTCATTTCCAAAAAGTATTTTCTTCACAACAGACACAATCTTCAATATATTATTAAGTAATAGTATTAAATATCTAATAAATACATAAGTAACTAAACGATTCATTCGTAAGTAACTTAACAATTAATTGAGCGGTGAACCAAAACAATCTTATGCCCAATATTTTTATTATCAATTCATAAACACAAATGGTTGAATTTAAATTGCGACATAACGGATGCATACGGAACGATTGGACAAACAAACAAACATTTCACTGTTTATCAATACCCATTGCTCGTAAAATAATAATGTTGCTATTTGACACCATTCAATATTATTTTGAATACTGCCAAAAGCATAATCAGTTTTCAACAGTACTATTTTAATTAAGAGTAATTTTCGAATCATATTAATATGAGCACTGATTGATAGTTGTACTCAATCAAATCATAAATTCATTCGTCAACTGTAGTATTAAATTGGTATTTTACTTAAAATAAAATAGTGTGTTTTAGATAGACACTGAAATGTTAATCATTTAGGTAGTAAATAACTATAATTACTTATAAAATATACTTATTTTAATATTTAATTATTACTTTAAATTTAAAGAATTATTAATTTAAATTCTATTTTTTATTTATTATTTTTATTAATTTATGATAGTTTGATGATGATGATGATGATGAAATAAAAATAGTTTTTAATAAAGTTGACGTGAACCCAACGTTAAGATGAAACACTTTTTTATGAATAAACTCACGTTTCATGTTATTATTTAATACTTACTAATTTTATACTTTTATACTGTTGGCCGTATCTGGCCTTTACAGCGTAACCAAATGTATTATGGGCGTATTACGAGAAATTTAAAGCGTCGTCCCTCAAGCTGCTTCTAGAGGGGATATGTCATCACGCAAGCTTGTCCCCCTTCTCTATTCTCCAAGACGCTCGGTTCGGAGGAAGAGCGAAACAACCCGAAGGCGCCACAGTCTAGGACCTCGGCCCGGATTGACCGGGTCGTGAGAGTGGGAAAAAGCACCCAGGTACATGTTTGTAATATAGCGCGTGTGAACCGGGTTTTCGTACTCGTGTTCTACGAGTCCTAGTGTGCATATGTAGTGTATGTAGGTATCTAAGTCTGTAGTTGAGTCAGGATTTTCTTTTTGTATTTAGAGATTGAGGAATATTTTTTAAGAAACCCACATATTAAAAAATAATAATATATAGGTTTGAATAATGAATGAAATATGAACATTAAGGCAGAGTGTAATTAATTTAGGTTTCAGATGTTGCTAGAAAATGCTTTTGTGAAGTCTTTGTGCATGCAACCGTGAGGCGAGGCACAAAGTGACATTGTTTTAACATCTTTTTTAGTTCGTTTAAATAAATAACAAACAGTCTTACTAATTGCCTTATTATTCTTCTTAAAGTCTAATTGTTGTTCTATAGTTTTGAGTAATTGTAAAACTAAGGTTGTTGGCCCGTTGGCCACAACACAAAATTAATAATACAAAATAATAATCGAGTACAAGTCATTCTTGTACCTACTCTATTATTAATTTTGTACCAACTTATATATTTTTGACTGAACAAAAGCCGATTGAACGAGAGATCCTTTTAACGAAATAGCGCTGGATCGGACATCTGCTGCAAATGCCGGATAGCCATTCAAGCAAGCGTTGGAGTGGCACGCTGCTGGTAGCGGAAGACCAGGCCCCACACATCCTGGAGGCGGTCGGTCGAGAAAGAGATCGCAGCGATTGGTAGCAACTGGCGGGACCTCGTAGCCACAGCACAAGACCGCGACGCATGGAAGTCTCTTCTGCGAGCAATTTGTCCTTGACGAGGGACAACAGGAGTTCATCATATCATAAACATCATTATCATATATTTTTGAGTAAAAAATTCATTACCTATCTACATAAAATTTATAGGTGTTGTGAGATGATGTTGGGCAAAAGACGATTGGCTGTAAAAAAATTACTGTAAGTAATAGGAAAAGGTATAAATATATATATTATATATAATATATATAATCTATACCTATATATATATATATATATATATATATATAACAAATGTAGGTATTGAACAAATACTCGCCTTAGATAGGACTCGAACCACTACTCAACATACAATTATTTGAAAAACTCGTCAGAGAAACCAACATCTCTGTATCCCAGATAAAAGAGCTGTAGCCCGAATAGCGAAAAGTATAAATAATATCACTATGTCTGAGGGAATACGTACATTTACAAAACATGTCTACGTTAACTTAAAGACCTGTCCAATTAATTTAATCTCTCAATAGCGTGTTTTCACAGCTCGAGTGAGGACGGTTCATTAAAGGAGAATTTATGGAAGTCTTGAATCTCCTTCGGATTTTAGTACTGTCAGCTGCATAGCTCTAACGGAGTGATTAGTGCGACTGTACACTGTCGTTAACTGCTTTGGCGTCGTTCGGAAACGTAGTACGGTTAATTTGACGTAAAAAACTCTGGTTGTGGAATTCTGTCCGGTTCAGATAAGATGTTTTTAAAGACTATAAATTAATGATCAATGAGCTATAAAGTTATTATTTAGTATCTATAACTTAGTATTGCGAAATATATTGGCATTTATAGTTGTGTCACCACCATTCTGATCGATTCATAGCTCTACGTTAAATAGAAGTAATAGTAAAGCGGTGCATCGATTAAACTCTCAAATATGATCAAACATTCAGGTTTTACGTTATTCACTTACTAACACGTTAAACATCATCATCATCATCATCTCAGCCAAAAAGACGTCCACTGCTGGACAAAGGCCTCCCTCAAGGATAATTAATTTTGAGGGGAATTTGCCATAATCGCCACGCTTGGCAGGCGGGTTGGCGATCGCAGTAAGGTGAGAATAATCACAGAGAGACGCTGCTGCCCATCCTCTGGAATGCTCCCATAGTCGCCTTCTACGACACCCACGGGAAGAGATGGGGTGGTGCAATTCTTTACCCCCGGCACCACACGGGGTACTAACACGTTATAAGTATTGAATATGAACCCAACGATTAAATAAGTCTTTATTAATACGTATGCTACTCGAAAACACTATGGTATTGAACATATTGATAATTATTTTTGTTGCTTAAGATGAATGAAATTGTAACGTGTATTCGAACGCACCTTAATCCAATGTACTAAGTTGCAATCATTGAAGATCAATGAACGAGCTTGGAGTAGGAATCGCTGACATGTTGTAGGGTGAGTGCGGGAACATGCATTGTTCGCACACTCCTGCTAAGGCGTTATTCTCAGACCCCCAAAGCCCATCATCATCATCATCATCATCATCAGCTCATACCCATATCCCCACTGCTAGGGCACGAGTCTTCGCGCGGACCCACTGCGGATAGGTGGTTGTAATGACTGCTAATGCAGCGGGGACCAACGGCTTTACGTGCCTTCCGAAGCGCGGAGGAGCTCGAGACGATACATTTTTGGTCACCCATCCGATGACCGACCGGCCTTTTCGATAGTTGTTTAACCTCAGCAGTCGCAGACCGGGCGCGTTAACCACTGCGCCATCGAACTTCCCGAAGCCCCTTTTCTCTCTACTTTCTTTTGTTCTAGAAAAATACTTTTTAATACATTATTAGTTTCAACTACCTCCACGACCATTAAAATTAAAATATCAAATATTATTTTCTATCTCTAAACAGGGTAGCCGTTGGGGTAGTGAAAATAATTTCAAGGTGGTCTGGGAACAACCCCTGCAGAGTCTTCCACCTTGAGCTTACTTAATTATGTACGATATCGTTTGCTCAAAATGATATCTATATGGAAGTCAGCTTAGATATTTGGCCGTATGAAATTTAAAATAAAACGAAAAATTATTTCTGTTTGTAAACCGTAGCATGTATCCGAACGCGCTTTAGTGCAATGTTGCTAAGAGCAATCATTGAAGATCAATGATCGGGCTCGGGGCAGGAACCGCTGACATGTCGCAGGGTGGGTGCGGGCAACATGCATTGTTGACACACTCCTGCTGAGTCTTCTCGCTTGTGCTTGCTTAGTTGTTTACGATATTGTTTGCTGAAAATGATATCTATGTGGTTGTTAGCTTATATACAGCTTGTTAGTTAAACCAAGGGACATATTAAGGGAGGATATTAGGTATTCGATTTCCGATCCGATTCATTAAAAAAAATATTCTTATTTTTTTGCATATTTCTAATAACTGACTGACGCGCAGTGTACGTGCAGACGGATGGCGGAGCGCGGCGCCGCAGATAGATCATGCCGAAAGGGTTTTCCTTTACACACCGCACGCACCCCGCGAGGCCACGCCTTCATCCCCACCTCGCGGCGCGTGGCTCGGTGCGTACCCCGCCGCGGGCAGTCTGCGCCTTTTTATTTTATTTGTTATGTTTACCCAGGCATAAACTACCATAGGATTAAATATGTAAATATGTGTTAACTAACACGCGGTATAATTTAAAATAAAATAAAAAGTGCCTATTACTTATTTATCTGTAGAATCAAGGAATATCTTGTAGTTTTTGTTATATTATGACTTTCTACATTGTCAAATCGAGGTGTAATTTATTTAAAGTTGTTTTAATCATATACAAATTCGTATTGTTTATATACAATTCTTTATACAAAGCACAATTTAAATGTCACCAATATGTTTAATGTTTCTGTCTTAATTGTAGGAACCTAGTTATTTTTTTTACCTCTGTTGTGGACAATGTCGCTGGTTGCACAATGATTCCATTTGGTTATGACTATGTATGACACTATATGTTATTGTGTGATTGTTTATTGTCCTGAATAAAAAAAAAATAAAAAAAATAAAATACAGAATACAATACAATATTACAAATTGTGTTAACACAAAAGAATACTCGTCATGAGTGTCATAAACATTTTATAGTGTAATGCGAAGGATTCACAGACAAGAAAAACAAATGAATAGTTTTTAAACTTTTAAGACATAATATTGTTTTGTTAGTTTACGAGAACATTACACAATACTCGTAAATGCCTAATTTAATGGATTTTATACAACACTAACATTGTTTAATTTTTTTGGTTATGTAGTTTTATGAAAATAGTGCTGTACAGACAGTTACTTCTATCTCGCAGCACATACTAAAAGCATATTCCCATATCTATCAGTAGCTTAAGATTTTGCTTAATGTCTCTATGTTCATGGCAAATAATAGTTTCAATGCATCATTTCATAAATTCAAAAGATTTCTAAAATCTAATTTCTATAAACTACTTACATAAACTTCATTCTCGACACCGTTACGTAAAATGAAAACACGAACACCATAAGCAAAAACCTATTAGCCACCAACAATATATTACAAAATAAGGAAATCACAATCAACTCTCGCACAATTAAATTTTAGAGCGGCCATTTTGTTGTGGGGTACCTGGTACCGGTGTGCTGCAAAACTTCTTTTACGGTACAGCGAACAAAAGAAGAAGCGGTAATAACTCCCCGAGCGAGGCAAGAAGTGCTGAAAACAAGAACAACGCCGTACACCCGGCGCGGGCTAGATCCATTGATGGCCAAGGAGGTGTACAGTTTTGAAACTTTTTTTAAAAAAAGGAGGGAAACTTCTCTGACGACGCTACTTGAGCGGCGGCAAGAAAATGACGCTTAATAGGTTATTTCACGAAACGGGCTGCGTTTCCTACAACAAATTCTGGTTGAGTAGGTAATTAAGGAGGTTATTTTTCCGACGTGCGCAACAGTTACCTACATAGTGCGAATGTATGGAGCTAGAGCTAGACACAATATTTTGACATAAATGTAAATTTACGTTACTCATTGAGTCCCCTTTCGCACGACGTTACTCAACACTAACTAGATACAAATTCTAATTACTAATGAGTGAGTGAGTATCTTCACTATTCTAGATTATAAAGCGCATAGTGCGACGAAAACGAAAATTAGTAAGTATTGCATTGAAGCAGCGCTTCCTGGCCACATACTGGAAGAGTTAAAATTTTGCCATACAAATTATCGTTTTCGTAAACGTAATCTTTCGAGTCTGCGAGTGCTGAGGTTAAGCAACTTTCGCAAAGGCCTGTCATCGGATGGGTGATGTGGTGGCACCCCAGTAGTGCCCCTTTTTGTGATCGTCTAGTAAGTTATAAGTATATCGAGTATGCTTTGCCAGATACAGAGATTCGACATTATAGGAGAGCTGGATTATCTTGATTTAATTACTTCCAATATTCATTACGCATGTCTATACCAATACATCATCGAGTGAACCAAGCACAAACATCTTTCCATTCCACCTAGCTTGCTTCAATGACTGGTCTTTATCCTTCTAGTGAGTCTAGATAGGTTTCTAATCGTTAAGCTGAAATAAGTGCGCAAAATCACTCTAAAGGGTGCTTGCATAGAGTTGACTTAAGAGTATATAGACCATGCAGCCATAGCAAGTGATAGGGTCGCGTGAATCGATGTGTTGTACCCGTGAGGGCTAAGGGCCCCCCTCCGATCAGGAACCAGTCCAGCTTGATGTCAGGGTTCCTACTTGATGGCAGAGCCGCTAGCAGAGCTAGATGGGGGTAACCGACCTTATTTACCCTATACGCTGCGAAGCGTGTAATATCATTTACGTGGCGCTGAGCGCTTCTTTTCTTTTGCCCCCTTATCCATGGATTTATTGTTTATTCATTTGTATTCTCAAGATAATTGTGTGTTAGTCTGGCCAGACTACGGAAAGCAAAGGTTCGGTTGAGACAGGGACGTGTATTGGTGACACCCCGGACTGCTGCTCCCCGCCACGACAGTGTACTGGTTTTAATTAACATAATTCAGGCTTCGCATTGCAGCGATGGCCTTACTCCCGATATAACAAAAGTGACTGTGCTCTCCCAAATATCACAAATCTCTGTACTAGTCCTACGTACTCCTACCTCAATTTTCCTATGCCTCTGATTTTACAATAAATACTTCCTTTAAGATTAATGAATGTTGTCTGCATCAACTCTCCTTCCCGCCATTCAGCTTTGCAGCTTATCTATTGTTGTCTATCTGAGCTCTAATTCAACTTAACTGCTTTAAAGTGACAAAACGTTGAATAAGTTTCACAAACGGGAGTCGAACCCGCGCCTCGTAACACATAGAAAGATTATACAAACGGGAGTCGAACCCATACCCCATGACACTCCGGGTCAGGTGCAATGTTGAATTGCAATTTGTTCACAACATTAATTGCCTAAATCAAATATAATTATCGCAATGTCTCTGCTCTACAAAATTACCCATTCCACTCTTTATAGTTAAGTCGGATTTTAATGTCCAGTTGTAATTACTAGACTTATTCAAAACTAAGCGCATCTGAACGCTTTAATATTTAGGAAGATAATATACTGTTGTCTGTCTACAAAATGAAGGAATTAACTGACATCTATATTTGTGTATCGAGTGAAATAAAACCAATTTAATAAAAGTAATAACAATGAAGCTCAGCTATAATTTCCACTGCTGGGTTATACAAAGGCCACAGGTTTAGTTATCTCTGATGTTATATCTCAGTGGTGAAATTGACATGATGAAATAAAGCACGGTAAAACTTTAAATGTTCTCTTGATCCATCCAGGAGTCGAACCTGGGTCTCCCGCAATCCTTGCGGCTGTACTGACCATTAGGAATCGAACCTAGGTCTTCCGCTATCCTAGCGGTTGTAATAATCATTACACTCAAGGTACTTAGCTTAATCAAATAAAACTCAAGACATAGGCAGTTCTCTTAATTTATTTATATAGATCTGCCCAAATTTGGATTATTTATTGTTATTATTTAGTTAATTATTTATTTATCTATCTATTTACTTAATTTCCTAATTAAACTAGAAGATACGAAACTGTTTCATTATTTTGAGACTTTGTAAAATCGTCAGACCTTACAAAGCCAACCGATTAGTTCCTAGGTCATCTCAAATGAGGAAAAACTGTCGGTTAAACTAAAAAACCTCATCGACCAACCTAGTTACAATTATATAACTAAACATGCACACGCTATGTACAAGAACATTTCTCGACACACAATTATTCTTCTCTCCTTTAAGCCACGTAAAATTAGTATTTAATCGTGATTCTGCAGGAATCCAACGACATGAGTATCGGGTCAATCATTACAATGGTTAATACATCACACTATGGAGCACGGTTCATTCATTTCAATATTTGGCGCATTACACTATAATAACTCATGTAATTATGATTAGTATTATTGCTAATCACGTAATAGCTCCGTAAAATAGTGTTACTGATTTATACATATATCTTTATATAGGCCCACAATAAAGGAAATTCGCTATGTACATATCTCTGGTTTAAGTGTGGTTTAGTTCACAAATAACTTTAGTTAGTTTGTGTCGTGAAAGCTTCTACAATAAATCTAACAAACTATGCTACAAATTTTACAAAACAAAATTTTCTACTTTACCGAATTTAGCACACTCGCACGATGGTACCACCTTACGTATGAATCTAACTATGATCTATTACTTGTACAATTTTATCTTATAATCAAAACACTGGCTCTAGTTACAATTGTCAAAAGGTACACTGCTTCTAATATCGATTTTTGCAATCGAACCAAAATGAGCTTCCTCGTTCCCGGAGGTGCGCCCGTTGACTGTCCCTGCTCTCCTTCGCCGTCCAGCCCAGGTAGCCTCTGAAGCCACACCTCTCATGTCTCCCGTCTGTAATTTTTTTACACATCTACGAGTATATTGTTCTTCTAATTGGTCAGATGATGTTTGTAGGAGGTTCTACAGCGCACAGCATCCCACCCCGGGTTTCCTAGAATCTCACTTGCACTGCATGTGTGACGCTTTTTTATGCTTTCCCATAGTCCAACTCGACGCTTAAGCAAATGTATAGTTCATTTTTGTTTATTTATGGCACTTTCGAACGTCTGCTAACTTTTTGTCTTTCTACCACCACCACTGTCACCTATTGACTAGACCATAAACTTTAACTTTTAATGGCATACGGTCAGACTAGTTCTTTGTCTTTTCTAAATTTATTATCCACTTTGTATAACTAAAACCCTCATTTAAGAAAAAAAGGATTCGTTCCGCGTTTCTAAAACATTCATCTTAGGTTTTATGTTTTGCACGTGGTTGGGACGGCTGTTATTTAGTTTCAGTTGCTGGAATTATTTTCTCGATGGTTTAAAAAAATATTATTTATGGTGGTGCATACACTGACCACCTCAGTGACCAAAAACGTATGAATCTCGAGCTCCTCCGTGCTTCGGAAGGCACGTAAAGCCGTTGGTCCCGGTTGCATTAGCAGTCGTTAATAACCACAAATCCGCACTGGGCCCGCGTGGTGGTTTATGGCCCGTTCTCCCTATCCATCAATAGGGAAGGCTCGTGCCCCAGCAGTGGGGACATAAAATGAGCTGATGATGACGATGATGATGAAACGTAATCGAATGAATACGGATAAGTGAACAAAATTCACACTAGGCACTTTGATATTCTTTCAATATCGATTTATACACGACGCAAGGAAGAACTCGATGGCGCAACGATTATCGCGCCCGGTCATTGATCTCGGCTGTGTTAACTGTCGTTAACAACCACCAAACCGGGCGAGGCCGTCTGGTGGTTTATAGCCCTTTCACCCAATCCATTCGTAGGGAAAGCTCGTGCACCAGCAACCTTGCTATACACGACTTTGAAGTTTATACTGACACCCCCTACCAACCGTCCGGTGTCAGAACTTACGCAAGTAAAACTCACACAAAAGACGATCAACGTCAGGTCATTCTTCGCGCATTCTTCATCCGGAACTCTTTAGAGTACCTACCGTAACAAGCGAGTGCTCGTGCCCCAGCAGTGGGACATTAAATGAGTCGGTGATGATGATGACACAACGCAACCAATTACAAACTGGTGTTGTAATTAACCATGGCCCGCCATGCTGATCGCGCGCTACTGATATCTTTTGAATATTGGACTGTGTCGCTTTTGAATTGGTCTAACAACTAAATTTGGTAGGGCTGTGTACGAACTTGCACCATGTTTTTTACTTTAATCAATTTCTAAATCACTTTACAGTAGCATCGTGTAAAAATGACCTAACGTTCTTATATATATACTTACTAGCTTTTGTTCGCGGCTTTGCTCACATGGGCTACACGACCTGTAATTGTTTTTAATAAAAGCAAAACTTATTTAACGTAAAAGTGTCTATAAGGATAATCCTGAAACACTTCATAATTTCTAACCAGGCCAAATACCGAAAGATTTAACTTTTATAATGACAGATTTCACATACAAACTTTAAACCCTTTACAAACCTCTTTAGGGGAAGTTTTTCCAAAAATGCTAAAACACGTCATTCTTTATTTTTATTGAAAAATCGAATAAACGATTAAATTATTAATTTTTATAATTATTACTTTAAAAATATTGATTTGCCCAAAAATACTTTCTTCCCTTTTTTACTCCTTACAAGGAAAATAATTAAAAAAAAATTTTTTTTTCAAAAAGCCAAATGCCAATTTTCATGTATTTTACTTAAAAACTGACGGACTTTCATACAAACTTTTATTTGGCCCCCTTAGGGTATGATTTCCGTAAAACCCTTACTTAGTGACTGGTTACTTCACTCAATTAACCTATAGTCTAAATTTCATCTAATTAGCTTCAGCGGTTTCGGCTCGGCGATGATAAATCAGTCAGGACAAGTCATTATATGTAGGTATATAGATGTCGGAGTTATTTCATAGACTAGTAACGGCATCTATCGATACTAGGCTGAATAGCTTGGCAGAATAACTTGGCATTATGAAATTATCCCTGAGTCAGTAGTTCGAGCGAGTAGTGGGAGCATAGTGAGTCTATGACATCTGTCACTGTCACTTGTAAATGAGGTGACGTTAGTTTGTGAAACTCACTCTCGCGCTCACTTTACTTCTGGAGCTCGACTGTGCCGGACGTGTGCGCACTGACTCTATTCTACGCACAAAATGGCGGACGGAGACGACGTTTTCAAGCAAAATCCGTTTCCATCTCCGACATCAGAAGTGGGATGTAACCTTTGCTCTAAGGATGTAATCGACGCGAACAACTAGAAGAAAACTATGCCAAGTTTTATCGTAAATGACAACGGATGTTGGAACAGCAAAATCAGAATTTGATGGCGTTACTTGAAGTTCAGAAAGCACCGTGATATGAGGAGATTCATTACCGGAGCCTATACGCTTGCGTAGCTACAGTCGACGTATGGATTGCTACATTCTCCATGTGAGTGTATTGCCGAGAAAAATGTACAAAGTGCACTGCATTAGTGATTACTTGGTGAAGCCTTGCTTGATGAAGCCTTGCTTAGTGAAGCCTTGCTAAAACAAAACGGCTACTTGTGTGGGAAACTGGGACATCGCAGCACCGATTGCCTCTCCAAGGATAATAAAAGGTCATGTAATCGTTACATTATTTTTAGTGCTAATTATTTTGTCAAACATCGACCAAAGGCGCCTGGTGTTATGTTTCAGATTTAGAGGCACGGATCCTTTTGCAAACATGTGCCCACGCGCTCATGCCATCATTGCGGGGCGCGGGGAAGGGCGTTACTAGCAACTGCGGTGCAACCGGCAGCAGCGACACCGACACCGGCAGCATGGCGAGCAACGTGAACCAGCGTCATCGGGTAAACAGACCTGTGCTGCATCGGCAACCCTGCTGGACGCTGAATGTTTCTGGTGATGTTTTCATGATTCAGTATGATTATTTTATAATGCTTAGAAATTTCTATGATAAAAAAGTCAAATAGCCAGAGGAAAACGTTTACTTACCGAAGTGACAATGAGAGTTACTGGACAATCTAATGTTATTAGCACTGTACTGTTGGTTATTACAGTTGGACAAGTTTATTACAGGTGATTTTGTCTTGGTTAAAAATAGTGAACAAAACAAAACCAAGTTAGATAATAAATTTAGAGACTCGTTTTTTATAACTGCGGCATTAGAAGTAGACTCACTAGAACTTACGTTTAGTACCCCATAGACATGAGGGTTTGTTAGAGAGAGCCAGTAGTTTATTAAATGATGAGCTGTGTGCGGGTACCTGATGGAGGTAGCTCATGATTATGATACGTTGAAAGCATTAAATTCTAAGCGAACTTACAAAAACACACACTAGATTAACAGGGATGCCAGAAGGTCATGTACCAGTCGAAGTTGAGGTGGAGGTACATTGTGACCCGATTGATAATGAGTAAAGTTGTTGTGTGAACTCGAGTTAGTGCTCTAATGGCCGTAACAAGTGTCGAGCATACCAGTAGCTATTACATAGTCGTAGCCCGGTAGAAATCGGTGTCAATTGAGGAAACTCAAGTAGTCCGTGGGTGCGCGGTGCGTGTTTAGCTCTGGCGGAGGTCGTGGTCTATCAGGACAGTAGTGTGTAGTCAGAGGGTGATGCAGACGTGCGCAGGGTTCCACTGAGATGGACACGCGTAAGCGACTGGGATCGCTGTTCGGCTGTGAGAGCCGTGGCATTGGAGGGGTAACTCGAGGTGATTTTAAAACTTACATAGCTTGTAAATAGTGACTTTTGATTTGTGCAACGAATGGTTAATGGCCCTGGTTACCTAGTTATCTAGTTTGGATTTGGATTGTCTAGTTACCTTTTCTTTTGTTATGTTACATTTGATTTGTTATCTTTCTAAATCGAAAAGGTTTAGTTTTCAGTTTTAAATAAGTTAGAGACTTATGTAGAGACTTATGTAGAGTCTTATGTAGAGTCTTATGTAGAGTCTTATGTAGAGTCTTATGTAGAGTCTTATGTAGAGTCTTATGTGGAGTCTTATGTGGAGTCTTATGTGGAGTCTTATGTGGAGTCTTATGTGGAGTCTTATGTAGAGTCTTATGTAGAGACTTATGTAGAGACTTATGTAGAGACTTATGTAGAGACTTATGTAGAGACTTATGTAGAGACTTATGTAGAGACTTATGTAGAGACTTATGTAGAGACTTATGTAGAGACTTATGTAGAGACTTATATAGAGACTTATGTAGAGACTTGTGTAGAGCTTTATGTAGGGCCTACTGTGAGGCTTAATGCAGAGTCTACTGTAGAGCCTATTATAGTACCTACTGTAAAGCTAAATGTAAGAGTCAATTGTTGTTTGGTCAGGATAGACCGAACGGGAAATACTGTGCTTACGCATTGGAAGCTCCGCGCTTCGTGCTTCAACGCTTACGCATTGGAAGCTCCGCGCTTCATGCTTCAACGCTTTCGCATTGGAAGCTCCACGCTTCATGCAGTCACGCTTACGCATTGGAAGCTCCGCGCTTCATGCTTCAACGCTTTCGCATTGGAAGCTCCGCGCTTCATGCAGTCACGCTTTCGTATTGGAAGCTCCGCGCTTCATGCTTCAACGCTTTCGCATTGGAAGCTCCGCGCTTCATGCAGTCGCGCTTTCGTATTGGAATCTCCGCGCTTCATGGTTCAACGCTTTCGCATTGGAAGCTCCGCGCTTCATGCAGTCACACTTTCGTATTGAAAGCTCCGCGCTTCATGCTTCAACGCTTTCGCATTGGAAGCTCCGCGCTTCATGCAGTCACGCTTACGCATTGGAAGCTCCGCGCTTCATGCTTCAACGCTTTCGCATTGGAAGCTCCGCGCTTCATGCAGTCACGCTTTCGTATTGGAAGCTCCGCGCTTCATGCTTCAACGCTTTCGCATTGGAAGCTCCGCGCTTCGTGCTTCAACGCTTACGCATTGGAAGCTCCGCGCTTCGTGCTTCAACGCTTACGCATTGGAAGCTCCGCGCTTCGTGCTTCAACGCTTACGCATTGGAAGCTCCGCGCTTCGTGCTTCAACGCTTACGCATTGGAAGCTCCGCGCTTCGTACTTCAACGCTTACGCATTGGAAGCTCCGCACTTCGTGCTTTAATGTTTTCGCATTTGAATCTAGTTGCTCTTAAAAGAAGAGCTCAGGAACTGCTGCGCTCGAGGACGCGCGCAGTGTCAGAATGGCCGTGTCGGAGTTATTTCATAGACTAGTAACGGCATCTATCGATACTAGGCTGAATAGCTTGGCAGAATAACTTGGCATTATGAAATTATCCCTGAGTCAGTAGTTCGAGCGAGTAGTGGGAGCATAGTGAGTCTATGACATCTGTCACTGTCACTTGTAAGTGAGGTGACGTTAGTTTGTGAAACTCACTCTCGCGCTCACTTTACTTCTGGAGCTCGACTGTGCCGGACGTGTGCGCACTGACTCTATTCTACGCACAAAATGGCGGACGGAGACGACGTTTTCAAGCAAAATCCGTTTCCATCTCCGACATAGATATATAAGATTTTTCATTCATCGCATCCGCTGACTTACAGCGTAGATCACAAATTACTAGAAAAATTCAACGAGTCTTCTGGGGCCTCGGTAGCTCAGCGGTTATCGGGCATTGGACCGGTTATTCAAAGGTCGCGGGTTCGATCCTCACGCCAGCTTGCTGTGGCTGGTTGACTTATTCTAGTTAAATTTTATCTTCTAACGTTCTTATTTCAGTTAAAAAAAAACAATGAACTGAAATCGAATTATTGTTATGTAATAAATATATCAAGACATTTCAAACGAAGCGTAGTTACATAAGGATCTCAATAAAAAGTAATACAAGGATACGAGTTCCACAAAGAAGGTCATAGTACCCTACAATGGCAACTACAAAGACGCTACGACTTTTACAATACTGAAAGAGGTTCTAACTCAAATAAATACTATATCATGTATCCCATAAGTATTGTAGAAGTTGTTCAAGTATCGGTAATATGTAGGAATCCCATATTGCGTTCCAAACTACGAGATTTCTTCCCAAGCGCTATTATAGTTCGGTTTAATAAACTACTAAGTTTAAATCCGTTGAGCTTTTGTGGTCATGTTTTTTTTAATAATATTGATTTATTTATGAAAATCAATCAGTACAAAGAAACTTACACATTAACAAGCTTTATATTTATAAAATACTTGCATATAAGTATTATTTTTAAAAAAACCTTATTTATAATGCTGGTAAAACATAGATAAAATATAAAACTATAAAAATTACTTTGCTATTTAGGTAATGGACGGTAGTTAAAACATTTCTTTTAAAAAAAATTAACGATGTTGACCCTCTTTATCATACCGTAGATTTAAAGCAATAAAATAATTTTCCTTCTCTAAACTGTAACGGGATTCGTATCATGCGTTTTCATCTAACTGTAGCCCGTTGTCACACACCTACTTAGAGCATTAATGCTCTAAGCACACCTAGCTTAGTTACAATATTAGTTCAACTATTTCGAACTAGATGGCACCACCTGTCTCAAAATCAAAATTTACGGCATTGAAGTTCAAATATTTGACCAGGATAAATTTAAAAAAAAATAAGAAATTCGTGTTTTTTGTTTTTATAAAAATGTACTAACATGCGTGATAATATAAAAAAAATAAGTCTTTGCGTTGTAGAGGGCTAATGTGTATTTCATGAACTATGTAAAAGTAAAAGTAAAGTAAAAATGTATTTATTTCAGGTAAATCAATTACAATTAAGTTGCCGGGGCTACCCCAAAAAGTAGTCAGAAGACACCTGTGTGGGGTACGCCTCGCTCTTCCTACGTAAACATAACAGTTTCGATTTACATAAGTGATACAAGATTTCATAAGTTCTTTGCGAGATTGTGTGTATGTGTGTGTGTTTGTGTGTGTGTGTGTATGTGTGTGTATGTGTGTGTGTGTGTGTGCGTGGGGGTGCGCGCGTGTGTGTGTGTGTGTGTGTGTGTGTGTGTGAGTGTGTGTGTGTGTGTGTCTGGGGGTAAGCATGTGCGAGTGTGTGCGGGAGGTGTATATGTACTAGCGTGTGTATTATGAAGATGTATCTGAGGGGGCTGATTTAAAACCTACTGCTTTATATAGTGTATGTGTGAAAAACAATAAGTTTCAACTCCATCAAGTCACTCTAACCAAAATGTCTTCAACGTCATCGTAACTAAGGGCTGAAAGCCATTCAGTTAAAACCTTCCTACACTTAAACAGTTGCATGGGGTAAATACTTAGTGTTCGATGTATTTTGTTATACACATAAGGAGCCTGAGCTATAAATTGCCGAGTGGCAAAGACAGTACGAGCAGGGTATGAAGGAGCTACGGTATGGCACCGTCTTTTTTGAAGTTTGGTGATATCTAAAGGTAAAGTTTTGTGGTAGCTTATTGTCATCTGAAGAATGTACAGCTTTCTAACAGAGAGCAAATTAGATATATCATAGAGGGTTTCGGTTGAGTATCTAAAAGGCTTACGGTACATGACTTTAATCAAGGATCTTTGTGCACGTTCTAAGTCTATAAAGTAAGTTTTGGCTGCACCACCCCATATCGGGATGCAGTATGTTATTACTGATTGGGCTAGAGCAATATATATTTTGTTTAGCATTTCAGTACTCATGGCGTGTCTCAGAGATTTGAAAATCCACATGAGCTTCCTTACCCTTCTTATAGTAAGCTCTAAATGTGGATACCAGCTTAATCTCTGATCCACAATAATTCCGAGGTATTTAACACTGCTAACTTTTTGTATAGATGGGCAATTACAAGTGATTGATGAAGGTGTACCACAGGAATGAATTTTGATGTCAAAATCAGGTGAAGGCTGCGAACTTATGTAAGGAGTGAAACATACGTAATTCGTTTTTTGGGTATTTAGAGTGAGTAGATTATCACTAAGCCAGTCACTAACACTAGCCAAGCCCCTCTCAGCCTCCAACCTGACCTTGGTCCAGGTCTTGGCAGTAAAAATGATAGCGGTGTCGTCCGCGTAGGACACAATTCTCCCCCCAACGTTACATAGGTTACAAAGACTGTTAATATATATCAAAAATAGCGTTGGGCCGAGGACACTGCCCTGCGGGACCCCGAACGAAACATTTTCTTCTGTACTAGTAAAATTGTTAATTTTTACTCCTTGTTTCCTATTATTAAGATAACTACTAAGAAGTGAGAGAGCAGCGCCCCGAAATCCGATACTTTCAAGCCTGCGTACAAGAATTGAGATAGAGACGGTGTCAAAGGCTTTTTTGAGGTCAAGAAAGACCGCTAGACACTTATTACCCTTATCGACTTCCCTAGTTATAACAGATGTAAGATCAGAAATAGCATGCTGCGTAGATCTACCCTTTCTAAAACCATATTGAGAGTCAGATAGAATGTCATACTGGTTCAGGTAACTTACTATTCTAGAGTTCAAAAGTCTCTCAATGATTTTAGAAATGAAGGTCAGCACAGAGATAGGTCTGTAATTACTTATGTCGTTGCTATCTCCACTCTTGTACACACTTATGTTTGATAAAAATGAGATTTTATATTAAATATGTAGGTCAGTACCTACATATTTAATATCAGTATGAACATCAGTATGTTCCAATGCCGATGCCTGCTTCCGCTAGCTTATAGGTTTAAATGCGAAGTAACAGTGCGCCAACGATTCTGTACGGTTAATAATGTACCATTCTAAAAGGAGATGCTGGTACCGAGAGCAGTGCTACTCAGCTATTCTTAAATCCAGATGAAAATAGTATGAGCGTGATATATACCTATTTAAATCATTATAAGTAAGTAAGTAAATATAGCCGACATTGAAATCAAACCATCAAAGTATTTTATAAAGAATGATGATGTAGGTACATCTACATATTAATACGTGAAGCAAAAATTTTGTACCCGTTTTTACGACAATTGCGCGGATGGAGGAGTATGAAATTTCACACACTTATAGTTTATATCATCATCATCAGCTCATTTTTATGTCCCCACTGCTGGGGCACGAGCCTTCCCTATGGATGGATAGGGAGAACGGGCCATAAACCACCACGCGGGCCCAGTGCGGATTGGTGGTTGTTAACGACTGCTAATGCAGCCGGGACCAACGGCTTTACGTGCCTTCCGAAGCACGGAGCAGCTCGAGATGATACATTTTTGGTCACCCATCCGATGAGCGGCCTTGGCGAAAGTTGCTTAACCTCAGCACTCGCAGACCGGGCGCGTTAACCACTGCGCCATCGAGTTTATATAGAGTTATAGTTTATATAGAGAAGGTTATCCGAATGTTAATATTTTTTTTAAATTATGCATAAAAAATACATTAAATCAACAAAAACAACATTACACACACTATCATGTGATGATTTTATCAATTTAAATTAGTTAATTTAGTTAAAAGTTGTTTTATTGATTTTTGTATGTTTTTACTATTATTTGTGTGACTATTTTCACTATGTACTTGAATTATTTAAATTAAAAAGAAGTTGTTGTATTGATTTTTACAAAGTGTTAACATTATTTTTAAGTGGCAACACAGATGCTCGTTCGTGATTGGTCGGCAAACAACCGCCAATCACGAGCGAGCACGACAACCAATCAGATACCTCCGCTCATTTGGAAGGGAAAATTGTTAAGGTGGGAAGTGGAATCGGGGTCCGACGGACATTCTGTATCGAGCTCTCGGACTGAGCGGTTGTCTCTAGCTGCCAGCCATCACTATAACAGTTATTTATAGTTGCTATGTGTTACGGCGAAAAGTGTATTTAAGTGTACATTGTAGAAATAAAGTATTGGAATTCAAACCGAGTTATAAATTATTAAAACTCAGAAGTGGGATGTGACCTGCAGTCCAACAAAAGAAACAGTAAGTTGAAATACTCTATTACGATTCAGAAATAAAAAGTATATATAGTTAAATTGCTTTACCTTAGCTATGCCTTTTGTATAAGCTTGGAATGTATTTTTCTTTCATTACAGTGCTGCCAGGAACATTTGATTGGGGCTACTCCCTAATAATGTAGCTTGGTAGCATATTACAAATTTTACAAAACAATTAGAACTATGCTAGCACGGACAGCAACTTGAGTATTATTTGAACAAGGCTACTCTTTGTTAATATTGCTCACGTAAGTTGAGTATGGTTTATCATACGGTCCATTTGGTCAAGGCTACTCCTTGATAATGTTGGCCTCTGATAAAGTATCCAACAGCTGTCTGTAGTAGTAAGATATTTAATAATTATACTGAAGGCATGGCATAGTAAAAAAAAAAAAAAATTTATTAATCTAATTTGTGATGTTCATTATTATTAGTGGAAGTAACGGCCATGTGTGCTAATAAGGAGCTTTGTATGTTCTACAATTAGTTCAACAGCCATGTGTGCTGTTAAGAAGCTACATATACGAGTATACCTATGTTCCACAAATAGTTAAACGGCCATGTGAGCTGTCAAGGAGCTATGTATGTTCCACCACAACTAGTTAAACGGCCATGTGCGCTGTTCAGGAGCTATGTATGTTCCACAAGGAGTTAAATGGCCATGTGCGCTGTACAGGAGCTATGTATGTTCTAATACTGATCAAGGGCCATGTGTGCCAATAGTTAATAATACCTGAACTATTATGTAAGGCCATGTGTGCCTCTGTGGGTCTATGTATGATCCAACACGAGTAAGGAGCAATGTGTGCCATAAAATATATAAAATACAACGGTCGCTATTGCATATTTTGATACATACGTACCTAACAGTAACAAATGTAGTGTTTCAATAGCATGACAGTTGACTTATTTTAAAATATTCATTTGTGTATCCTCTTTATTTTATGACACTATTTTTTTCTCTCTCTTCTTTTCTTGTTTACCGAGGTTATGGATCCAAATGACCCGAACGCCAGGTGGCGGATGATTCGCAAACGGAAGAATACAACGCTTCTAAATACAACGCGTACCCGTAAAGTGACGAGGCGTACTCCAACCGCGTGGGTGGTAGAAGAAGTGCAACCAAGTGAAGACTTGGCCGCACCAGTGTCGCCTTCTCCGGCCTTACCAGAAACTCCTGAGCCTCGAGGTCACCCTTACGATCCGACGACATCGCATCGTGTGCCTGAGCAACCATCCTCCAGCTTCACAATTGACGAGGTGCTGAAACTTGTATCTACCCTCCAAGAAAATCATAGAGCTAAACCCCAACAGTTCAATAATAATCATATGAATAATGTTATACCTGAGTTTGACCCATCTAGTAAGTCCCAAAATATAGATACTTGGTTAAGGAAAGTCAATGAATGCACGTGTATTTATGGCTGGGATCAGAGGCAGACCATGCATTTTGCTCTGCAGAAATTAGTAGGGCTAGCAAAGAGGTGGTTCGAGGCTTTGCCATCAGTTAATTTTGATTGGGATGAATGGCAAGCAAAGCTTCGGAGAGCTTTCCCCAACGAGCAAAATTATGGTCGGCTTCTTGAAGAGATGCTTGCGCGCACCACTCGTCATAGTGAAAACTTGCGAGACTATTTTTATGACAAGTTAAGTCTACTAAACCGGTGTGAAATTAAAGGTCAAAAGGCTGTTGATTGCGTTATTCATGGCATCCTTGATAAATCTCTTAGGAACAGCGCACAAGCATTAAACTGTAAGGAACCAGAAGACCTACTGAATTTTCTAAATTCACAACGACCTACTGACATTAATGTATTTAGAAAGCGAAATGATAGTATTCCATTCAATCGTGCTCCTAATAATCATTCAAATAATAGTGACACAAATGTAACATGTTTTAATTGTCGCTCAAAAGGACATGTTTTCTACAATTGTCCAAATCCTATCGTTAAATGCCAAAAGTGTTTTCGAGTAGGGCATGACTCTGCGGCGTGTAAGCTCCATCCTCTTACTCCTCGACAAACAAATGACACTAAAGGCAATTCTGGGGATCGAAAAACTTTGACTATCTCCACTGTTAACAACACAAACGATAAATTTTTTAAAAAGGTTCTTGTTAACGATCATGAATTACTTTCGTTTATTGACTTTGGTAGTGAATGTTCCTTGCTACGTGAATCAGACGCTCATAAATTGAATTTGCAAAAAAATTATAGCAAACTTCCCGTGATTAGAGGTTTTGGCGATTCGTCTGTGACTCCACTATATAGAAGTAAGATTTCATTAAAACTTGATGAAGTTGAAGCCTGTGTTGGAGTCCTTGTAGTGAACGATGAATTTTTGCATACTCCTGTTTTAATTGGTCAAGATTTTACCGAGTTACCTTTCGTAACCGTGTTGAAAGACTCTAATAGACTCATATTTTACAAGAGCCCTGTTTTGAATGATTTCTTAGATGCCGATAGTGTCATAAAATTAGCAACGCAAAAATTAACTGAAGTCCAAAAGATTGGGTTAGTCGAGGTATTTACCGAAGATGTAGCTTACTGTGGCGATATTCACGTAGAAGGATATAATTGTACTGAACCGGGAAGAGAGTACCATCTTCATCAAGGCGCTTATCGTATTGACCAAGGCAAAGGCCACGTAGTAGTTACCAATTTAAGATCGGAAAACTTGTCGCTTCCTCCCAACACGTTAATAGCCAGGGCTACGCCAGTAGTAGAAAGAAAAGTCTATAATGTCAATAGGATTAGTAAAGATTTCTCCACGATGGAACCGTTGGACCGAAACGATATTAAAATTGGCAATAACATGAGTGATCAGGATCGGGACAAACTCTACAATTTGTTACAGTCATACCGTGATTGTTTCGCGATGAGCCTTAGCGAGATTGGACTTGCAAAAGACGTTGAAATGACTATTGATTTAAAAGATGACACACCGATAGTATATAGACCTTATCGCTTATCTTATGCGGAAAGAGAGCAAGTGCGCGTAACTGTAGAGGAGCTTTTGCAAAACGATATTATTCAAGAGTCAGATTCGGATTTTGCAAGTCCAATATTGATGGTAAAGAAAAAGACGGGAGAACAGCGCCTTTGTGTAGATTTCAGAGCATTAAACAATAAGAGGAAAAAGGATTGCTTTCCTCTTCCTTTGATAGAAGATCAGCTGAATAATCTCAGTGGCAATCAGTTTTTTACCTCACTAGACCTCTCTTCTGGCTATTATCAGGTTCCCATGGCACAGGAAAGCCGCCGATATACAGGGTTTGTCACACCGGACGGCCATTTTGAATTCAAGCGAATGCCGTTTGGCCTTGCCAATGCACCGGCAGTATTTCAGAGGCTTATAAACAAAATGCTGGGTTCAAAGAGATTTGATACTGCTTTAGCTTATTTAGATGACATACTTGTGCCATCCGCTTCTATTCAACAA
Organism: Eudonia mercurella; assembly: GCA_963082485.1. NCBI lineage: Eukaryota > Metazoa > Arthropoda > Insecta > Lepidoptera > Crambidae > Eudonia > Eudonia mercurella. Next base: position 20,281,598 of record OY720023.1, on the reverse strand, counting down.
GGGTTTCAACGACTAGAAGAAGTACTTAGATTATTGCGCGAATACGGGTTGACTTTAAAGCTATCAAAGTGTAGGTTTTTTGATAACGTTATCAACTACCTTGGCTATGAAATCTCTTTTGATGGAATCCGACCCGATGAACATAAAATTTTAGCCGTGAAAGAGTTCCCAGTACCAAGTAATGTTCATGAAGTCCGCCAATTTTTAGGACTTGCCGGTTATTTTAGAAAATTTGTTAAGGGTTTCGGTGAGGTTGCGCGGCCTCTCACGAATTTATTAAAGAAAGATGTTCCTTTTTCATGGACCGATAAAGAATTTAAGGCGTTTTCTCTGTTAAAAGACAGACTAGTAGAGAGACCCATTTTATCCCTCTATAATCCCAATTTAGACACCGAACTTCACACAGACGCCAGCGCTTTGGGAATAGGGGGTATACTTCTACAGTGGCAAGAGAATCCGCGGGTTCTAAAGCCGGTCGCTTACTTTAGTAGACAAACCACACCCGAGGAACGACACCTGCATTCATATGAGCTAGAAACACTGGCAATTGTTTGCTCTTTAAAAAAATTTAGAGTTTACCTGTTAGGCATTAACTTCAAAGTAGTGACAGACTGCCACGCTCTTAGGACGACCCTAGTGAAACGCGACCTTGTCCCACGTATAGCCCGATGGTGGCTACAAATAAGCGAGTATACTTTTAACATCGAATATAGACCCGGTACCCAAATGGCACATGTAGACGCTCTGAGTCGCAACACCAACCTAAAAGAATTTCAGGACGATACTATCACTACAGTTTACAATATTGATACTGAACACTGGCTGCTAACCCTACAAATGACTGACCCAGATATCGCGAGGATAGTTAAAATGCTAAAGCCGGAAAATGACGAAGATTTAAAGGATATTAAGAAAAATTATGTTGTGAAAGATCACAAAGTCTACAGAAAAGTTAATGATAAATTATGCCTTGTAGTTCCCCGTAGCGCACGATTTCAAGTATGTCGATCTAATCACGATGAAATCGGACATTTAGGCGAAACTAAAACAATTGAGAAAATTCAGTCCCAATACTGGTTCCCTAAACTACGTAAATTCGTAAAAAAATACGTAGGGTCCTGCATTCAGTGCGCATACAATAAAGATCGATCTAAGAATCAAAAAGCCGGCCATTTGTACCCCATTCAGAAGGTGGACGTTCCATTCCATACTGTCCATATTGACCACTTGGGTCCATTTACAAAAAGCAAAAAAGGAAACGCCTACATTTTGACTGTGGTCGATGGCTTTACAAAATACTGTTTTGTGAAACCCGTGAAGGATACGAAAACCAAAAGCACTGTAAAAGTTCTTGAAAGTATATTTGACGATTTTATGTTACCTTCCCGAATTATTTCTGATCGTGGAACATCTTTCACTTCAGGTGCTTTCAGGAACTTCTGTAATATACACGGCATCAAGCACGTATTGAACGCAGTCGCGTGTCCCAGGGCCAATGGTCAAGCCGAACGTTTTAATCAAACCATTTTAAATTCTTTGATGAGACATAATACAGGCAATGATGAGCGAGACTGGGACACGTGGCTTGGTAAAATACAAAAAGGCATTAACGACACTGTCAACAGTACTACTCGAAAAACAGCATCGGAGGCTCTGTTTGGCTATAGAATTCGCGACGATTTGAGTAATAAACTAGGTATCGGGATAAATAACCCATCAGGAAACGTAGAGTCAATAAGAAATGAAATTAGCGCTAATATAGATACAGCTCAGCAGAAACAAAAACTACTTTACGATAGTAAACGAGCCCCCGCTACTGTTTATGGAGAAGGAGATCTTGTTAAAATCACGAGGACCAATTTTTATAATAAAGGCAATAGTAGCAAACTTTTAACAAAATTTATAGGTCCCTATAAAATAGTAAAAGTCTTAGGTAACGACAGATATAAAATAAGTAATGTTCCTGGATTCAAAAAAAAAAGTAAATTGTTCGAGACTGTTGTTGCCGCAGATCGAATAAGACCTTGGATTAACTTGTGTCCTTTAAATTCTAAAGCTGAAAAATACACTAAAGACCCCACGGAGACGTCAGATTATGAAAGTGAGGATAATCTTCCTTTATCCAAGCTGCAGAAACAACATAAATAAATAATAGTAACTTTCCGAATGTGATGATCAACTTTGACACAGATAATATTGAACATCTTGCACCAGGAGTTGCACTCAAGTGGATGGCCGAATGTGATGATTTTATCAATTTAAATTAGTTAATTTAGTTAAAAGTTGTTTTATTGATTTTTGTATGTTTTTACTATTATTTGTGTGACTATTTTCACTATGTACTTGAATTATTTAAATTAAAAAGAAGTTGTTGTATTGATTTTTACAAAGTGTTAACATTATTTTTAAGTGGCAACACAGATGCTCGTTCGTGATTGGTCGGCAAACAACCGCCAATCACGAGCGAGCACGACAACCAATCAGATACCTCCGCTCATTTGGAAGGGAAAATTGTTAAGGTGGGAAGTGGAATCGGGGTCCGACGGACATTCTGTATCGAGCTCTCGGACTGAGCGGTTGTCTCTAGCTGCCAGCCATCACTATAACAGTTATTTATAGTTGCTATGTGTTACGGCGAAAAGTGTATTTAAGTGTACATTGTAGAAATAAAGTATTGGAATTCAAACCGAGTTATAAATTATTAAAATCATGTGTTTCACACACGTATTGTTTGTCTTTAATGCGGCCGACATCTGTCAATGCCAATCCAAACTCACATTCTATTTTTTAAAATTTTTCATTGCTTAGGATACAATCCGTGCAGCCTTAAGGGGGCGCCGCGCGAAATTTCGAAAATTTACGTGTTTTTAAGTCACTGGTGCTAGGCGCTGAATATGTCATATACATTAAAAGGACTAGTGTAGGTTAGCTTGATCCTTTCACAAGGCCATGGTTGTTTTGGAATTTGAAACAAATACCCAGAAACTGCATAAACAATACGTAAAAGTATTCTATCTAAAAACTTATTTCTTAAGAAACTTTGTAAATATAGCACAAATGAAACAATGATCCGACATCAAAATGTTTGTATTGATATTCCGCAGGCCACTGTTGTCTTATTTTTCAATTCATCATCAGCCTATAAACGTCCCACTGCTGGGCACAGGCCTCCCACATGATCAGTAGCACGTGGGGGTATTGGGCCATAACCCACCACACTGGCCCAATGCGGGTTGGTGGGTTTTAACGACTGCCATCTTACGACAACAACCGGGCCCAACGGCTTAACGTGCCTTCCGAAGCACGGAGGAGCTCGAGATGTTTTTAATTGGTCACCCATCAGGCGACCCGGCATTGCGAAAGTTGCTTAGCGGGCAAGATCGCAAGCCGAACGCGCTAGCCGCTGCGCCATCGAGCTCCTATTTTTTTCAATTAAAAAATATGAATATGAAAATATTAAGACTTTTATTATTTTTTACCCAAACGCCTAAGATTTTACGAAAGTAAACATTGCTCTAATTAAATCACCAGCCTACTCTGTACAGATATTAGTGTGCGTGCGTATTCGTAATCGTGCGCTGTTGTCACACCACTGCCACGCGCCGCTCGCTTGCTATCATAAAAAAACTCACTCACTCACTTCTCATTTCTATTATCATTCATCAACGAAATATTGTTTATTTAAGTATTGTAAGACTTCTTCATTGGCTAAATGCTTGTGCAAAGCCATAAAAAAGGTGAGATGTCAAATGTTACACACCAAATGCGACTACTGCTCAGAATAATAAAGCTTTAGTTATTGTTCTGAGGACTATTATTAACATCGAATACACTATAAACATTACTTTGGGTATTACGTCAGATGTGTAGATTCATAATAAAGCCTTTGTAGAACTACTAATAGCAGCAATGATTTACACACATAATAATAGCGTGGCTGACCGGCTCAGATGGTCACCACCGGTCGTCAATTACCCACAAATCTGAGGATTACCCGAGTTGTTATGGCATACGCATTAATGTACTGCAAATTACTTGACATTAAATGCAAGCCACGTAGATCCTGTATAATTAGTTTGCAATGTAAGATTCAATTAATTGCATGTGCTGATTATGTCAAAATAGTAATTTGGTGAATTTCTGGTAAATTAAAATACCTGCTCGATTTAACGATAAAACCATAGCTTTGGTCAACATACGTAGTTAGTTAATGGCTTTGACTATGGTTGCACGAGTTATGTATGACTCAGTTAACCATTGATTGTATGATAGGCGTTTTGAAGAGACGGTTTTATGCGTTTTTAGAATAAAATTTAGGTACACAAATAAAAAAAAATTAATTATAATTCGAAAGAGTTGGGCGAAACCCTTGCCCAGCAGTGAATGCAGAAATGTTAAAAAAATATACTTTTAAACATTTTCGTTTTTTGGTAATTTATTACATACTTAGTTTTATATAAAAAATATAGTTGCTCAAAGATTTTCAAGCCTGGCTAATTTCTGGCAATGTATTTCAATGGTATTCAAATATCTTATACGTTTTGGATAGAATCGATTATTTATTTACGTCGAGATCTACATTAACGGACGGATTGGATCTGAACTAAAATTCTATTAAAAAATTTTAAAAAAATCTTATTGAAAGATAAATGGAAACTTAGCGCACTCCAATAGCAATCTCCGTTTTGCAATCTGAAAATCTGATTCGATACGCTCGCTCAAACAACTCCATTGTTTCGCTCTTTGCAAGAGTACGGAATAACTTAAGCGTGCAAAGCAGTGGGTAGGTACATACTTTATGTTGTTGAAATAAAAAAAGTGGAAAGACATTCACAGGAAGTCCTCCCGGTCCACATCAGTATTCGGCGCACCATCCGACGGGAGGAAACAAATTCACAAAATTGAATTTTAGGGAACGAGTTGAATACGACACGGAGTACACAAACTGGGAGGAAGAAACGAGATTTTTATCATGTCGACAATGACTTTATCCGGACTGAGTAGCGTAAACCTATTGCCAGTTCAAGGTTAAAAATTTCTTTAAAAAAGGGATTATAATTAATACCTACTCGTAGGTATATTCCTTTAATTTCCATTTTTCATTTCCCAGTAAAACTGTCGAAAGCAGGCCACCGACACACGATTGTGGAAGTTTTGAAATAACAGAGACGAGGCACCGCACCGTTGCTTCGATCACAAAGCTGCATTGGAAATGTCAATGCCTACTTCAAAGCCTAAACGATTTTTGGGAAGTTGTACATATCGTAGTGCCACCACTAAAGTGTTCGTAACCCAGTGTTAGTTTGATAAAGTGAGTTTGACAGTGTGAGTTTGACAGTGTGAGATTAACAGTGTGAGTTTGACAGTGTGAGTTTGATAGTGTGAGTTTGACAGTGTGAGTTTGACAGTGTGAGTTTGACAGTGTGAGTTTGACAGTGTGAGTTTAACAGTGTGAGTTTGACAGTGTGAGTGTAACAGTGTGAGTTTGACAGTGTGAGTGTAACAGTGTGAGTTTTGTATACTATTTGTATTCATTCGATTACGTTTACGAAAACAAAAATTAGTATGGCATTGAAGCAGCGCCTCCTGGCGGCATACGACAAGAGTTAACATTTTTCCATACAAATTCTCGTTTTCATTAACGTGATCGAATGGCTAATGATTTGGCATCCAGTTTTCGTTACCAAAATATCATATAGAATTTTATTACAATTTCACTGGATAACAGATAAGAAGCAGATGGCAGCAACCGCCTCTGTGGTCTAGTGGTTTAGACCACCGGTTTAAACTCAGAGGTCCCGGGTTCGATTCCCAGCGGGGGGTACATCTTTGGTTGGTGGTAGGGCTTGTTTGCCCACCTAGCTAGCCACCACAATCTTATCCAAATATGTCGCCATAACATCAATGTTTGTAGCATTGTTGTGTTCCAGCAGCTAGAGATAAGATAGACAGTGCCTCACTAGTTTTGGATCCCGGGTGAAGTGCACTTCCATCGTGCCTTATAATCACTTAACATCAGGTGAGATCAAGGCACCCGTGCTTACCCGTAAATATGAAAAGAATAAAAAGAAAAGGGTCTGTATTAAGGCGAAGGGTAAGGCACACTAGCGCCGCTAATGGATTTAATTTGATAATGCTAAACTGGATTTTTTATCTAACATTGTGGACCTTCCGACACTAGGCAAACATCTATTATTTAATAATTGTGCACTACTTTTAGGTTTGTTTTTGTATTCATTCGCTAACACCAAAAGTGGCCATTGTTTGTGAATAAATGCGATAGCCCGTTTTGTGAATAAACCACGCAACAAAAAGTAGTGCACAATAATTAAATAAATACTATGGATACTTTCCTGTTATCGGACGGTACGCAATGTTTAAAAAAGATCCGGTCAGTTAGTAATTGTCAAATTATCAATTGGTAGCGCTAGTGTGCCTTACCCTTCGCCTTAAACGGTTGCTAAAGTAAAAAATCTGTTGGTAACCCCTATTTTTAATGATTCAAGGAGAAAAGTGTCGGTCACTGGTCCCTGTCGATCATTGGTGCCACTAACTAAGTAATAATAAGTCATTGAAAAAAAATAAAGTATTTTGCAATCTGTCATTGTTTCAATGAAGCTTTTTAAGAATTTTATTGTATCTATCATTCTAATTTCTACGTCTTACAAGAACCCTTAGTAATCTTTAAATGTGCATAACTATGCAATTCTACGATTAACCATTCTGCTACAGTAGATTGCGTCTAAGATTCCATCTCGTATAAGTTCCTGGGAAGTCTAAACTGGCATTAAATTCAAGTCTTTGTGCAATTTAACAACTGCAGCACGGCTACGGATGGAGATAATTCTCTTTAAGTATTTCAACAGTTTAAATTTTGGAAGTACTTTATGTGTTTAATCATAAAATATTATATCCGCATATCTAATTAACGTTATTAAATCACTTGTTGGCCTAATGTATTTTGATAAACTATATCTAATACCTTTAAACGAGCAATTCTTGTATATAAGTAGATATAATCTGAATCTCGGAAACGGCTCTAACGATTTTCATGAAATTTAGTATGCAGAGGGTTTTGGGGGCAATAAATCGATCTAGCTAGGTTTCATTTTTAGAAAATATTATAAAAAAACAAGACAGTTGGTGGTAGTGCACCAGACCCGGCATGTCATGGGGGCAAGTTCAAATCGCGATCGTAGAAAAAAAAATACTTCAAAACATTTTTTCATGCAGTTTTTGGAAAAAAATTGTGTTTAAATTATTGTGAGCAACAATAATATGGGTCATGCCCAAAATTAAATATGTTTTGATGATTCTAATTATTCTATTTATGTTTTGATCATCATTATCATTATCATCAGCCAGTCCACTGCTGGGTATAGGCCAAATTTAATTTTTAATTTTTATTTTTATTTAATATTTATTTTTTGATGATTGATTCTTATTATTTTATTTTATTTTAATTTTGTTTGATTTTATCTTGTTTTGAAATCGATTGATTTTATTACTTATCTTAATGTTTTATAATAATAACTGTTTCTATTTATAATCTCAATCTCAAATATTTTAAAGTTGACGACCTCCTTGGTCGAGTGGCTTGCACACCGGTTTTCATGGTGTCGCTATCTCTGAGGTCCCGGGTTGGATCTCCGGTCGGATCAATTTAGAAATACCTGTTTTTCTATATTGTTTCGGGTCTGGGTGTTTCCTATGTATTTAAGTATATTAAGTATGTTTGTCCGTTGTCTAGTTAACCATATAACGAGTTACTTAAGGAAGCTATTCTTGGGGCTAGATAATTGGTGTGAGTGTGGAAAATATTTAAATATATTTAAATAAAAATATATTTAAAGTAATTATGTTGCATAGATCCAACTTTATTTTATTAATTATATTTGCACACCATTGCAATGGTTAAATATGGCTCTCTAATATATAAGGCCTACACTTGTACCCATATTTTGCAAATAAAGTAATTTGATTTGATTTGATATTTTTAATTTAATCTAATAGTACACATCAACATTGCCTTATCTTTATTTCAGAGTTTGCTTTTAAATTCACGTATAAAATTAAATAAAATCAAATGTGCAATCCATAAAACTTGTTTTATTCTAATGAATAAGTAAACTAAGCGCTTATTATTAGTAGATACTACAGAAGTTCCTATTATTAAATAGTAATTGGACAATTTTAGAGTGATCATTAGCTTAAGTAGTCTTGACCGTAAACCTAGATGTACCAGTAATAGCCTCTAGCACAAACTATCGTCAATTTATTTTCGAACTACCTTCGTAACTATTACGGGTCATTTTGTTTACTATCCGTATTTAACGTATCCGTATTCGTCAACAAAAATTTGTATGGCAAAATTTTAGCTCTTCTCGTATGTTGACATGTGGCGCTGCTTCAATGCCATACTATTTTTCGTTTTCGTAAACGTGATCGAATTACAAGCGAAATTCACACTAGCCACCCTGTTATTGGGGAACGAGTTATTTATAATTTCACTAAATGATTTTACTAAATGCGCACACTCAAAATATATACATAGTTTTTTTTTGTCTGGATTTGAATCTTTTTTTTTTAATAGAAGTCGCAATTAAGCTTAAAATAAAAAATTTGTTAAAGAAAAGCCGAAAGGGCTGTCAGGGGGTCGACCGCCTAACTCTCTCGCTTTAGATCGCTTTGAAGGCGAGACGAGGAGGAGGGGTCATCTTGTCATTTCGAAAGCAATATGAAAGCAATATCGAATAGGCTATAGCTTTCAATATTATTCGATATTATATTAGAAAGCGAGGCGAGGGCCTAGCTTTCAAAGCCATCGAAAGCGAGAGTGTTAGGCGGTTGGGGGGCTGTTCAGCCTAATGTTACGGCTAATGCCCCAACGCTGATATTCTGCTGGACCCATACGCTAAGTGATTCGTCTTGTAATTATTTCGTAAATTGGTACCGTCTCCTTTTACGTGGTCGTAATGTAAAGCTCTAAGGAAACATAAACTGTAACTATCGGATCTTTTAACACAGGAGAAAGCAGAGCACAAGCACCAGCATATTGGCTATCTGGACGGGCTAACAGGACTATTTTCCTTATTCAATTTGTTAGGACAATTCGTTAGAAACACATTTTACCATTGAAAATGGTTATCAGATGCAAATCGCCTGAGACGTATTTTTGGCCATAGCTCCGAGGATTTTGGGAGAATCGAAATGAAAGTAGTACCAAGAGTTGAGGAATTTGTCAAGACGCATGTGAGCGTTTGAATTTTGAAAATCGGCTGGAAACCTTTTTTTGAATTTTGAAAAATGTAAAAACATCGGGTTTTTGGGGGGTGTTTGTATACTAAATTGTAATTATTTAAAAAAAAAACCGACTTATTAAAAAATGAAAAAAAGGCCCTAGGGTATTAGTTTAGCTACAAAATGGTGAAAAAAATTTGAAAATCGGTTAATAATTGTGACCTGTAGGTGGTCCCTTTAGATTTGGTATTGTAGAAAAACGGATATTTCCGTATATAAAAAGTGATGTAGCTTCTTTGATTATTGATCGATCGTCATGGTAATGGTGTTATAAGATGCAGATGCAGGCGAAAAGTGCATTCATGTTAAAATTGTGATATTTAAAATAAAATGTTTTTTTTTCGTAAATTGTTTTATTCATTTTCAATGTTCCGATTCTCGCGGGGACTGCGAAATCTGTGAATTTTTTTTTCATTGAAGTGAGTACACTATTTTTCGGTAATTTTTTTTTGTTTATTGCGGGTAAACAAAGTTGTTTACCCGTATTAGTTAAGTACCCGGTTAAGTAACCTCACCTGATTTTAAATGATGATAAGGCCAATAGTGGGAGCCCACTTCACCTGGAATCCTCAACCACTTACCTTAGACTTCAATAATGTATAGGTACATCCCTGTAGACCAGATGCGACACAACTGAAAATTTGTCTGCACCGAATGCTGAACGTACCTACAAATAAAGTAGCATTACCGAGCAGACATTAGCACAAGTGGCGTCACGTTACCCACTGTTCACAAATTGATATTCAACCAGCGAGCCGAGTAGTGCCGTACGCCGATATGCAAGCGGAGCGATCGCGTGCTCGACATAAACTTTGGTTGCCGATTTGAAATACAAGTTCGAAACAAATGCTAGTGAATTTTTGTTCTGCAACTTTTGAGTTGCGTTTAGCACGTGCGTACGGTTACATGACTGTTCGTACAGCAAATAAAATGAGAGACGAAACAAATGAGGTGCTCCGAACATCTGCTAGAAACTAAGTAAATCTTTGCCAACGTACCTATTTTATACTTTTTCTTGGTTTTAGCGTTTGCTTTTGAAATATTATTGTTAAGGTACCTATAACTTTAAAAATATGAAACGTTTTTGGGCATTTACAAAATTTAAAAAAAAAATAGTCCAACTTTATTTGTTAATTGTGAAAAATATATTCTAATTAAGTATCTCTAGTCTTTTAGAGCCGTGAAGTATAAACTGAATAATTGCTTGGTCTCAAACACATTCTAAATCCAAATAAACGAGGTTTTGTATACTCCTGGGGCGTAAAATGTCTAAAACTGTTAATACTAAACATGCTCAATTTTAATTACCTACAACACTCTAAGCGACAAAAGTAATTAGCGAATATTAAGGTTCGCAAGGCCTTTGAACTTAAAAGTTATAATAGACAGAGCACTTTGTCATGTCAAGCTTTTAACACGCTCTTTAAATTCTCTTTGTGCTAGAAATTGAGACATTAAATCGTTTATGTCCTTAATATGGGAGAAGTAAATGAATCAGTACTCAGGAGGATACATTAACGGGCACAGAGGCGTTATGAATGACCCAGTACCTATGAACGTAGATGACATAGAACTTTGAGGGAATAATATTAGGGTACTTTGTACGGAGTTATGAGATTTTTTAATTATGGGTAAGTATATAATAGTAAAGGTAAAGTAAAATAAAGAGCCTATAACTGTCCCACTGCTGAGCCAAGTCCTTCATCATTGAAATCAGGTCATCACTACATCATCATTATCATCAGCTCATTTTATGTCCCCACTGCTGGGGCACGAGCCTTCCCTATGGATGGATAGGGAGAACGGGCCATAAACCACCACGCGGGCCCAGTGCGGGTTGGTGGTTATTAACGACTGCTAATGCAGCCGGGACCAACGGCTTTAAGTGCCTTCCGAAGCACGGAGGAGCTCAAGGTGACACATTTTTGATCACCCATCCGATGACCGGCTTTTGCGAAAGTTCCTTGACCTCAGCACTCGCAGACCGGGCGCGTTAACCACTGCGCCATCGAGCTCCTCATCTCATGGGTAATAGCTTAATCAACGGCAAATACGGGTTGGTGATCACAAACCTATATACAAAATACAAATACAAAAAAGTTTATTTCAGCAACTTAGTCTAATACAGGCATAATGTGGTTGGTGCTCCCATTTGAGCTAAAATAACTTGTTGTAGGCAGCACCGCTCTTCCATAGCATGGTTACAAATAGACTAAACCACTTTAACAGTCATAAAATGACTGCTTCAAATACCAATCAACAACACTACAAAATACATTAATAAAACACAGTAGTACCTAATATAAACAACCTAATATGCATCGAAAAATCTGAAACATCCACACTTTGCCCGAACTGGGAATTGGGGCCAGGACCTTCGGATACCGGGCCAAACACTTTGCCACTCGGAAACCGAGGCGTATAATATAATATTTATAAATATCAAAATTTAACGGTTTTTTTTTGCTTTTTTTGTTTTGTTTCTGTTCATACCCCTTCGTGTAGTTAAATGGTAATTATTTATTTCCATAACAAGAGCGGAGCCTCTATCTAAAGAAAATTGACATTTATTATGTTTGCTTGCCTATTTAACAATTTTTATGGGTTAGCTAAGATAACATCTTTATTTTGTAAAGAATATAAAAAATTCCTCACACAATGTGTGGTAACTGTATAATTAAAAGATTTTTTACATTACTTGAAATTGTTCTCCATCAAGTTTTTCAGCATCTGTGGTGTAGTATAAGACTTGAGTATGTCCCGGGTTCAATTGACATTGACAGACGTGCGGGTATATTCTTACACACTTGTATACTTTAAACTTAAAAACTTTATGTAAAAGGTTTTAACTAATAGCACAGTTTCAAAAAAACTAATTCTACGTTACGCCCTGCTACATAAGAGATCACGTTACGCGCTTCTGTACAAGATGGCGCGAGTATGTAATGCGAGAACAATAGTTTTAACGCTGTCTGGCTTCCAAACGAACGGATGAACAAACGCCTATCGTTGTTTGGTTTCCATACATTCACCACCATACCACCATGTTGCAGTGATATAGTAATATTGTATATCTATTTAAACTATCATGGTCACTTGCATTAGAGTAATTATAAAGGGATTTTTACCATGTTTATTATAAATGAGTATCCGATAGATATTTCGGCAAAGTGCAACTGTGCCGACTGTGCCGAAATTTCTATCGGATGCCATCAAAAACATACTTGTATAAAAAACCAAGTCTCGCAACTCAGTTCTTTTACCGTAAAAAGTTGTGAGATCCATGTAAAACCAAGTCGGTGAATTTATTCAGTCCCCTATTCAGGGACCTTCTGTCTTAAGTTATTACGTAATTAGCTAACCTAACAACATCTTATAGTGACCATATCAATATTAAAACCTTTTATGTTTTAAATAAAAATATTGACATGGCAAACGCACAGATACACACATAATACACATGGTAATAATCCCGTTAATAATATTTAGGTACTCTAGTAATATTATGATTTATTTATTTCTACTCAAGGCTGCCTTTTTGTTATACAGCTTAAATTTCACTATCTGATGTATCAGCTCGTTCTTCAATCATTATCATTTATTGGTATTGCTAGAACTGGTATTACCCAGTGAAATGACAATTACAACTGTAATACCTACAAAAAAAACATTGATGAATTAAACTAATTTTAGTAAAGTCATAATTAACACGGATATCCTTATATTTATCAATAATTATAAATATAATTAAGCATATCTGTGTTAAAATATTTATAAAATACAGTGAAAAAATAAAATGCCTACCCGACCCGAATTTTTTCACTGTATTTTATAAATATTTTAATTCAGCTTCAGTGCAGCAATTAGCTCTAAAAAAAAAAAAAAAAAAATATCTGTAGTAATTATGATTTGAGTACCGGTTTCACCTTGATCGCGGCTTAATGCAACTCCACCTGAGCTGCCTCGCTTAGTCATCATTGCTGCGATTAGTATGTTGCAGTGAGGTCAAGGAAATCAGGCAGTCGCTGCATTGACTGGTATTATGCTCCTTAGTTTTTAGTTACCCTATTACTGAAAATATAACTTCCCGTGCATGTCATAATAGCCGACTAGGGACAAGGGTTCCAAGATGCTCGCACATTAGGCGATCGGCTAGCAACCTATAACTGATGTTATCTATTCTACTTCGGAGTCCTACTTTGATTATGCTAAATGTGGCGTCGAGGTCACCAACGGCGAGCTTACTGAAAATTTATCGAACTGAACTTCTCTTTTTGGGAGAAGGAAGTGAGAGTATGTATAATATTATATATATGTCGGAGACATGGCGCTAGCATCGCTTAGAAACGACATGTATAGTCTATACTTGAATGTGGTCTGCGCAGCCTTAGCTCTGATGGTACGCGAAACGTCAACGTCAGTTGGCGCGACAACGGACTGGACACATTTGAACGGGAGCGATCGGAGAGTACGCACGCGCAGAACTCACTTCGTTTCTAAATCCATTTGTATCGGGCAACTGTTTCTGAATAATTTAATTGTGATGTTAATTTTACATTAAAGTTGCTGTAAGGAATACGACTGCGTTTATATTTTGAAGATCGAAGAAAAACAGTGTTATCGACGAATCAGTTTGCTCGACCGTCCTACCTACAAACCAACCTCTCCGCCGACATATATGTATATATATGTTTGTATGTATTAATACATAAACTAGAAAAAGGAGGACAACAGCGTACTACTACTAAGCCTTTACAGCTTAGCCAGTTCTTTAGCTATGCAAGAATTTTTAAAAAGACCGAAAAGCTTTATGTTTCGTATTTCTAAGAGGAGGTTTTCCTCACGTTACCATAACGCTTACAACTATGTTTGTTTGAGGATATAAGAAAAAGATATTCATTAGAAACTTGCAAAAAAAATATCCAAAATAACTTTCCCATAAACTAAGAAACACTCTAAAAGTTTTCCGAGGGCAGGTCAATTCTCACACAATTCGCTGGTAATCACAGGCGAGTTGAGCGATATTTTACGAGCTTGCTAACATCTACGGAAATTGAATGTATGCCAACAGTTGTACTATTGACACTGACAAACTGACATTACACTATAGACCGATGCGTTCGTTCGACGTGCCTGTCAATCGGTGCATGAAAGCACGTAACGTAACATGCAATCAAACTAGCGAAGGCATTCAACGAAGGTTTATCGGTGGATGTGGATCGCTTTCTACGGTAAAGTTTTATATACACGGGTTTGCAAAGTAGTAGGTGTTTGTATGGAATTAAATTCTGTTTAAAGTAATAAATGAAAATTGGCGTGACTTCTCGGAAATACCTACATGCCATACATAAGTGCAATTAAAATATTATAATGTCATAATCAAAGTCAAAGTCGACTCTTTTATTCAAATAAACTTTAAGAAAAGTGCCTTTCAATCGTCCAAACAACCCATTCATGACGTAATGTAGTGTTAATGAATTCTGTTATAAAGATATATGTATTAGTAATAGTTTTTTTAAGAATGAATTGAAGTTCAAAATATGTTCTTTATATCATCAACTTCACACTTGCATTTATTGCATGTACATTTTATTTCTATTCTAACACGATACAAAACTTAACTCAATAGATACTCTTTTCTAAAAAGGTTGTTAATTTTATATTTATATAATTATTCTAACTAATAGTGGTTTATTCTTGGCAATACTAATGCGAGCTATCATGTACCGATGGAGGTTTGCGTGGTCGAATTAACCCGTCCATTTCGGCTGTCATCATCATCACCCAGCTAACGGAAGCAACACAATGCATGCTTGCCGACTATAGATTGAATGCATTTACCTAATGCGTCACATACTCAAAAAACATTAGTTAACCTAATATAAAAATTATACATTAATCATATTAGGTCCGGTAACGCTGAAACCGGACTTAATATACATTATATAGCTTCTGCACATATAGCATAAAGCTATTCTGATTGTTGACCTTAAATTTAATGTTAGCCCTCAAAACTTTAAACATTAAAACAATTCACTGACGATCGTATACAGCAATATAACTATTGCCAACTGAACTAAACATTCAAAGTCAAAGTAAAATATTTATAGCCAACTAATTGTACAATGGGGTATTATAAGTTAGGCAGAGGTTACGACTTATTTACCCATTACCTTAATATAGGTTGCGCTCAGTCAGCAATCATCACTTCAGTGGGGCTAGCACGAACTTCGATCGACAGTGTAACGTCATACCTACGTTCTATTGAATCTTCTTCTTTTACTTCATGCGTATAGGTCTCTTCATGATCCCTCCATTTGACCCAATCTTGAGAATGTGTGATATGAAATGACGGCTGCCAATTGTTAATTCCATTGATGGACGTTATAACGTTGCGTATCAATTTTCATACGTTCTTCATACGAATACCTACAACAGGGTTCATCCTATGCCAGACTGTCAACTTTTCCTGCGTGAAATCTAACCGACATTCGATATCAATCGATCACTCGTCAAAATCGAATATCAGTAGTGACGACTGCAGATTTTTGCGCTAATTGAAACCCGTCAAGTACGATGGCCACGAGATGGTCATGTCTTTTGTCCCGATAGATAGATACGTCAGAATGTCCGTCAGCTCGTACCACCGAAGCAATGTGTCCGCGCCGATAGTGCCGTGTTCAATTTCCGCTAGAGTAGGACATGTATTTAATTTTGTTGACTGAAATGGGAATTCGTACGGTGGATTGCATTATCGATTGGATATACGCGCCGATGTTTTTGTTTGCTGTTTTAGTTTTGTGCACATCACTACACTGGTGTTAATAGTATTTTACATGCAAGAAACCTTACATACCTATTTTAATACCGACATATCAAACTAACTAAAGTGTGGGGTAAACCCTTCTCTTCTTTGGGACGATTTTGAATCCTCAGATAAGTCTTATCTAAAGAATAAGATTGTCATTGTGACATATTTTCTAAAAAGAATCTGTCATTATGTCAAATTATTCAATGAATAAACTTTAACTGACAATTTAATAATCAGCCCTTATTATACTAAAAGAGCATCCCTTATCCTTCCTTTATTTCCTTAATTATCCTCAACATACGGCTATCAGCAAATTTATGAAACGAAATAACACTTGAAAAGTGGTTTTTTAAAATTTTATTCAATCAAATGACTCATTAAGTGTCTCTTCATACAAAACTTAACTTGCGAACTTTAATCGCGAGTTACACCAAAAGTCTTTACTAATAGGCATCATGAATAAGTTTCTTGCACAAGCAGAAAACTTACTCGAAAACCACGTATCGGTCGAACCGAAAAAGATTCGAGAACTATCGCAAACTCTCAATAATCCCACTAAGTCTATTGTAGCGAAAGTTTCCCGAGTTTAGAGAATCTCTCGATTTTCGACATCTATAACATTTTTATTAAGTATCTAGTATTTCATTTTTTTTTGCTTTTATATAATCTTTGTTTTATGGAACAAATGCAACTAAAAATTTAGTATAAGAAGTATGTTTTTGTGAATATATAGCCGGTATATCCCATCTCAATAATTTATATTATATGCTTTACTGTGACGCAATTTCTTTGGTTCTACTTTTTGTTATTGTACATATTAGCGACAGAGCAATGTCCTCTTATTTTTGTATTGTAATAGTTATAAAAAGTATTTTTTTTCTATTTACTTTCTGTAACTATTAACCCTTTGTAATATTAAAGATTTTATTCAATTCTGTATTTGTTCGTTACTAAATTTACTTAAAATATCTTATAACAGTAAATTCTGTTTAATATTCATTCTTCCTCGATAATATTAATAAAATAAGGAAATAACTGCTTACTACTAAATCATAAAAGGAATATCACACTCGGTAGGTATATAAAGCATATTTTTCTACTTTTATAGGTACTAATAAAAGTAATTTTGATTCCAGAACTTTTGTCATTCGAATCTCATAACCGAAGGAACAAAATTTTTCTCTGAATAACGCAAATATATTGTGACCAATATAAATATAATACTTTATAGAAATATAATTCGTGTTTCTGTTGAAAAAAAAGTAAAAAGCCTTTTTAAAATCAAGCTTTTATTTAAATGCGCTAAAAAGAAAAAATAAACTTTTACTATCAACTTATAACGCCATTCAACAATTTATATTATATAAAAGGTTGTCGCGAGATTTGAGCATTCGTATTTACTTAGATTGAAAATTTTAATAGTTAAAATCAATTACATCAAGTTATGCATTTATTTATAAGTAAATCTCGCGACAAGCTTTTATATCATATAAATAAAGTTTTTAAAGTAAAAGTTTTTTTTCTTCTTTTTTAACGCAATTTAAATAAAAACTTGTTTTTAAAAAGGTTTTTTGCTTTTAATATTTTAAACTCACATTCGTATTCTCAGTAAGCCCTTTCATTTGATACCCATATTGTAGGAATGCATTAAAAATAATTAGTCCGCCATCTTGGGTGTGCCGCCATGTTGGATTTAGAGTGACGTCACTTTATTTTTCGAGTTATTCTCAGCAAGCTCTTTCATTTGATACCCATATTATGAATACCCATATTATGGATACCCATATAGAATGCATTAAAAATAATTAGTCCGCCATCTTGGATTTGGAATGACGTCACACAATTAACCATGCATTGTCATCCGAACTGAACATGTATACTAAATTTCAGCACAATCGGTTAAAGATATCTGCTTCAAAATTGAGTTGCAAGATTCCACCCGAACAAACATACATACATACATAAGTACATACATACATACATACATTCCAAGTTAAATAAAAGCTTGTAAAAATGCTTAATTACGTACCATATTGGATTTCCCCTCGAGACCCAAATTTGGCTTGAGGTGAAAGGCTTTCATGGAACCACAAACTATTAACGATTATAATTACTTTCATAGGTTTAATACGTAGATATTATATTAAACGTTATTATATTCAAAGTAAAATACAAACGGTTATATAACTATAAAACATTAATTAATTGTTTTTCAAAATTAAATGGACTTTAAGCTCACACATATAAATATGATTATTTTATACTTTAATGTTACATACCACTTAGTTAACAAATAAACGTTTTTGAGTTTTAGTTTAAATAAAAAGAACTTTATTTTCCAACTTGATGTTTCTATACCAAATTTTATTAGAGAGAATATTAATGAACTCTTGAAACATAAAGCACGTGTCCGAAAATGAGAGTATCACTCTGAATATCGCAGGCAGATATGAATTAAATAACAAATTCATTATCATATTGAAAAGCAGTGAACCAACTGTGACATAATAATTTGATAGTAATTATGAAGACATGGCCATTTTTTTATTCAGAAAGCAAGAGAGTGCCAGCTTTGTGTTTTTCACTTTTCAGGTTAGATTTTAACGCTCGAGTATAATGCGCGAAATCGTTGTTAAATACGCGTCAAGATTTGGCCAATTGTTCTGTTAGAAAATAAGAGAGTTATTTTGAGAAGCTCGAGATTAATTCGCGAAATAATCGTTCTCAAATACGCGTTGCCACGTTAGACTACTGAAGCGAAGTCACTCCTAACATAAGCATATTACTATAACTATAATATAAAATACAAAACCATAATCTATGGGTTCAAATGTATCTATAATGTGTTTACAGCATATTAAGAAATCATAAAAAAATGTTTCAACTATAATGTCAACTAGGTATATTAAAATTCTAACGTTTATATTGAAATTGATGTTTACGAGTATTATACAAATAAGGTTATCTTTGTGTATGTCGTAGGATTTATTATATAAGGTCACATTTTATCAACTGCAAATATTTTGACAAGACATCTAATCATATCATAGAAATTAGGCCCTAACATTTTAAAAAAAATTCTGGGTATTTTTTTTTTTTACTTTTCCTGACACAAAAATTGTAATATTTTTAAGAGCGGCCTCTCTGTCGGCTCTTTTGAATGAAACTAGGGGCACGTGTAAGCGGTGAAGGCATTGCGGCCTCTCTGGGGGTCGACCGCCTAACGCTCTCGCTTTCGATCGCTTTGAAGGCGAGGCGAGGAGGAGGCGTCATCTTGTCATTTCGAAAGCAATATGAAAACAATATCGAAAGCTATAGGCTATAGCTTTCGATATTATTTGATATTATATTTCGATATTATATTAGAAAGCGAGGCGAGGGCCTCGCTTTCAAAGCGATTGAAAGCGAGAGCGTTAGGCGGTTGGGGGGCTGTTTTGGCTCCTTTGAATTGAAACTACCGAAAGTGCTTTATTTTTCTTTTTATTCGAAATGTCTTTTGGCGTTTTTCTTAAAAACTAGCGTATAAAAATTTAAGGTTTTTTCATGAAAATAGTTTTATATGTTCATTCAGTATTTTTATGACCTTACTGGACGTACCTACTTGGAAAAATTGTATAATATTTTAGTCATCATCATTATCGTTATCTAGCCAAAGGACGTCCACTGCTGGACAAAGGCCTCTCCCAAGGATCTTCACAACGACCGGTTTCGTGCTGCTCGCATCTAGCGGCACCCACTGCACTTGAGCTTAGCAACTCTTCGGGCTATGTCAATGACCTTTGTTCTTTTACGGATCTCCTCATTTCTTATTCTTATGGTTCTGTAGAGGAAGCCCAATCATAGCCCTTTCCATTGCTCTTTGTTGAAGTAGTTGCGTCATATTCAAATTAAAAATAATTTATTCAATTTAGGCTAAAAAAATATCACTTAGAAATGTCATTATGCCATCGGTTTGTAAGTCTATGCTATGAAACGATATCATAACAATCCTGCAATATACTCGTATATACTCGTATATACGAATAATTCACCTAAACAGCTTTCTTACACAAATTATAATATACTAGCAGACCCGGCGGACTTCGTACCGCTTTGACAGTTTCCATCATTGAGTTAAATATGTATGGTTTCCATGACAACAACACAAATAAATTATTTTGTATTGGAAAATTAAATTGTCGTTTTTAGTTTTTTTTTTTAATATAGCCTATGTTACTCAGCGCTAATGTAGCATTCTAATAGTAAAAGAATTTTTTTAAATCGGTCCAGTAGTTTTTGAGTTTATTCGTTGCAAACATACATACATACAAAAATACAAAGCTTTTCTCTTTATAATATTAGTATAGATATACCTTTAACTTTACGCAGATAAACACAGTGAACTATTGAAAGCCACGTTCAAATGTTCGCCCACAATTCCTGTTAAGCTTAAATTAGTGAAATAGCAAAATAGTGCTTTACGAAATTAAGCAAGTTCATAATGAATATTTATTGCTTTAATACCTAGCAGCTGGCCAACTCCGCACGGAGTTTGTAACAATCGTTGCATACGGGATATTGCCACAATAAGTGCATTTTTTTTGTATTGAAACCGTTTCCTTATTCGCTTTTATTTTATTTATTTATAAATGTTCAAATAATTTTTAACGCAAATTTTGTTGCAAAGAAGTGACGGTAGTTGTTGACATTGAATGGGCGCCTTTGGCTTTCAAAGTAAAAAGTGTTGAATAATTTTGGCGGGCTGGTTAGAGAACCACGATAGCTCATTGGAAGAGCACCTGACCCGGAATGTCAGAAGGGTGCAGGTTCAAATCCTGCTCGTGGAAATTTTTTCAACATTTGTGTTTTTGTTATTTATTTATTTTTATTTTATTTAATAGGACAACCAACAAAATTAACACAAATATGAGCAACATTGTTTTCGTACAAAAATGGGCTTAAGTTAAGTGTCAATGTACTTTTTACAGAGTAAGTGAGCTATTTAGTGATTCATATTACTATTATTTAAATTTTTTTTTAACATGTTTTAACGAAATTCTGTACAGTAAAATAAGCCTCACTGTCAAGTTTACTTGACTATCAAACCTCTTATAAGGTAAACAATATAATGTAGTGGTAGGTATGTATACACTTAACAATGTCTAAAAGTTTAAAGATTTATATTTATAGTTCCATACATTATAAAGTAGCGAATAATTCGCGTTTTAACAAAAATCCGTATAGCACCGATAATAGTACTTAAAACATGTTAATTTTCCAAGTTCTGTTATTAGTTTCAAATTTGAAATGGCTACCGATGTGTTTAGTTTAGTCAAAACAGTCGCCCAAATTTGGAATTTCACCTTAACTGTGCAATATCTCAGTTGTATTGTATTACAAACAACTCAATACCAAACTTAAGTACCAGCCACCGTATAAAAAATTACCAATTAAAATTATTTCCTCATTGGTCGCTATCGTAAACATGCTGCTGTGTAAGGTAATACGATTAAATACACATACATTAAAAAGTTCCCTTGAGTAATACAACCAACACATAGCGAGTAAAAAATACGTTTTTCAATATCCCCCGAAAGTTCTGTAGTATGAGCACTCGTACGAAAGAATCGATACTGAACTTAATTGTAAGGCAATAAAAGTTCTATGAATGACTGTATTAAGGGATACGTTTTGTTTGTGGTGCGCAGAGAACAGACAGCTCTATTTGAGCGCCAAAACAAACGCTAAACCGATATTAGAGCTGAAACGTCGACTGGAAACGGCGACAGGCAAGCGTACATGCTGTTCTATCTTGCCATTTTACGATTGGTTTTCAACGTTTTCCATACGGTTGCTTTTTAAAGTGGGCACTAAATTCAAAGTTTAAAGCGCGGTAGCTGAACGGAAAAATATTCGGGTTGATTGCAAGAATTGGTGGTTCGATCCCTATAGCTCTCTTTGAATGACGTAGTGACGTGATGTGAACCCATAGTTAACATCTGTTATCTGCTTTTTGAATGGGAATTAGCGACTTCACAAAACTCATTGTTTTTTATAATCAAAAATTTACAATTTCCTTTTATTTCTATCAATAATTCATTCATTTCCTATGGCCACATCTCCTTATGTTCTATTGTTCTTATATGTAAGTCTAAGCTTTCCGTTTAAACAAGATGCTTTCTGGTCTAAGCCTAGCAGTGGTACGTTTATAGGCTGATGATGACCATGAATGTGTGTATGATGTAGAGGCTAGTTTCCGCACAGCTAAACTAATTACCTGCTTCTCTGTATTTTATTTTGATTGACATGGGATCGCCTTAAATAACATGAACTAATATATATTTATAATATATACACAAGCCACATACATCCCAACTCTACACGTACACTTCAAATAATATTATCTGTAAATTATTTCACTTTTTTCGTAGTATATGTACGAGTAAACTCCAAAACTAGTCATGTTTTGTGATTTGTTTCCAGAAAAGTGTTATTGCATGTACAACAGACGTCTGTTTATGCTACAAGGTTTTATCATGATACGGGAGTTGATTTAAGGGAAAGATCAATTTGATACAATATATGTGTTAAGGCAGAACTTTTTGTTTGCCACATATAACCATTACAGCATAACCATGTTCTATTGTGCAAACAAAGTTGTACTCGGCCACTCGATCGAAACGTCGGGTATAAAAAGTATGCCTATACTAAGTAGATAGTATGAAACCCCATTGAAAAATGGAATGCAAAAGTTTAAAAGTGCTATTGTTGATGGGTGGAGGATTGAGCCAAGCTTTGGGAGATTGCTCCCATAATTGTATAGGCTGATGATGATGATAGAATGGGGAAAGGAAAACCGAATAAAATATATAAATATACTGTGTGAAAGATGATGGAGCAAAGAAAGGAGTGAAATGTTAAGATGACGGTTGATCAAGGAGAATGAAAGAGAGATACATTGCGCCGACATCTAATAAGATTGAGAACGGAAAAGGTGAATGATGATGATGATGATGATGATGATGATGATGATGATGATGATGATGATGATGATGATGACTATGACTATGACGATGAAGTATATTTGCATATTTCAGTGTATAAATTATGGAGTTTATACACCCAAATTGGCTGTGTAAATAAAAAGTTCATTCTTGCAGTGACAGCCTAATAATTCCACTTATAAGAAACTTTCCAAAGCTATCAACTATCAGAGAACTAAAAAAGATTTATTCCCACTGAATCATTTATTACTCGGACAGTGTACACACAATGCAGGTCCACTACAGTACCCAAGTCGTATATCCTCTAAGACATTGCAATACTGTATGTTCCGCACCGTATCTCTCATTCTATAAGATGTCTTTGGAGTTACGGTCGATACACCTTGTAAAGTTTCGAACTCAATAGCTAATAAACTGGTTTCGCAGTAATAACTGGCTTGCGCCAGTTTTGTCAGCTGTTTTGTCGTTGTGGACTCTTTTATTTGGTATTTTTAAGAAGAGGCCGTGTCTAGGTGAATTATTTTAGTTATTGATAACCAAGAACCTTACTACTTCGTTCACGTGAAATTTAGGATCAATCATTAATCACTTTCATATACATAAATAGCTGACCGGCGGACTTCGTACCGCTTTATCAGTTTCCATGACAACAAAACAAACAAATGATTCGTCCACTTAAGAAAACCCGTATTCCATGATGGACCCCTATAGCAGCGCCACCTACCGGGTCCAATTGTAAATCTAAACCATTCTAGAATCCAATTGAACACACACAGAAAATTTAATTCCAATCAGTCCAGCCGTTTAGAAGGAGTTCAATAACATAGGTACACACGCACAGACGATTTATACATATAAAGAAGATAGTCGCAATGTTTCATACTTAAGATGCTACTTTCCAATACTTCTTGATTCTGCTTGAAGGCGTCGACAGAGTTTAAAAATAATTCATGTGTAAATTAAAATTAATGCATATTGGCAGATTAAGACGGCTTTTAGTCTTGAAAAATCGTCATCTTTATTTTCTGTTTACTATCGAAACTATATTAGTGTGAATCTGTCATTGGTTTTCTGATGTATAACTGCAGAGCTACTCTTTTTTTGTGACTGTTGATTCACCTAAGAAAATAAAATTAAATAAAATAAAATAATGTATGTGTAATTTATGGCAAATAAATCAATGACAGCACACTGACGATTATTACAATGTAATTTTAACGAAAATGTTAAAAAATTGAAAAAGACGACTGCCTTAGGTAAGATTTGAACCCGCGATATAAATAAACGTGACATAACTTTTTTTTATGATTTAACCCAATACTTGGCAGAGTTTTTTTTGTGGATAATTCCACTTCTCCTTAATTTTTACACTATCTTATTAAATTTTTGCTTTTATTTATAAATGTTAATTGCTACACTTAAGCTAAATTAAATATTTATATAAAATACAGTGAAAAAATTAAACGCCCACCCGACTCAGCCAGGAATCAAACCTGGGTCTTCCGCAATCCGGGCGGCTGCACTGACCGTTAGGCTACCGGGAACCTTCTCTTATATATCTTATATATCTTATTAGTATAAAATGTGTTCTTTTTTCACTACTAGAAATTTATTGTAAGTTAAGTGTCTCAAATAATCGACTATGCTAAGAATAGGGTTAACCTACATGATTCAGCTAGCACCCTCATATCTGTTTCTGCTAAGCACAAGGCCCTATACCCCTAATGCTATGCCCCAGTTTCAAGGGTATGCGATCGAGTGAAATTACTGGGATTAGAGGCATAATAACTAAGGCCTCGGGTCGGCAACGCGCAAGTTATACAGGCGTCAATTAACGGTAATTGTTTACTATAAGGTGGAATTTTTTTGTTTTTCAACTCAGTCGAAAAACAATGTGTTTTGTTGGAACAAAAAGTGTGTTTCTAAGGAAGTTGGAGATTCTTGACGGGTAAGTGAAGAATCATTTTTGTAATTTTGTTTCACAAGTAAGCACAGAAGAAAGAACAGCATGTAAGTAATTAAATAGGCTACCATACTGCTGGACCAAGGACTTCATCATTAAAATAAATTTATTGCTACTATTATTATCAGTATTCGGAGTAGGTAGATTGATTTTACGTACTCCTTTATATAAGCCTTTTTTCCGGGATTTATATAGAAAAATAACTGAATCAAACAATAAATACTTTATATTGCCAAGAAAAGTACATTTAAAGTGTACGTTACACAAACCCGTGCTGCCCTTGCTCTTTCCGCCACCCGTTGTCGTCGACAACCGTGCGTCAGTAAGATAGTGGAGAGGTAAGTCCCATCTTTCGTCGCACGCACCACCATCCCACTTTACGCTTGCTACTTTTTACTCAAGTTTAGCAATGCCATAGTATTTTTACTATAGAAGGCTGATCGCCTATAAACTATTGAGCAAAAGGGTTGAACATTTCTTATTTATATTGATGTATTCTTTATTCTACATTACAACATTTGTAATTCCTTAAAACAATTATTCATGTCGATAGGCCTAAACTTGGCCGTGAAAGCGTTGTAAGGTAAAGATAATATCAATTCAATTGAGCAAGCTAAAAATATGACGCGACACCTCTGTTGCCGTGCATGAAAGCTTTTATCGATGTTAATTTTATTTATAAGCCATATTGCTTTAATATATTGGATAAGATGGTTGGAATTTACCACCTGCCTGGTATCCAATCATATAGGTTATTGAATCACAGTCGCAACACCGCACTGCAAGGCCAAACGATATTTTATCGGGTGAGTTTCATTCAACGCAAATTGAGCTTACAGCATTACGGTGTTCGGTATGTAAGTTACTTATTATTTTGACCTTAGTCTGCCTGTGTACGGACCCTTTGAAGGGTTTGGAACGTAAGGATAAAGTATTATATAAAATTAAGGGCAAGTAATTTGTCAAAAGAGTTTCTACGCAAAGTAAAGTGTTCGCTTTAACTTTATTAAGCAATACATTTGAAATGATTGGGTGATAACAAAACAGCTCACCGAAGATTAGACATGCAAGGCTAGGTCAAATTCAAAGTCAACATTATTTATTCAAACAAACTTAAAGATGCAAACTCTTTTTACCTACCTACTTAGAAATAGAAAGAATCACAAATTAAAAGTGTAAGATCCGTCCGTAACAAAAATTTACTATCAATATTTAGATTTTCTATTTCCGGTGAAACATTAACCTCCGTACACGTTGTTACACCTTTTAAGGTCGTACCCATTCAAAGTCCCCCCACACTTAAGCGAAGGCCGAGGCGCATCCTATCGATATCATATTAGAGAGACTCCTTTGTTGGCCGAATACTTGTGGAACATTAATGTAATAAAGCACTGGCAAATCATGTTACCCCTGCAGGCACCTAGCGCCATATTTAGGGATGTATAGAACCCACGTGTAAGGTAGGTTTAGAGTTGTTTAAATTACAGGGTGGAAGGAACGCTATTTTTTTATTTAATGTTATTATCGAAAATTCATTAAGACGTTGTAAAAAGTGATAAAAAATTCAAAATCTTTTTGTCTTAGTCAAGTACATAATATGAATTTTTTTAACTATCACCATCATCACCATCTCAGCTAAAAACGACGTCCACTAGCGGCGGCCTTTGTCTAGCATTAAACTTTAAATACTTAATGATAATTGAATCAAAAAACTATAATTTCCAAGTCAACGTTAAATATATTCATCTTATCGTATCTTATCTTAGTGGGGCCTGCCGAGGCTTCCCTCTCGCAGCAACACTTCGACCCATCGGGATCTTTTGTGCCACCCCATCTTT
This sequence comes from Eudonia mercurella, assembly GCA_963082485.1. Lineage (NCBI taxonomy): Eukaryota > Metazoa > Arthropoda > Insecta > Lepidoptera > Crambidae > Eudonia > Eudonia mercurella. Next base: position 20,254,703 of record OY720023.1, on the reverse strand, counting down.
TCACTCTTCTTCCTCTGTAAAGATAGATGCCATAAGCTTGGCAACGTCCTTAAGAGCGAAGAGCCTAAAGTCCCCCGGTTTCGGATAGGCTGACCCCAGGAGTCCCATTCTTTTCCTAGCCAGTGAGTGGCTCCGTTTCCTCCCCACATGCCCTACATAAGCTATTTGTCGATAGATGCATTCTGTGGAGCATTTGTTTTGTGGCATTGTGCCCTGTCAAGGTACCGATGGTAAGTCGGGCCTGCCTTCTACTGCCTCCGCATATGAACTTACTTAAATTATTTTACCGACTACCCATTCAGGACGTCTTTTAAGTGTAGAATAGAATGGGCACAAGAAACTGCCTTTTTGCTGTTTGATTTGCTGCAATCTGTAATTCAAACGTCCTCTTTCAATTTGGGTTCATTGGTTGATGTAAAAAACGCAGACTTCTACGTTTCTAAGGCTAGACGTAGGAGCTCGATGGCGCAGTGGTTACCGCGCCCGGTCTGCGAGTGCTGAGGTTAAGCAACTTTCGCAAAGGCCGGTCATCGGATGGGTGACCAAAAATTTATTATCTCGAGCTCCTCCGTGCTTCGGAAGGCACGTAAAGTCGTTGGTCCCGGCTGCATTAGCATGCAGTCGTTAACAACTACCAATCCACACTGGGCCCGCGTGGTGGTTTATGGCCCGTTCTCCCTATCCATCTTTAGGGAAGGCTCGTGCCCCAGCATTGGGGACATAAAATGAGTTGATGATGATGATGATGATGAAGGCTAGACGTTACATTACTTTAGGACAGGTCAATGGACTGTGTTTACATCAAACGCATAAACCGCCGCGCCACCAAGCTGCTTTGTGCGTAGAATATTATTATATTTAATAGAACTATATTTGAGGCCTCCGGTGACAAGAAGGCTGGCAGCTACCTCTGCCATCATTCTTGGGACAGTTCTCATGAGCCCCCAGTTGGAGGATATCTTTTATTTATAAGTATTTAGTTTTTAACTTGCCATTTTTTTTCCGTTTTTTTTTAAGTTTAGTTATGTTTCTTTTTGTTGTGTATATACTAAATAAAGATTCTCAATCATATAGGACCATTTGGTCGACTTAATTCGGCAAGATTAAGGCCAGCCTGAACATCTATTGTAGGTATAGGTACAGAAGTACCAATTGTATGAGCAAACATTTCATTAAATTTCATTGACTCGGAGCAGCAGATGCTCCGATTTATTTGTTCGGCTAAAATTAAATGACTCTTACATTAAACGCATTAAAAAATATTTGGTCGTTTTGACTAATTGTTATGTGCAAATTTGCTATGCCAAATTTTTTTACACAAAAAAATACCAAATGATTCCTAAGTTCTGTCTCTTCTGTTTCAAATTTTCACATACTGTCCCAGTTAAAAAAAAAACATTCTGTATACTTACTGTCCTAATGCCAAGCAAAGGCTGCAACATTTTTATTTTTATTTTATTTTATTTTCTTAGGTGAATCAACAGTATCAAAAAAAGAGTAGCTATGCAGTTATACATCAGAAAACCAATGACAGATTCACACTAATAAAGTCATTGTTACAATTGATAACCACAAACCCAGGTTATGTATCGATAATTCCGAAACAAACCCCGACCTGGGAATTAAACCCAGGACTACCGAATGTTAGTCAGTTAGCCACCCGGCCTCCAATTCCTAGTATTATTACAAGTTAAATAATTACTCTTACCTAAGTAATAACAGTGACAAGTCTCATATACTCAGTCCTATCTCGAAAATGTCAGACGATCCTTATATTACCACTTAATGACTTCTTTATTGGTAATCAACGTTCATCGTGCAGTTTATTTTGTCGTCCACCTCTTTAGATTGGTTCTTATAGTAGTGGTAATATATTTATTATCTGCACGTTTCTACGTAACCTCAAAACACAATACATTAGCGCGTTCAACCAAACAAACAAACAAACTAACTCTTCAGCTTTATAATATTAGTATACATTTGGTTAATGTCTATTATTATTTCAGTTTTTCTCATCTGTGCGTGAGCAATAAAGTATTTATCTATTCAATAAAACAAATTATTGTTTCACTATAGTAAGAATCTGTATATAAATCAAACGCGTGTAACTATTGGAACTTACTGTGCCAATATATGTAACGATGTTGTAGTTGCACTGATGTTCTCCACAAAACGAAACCCGAAGTGACCGACCATTCTTTTTCTTAACACCAAATGAAGCCACGAATGACAAAACAAAGACTATTTAGACCAAAATTAACAAAACTAACGGTATACTAACTCCTGAACAGCAACTGTCACAAAATTGGAAGTAAATTCGTAGCTTATTCGAAAACAATGGTCCATTTCCCTGCTGTACTCCCAAAGTGACGCCTTAGATAGTTCGCCGCTTACAAAGGCTTTCTTAATTACTGTCACGGCCCCCATAGACCCGCATATACATACATAATAACTGTCTGGTAGCGCGGAGTAACGTGATTTCTCAAATCGGTCAGCTCTTAGCTCTGAGTGCTCTCGACTCGCCCTATAAAAGGCATATCTGTGACGCACACTCCTCGTAATCGGTACTGGAAAACGTGATTTCACGTGTCTTAAATGTTGGCTAAAAATAGTTGTACCTATATGTTATCTGTATCTATAAATAATAGTAAGAAGACTTTGACGTACCAAAAATATTTCCTAAAAAGTTTATTTGATTTTAATTCGTCTTCTTCTTCTTCTTCTTCTTCTTAGCCATTATCAACCAACATGTTGGTGTAGGCCTCCTTCAACTGCCGCCATTCGTCACGGTTTTGTACAACCCGCATCCAGTTTGGTCCCCGCCGGGTGGCGGGGGGTTCTTGACGTCCTTCCAGCGCATCTGCGGTCGTCCTCTGGGGCGTTTATCTTCCCAAGATCGCCATTCCAAAATGTGTTTGCACCAGGAGCCATGCTTTCGGGCAACATGACCCGCCCATGATTTTAATTACTCGCTCTGTAATTAAAACCGTGCATTCAGCAGTGCTAAAATAATAAAACACTTTACAATTATATTCAATATCGTATTATTATTTTGCTACCCATCCAAATCTATCTATCAAAATAAATTAATTGACCATGCTTTGTAAATAATACTTTAGATACACAGACACTTTCGGGCCCAGACACAATAAAATTCAATTGTTCTGTGGTGCCAGGCGCTCCAGTCGTTATGGTTCTTACAATAAACAAAGAACAAGGTGCGAATAGTTATTCCGTGTTTTGTTCCTGCCATGTAAACGTTATTTCAAATTAGAGTAAAAGAGACAAAACATAGAATAACTATACGAAACTTATTCTTTGTTTATTTGTAAGACCTTATCTGCCTTACATAAACAAAGAATAAGGTCCGAATAGTTATTAAAACGTGTTTTGTTCCCGTCATGTAAACGTCATTTCAAATTAGATTAAAAGAAACAAAACACGGAATCACTATTTGGAGCTTATTCTCTGTTTATTTGTAAGGGGTATATGTTTTAGGCTGATGATGATGATGATGATGATGATGATGATGATGATGATGATGATGTGTTTTATTTTTAGATAAGTTTTACTAGCGGGCTTATTACAAAAGGTCTTTTAAATTTAGTTCGACAAAATGCTTTGCGAACCATTAACCTTATTCATAAAAACTATTTAAGCATTATTTAGTTAAATATTGTTTTGTCAACGTCACACAAACGTCATTTTGAATTTGAGAAAAAGAGACTAAACAATGTATAACTTAATTTTACTTAAATAGTTTTTATGAATATGGGGGCTATTCGTTATCTTAGATAGCAGATGAGGAATTAAGGCATTTAGTGTTGACTTCTAGAACTATTTTGGCCGCCGCGTACCAAGTAAATGGGTTAATGAAGGGGAAAATGACGTCATCCATCTTAGTTGGATTCCTCTTAGCATCCTCAAGGCATGAGCTCGGCTTAATTCACTTCATTAATGTTGTTTTTTTCCTTTTAACAGTCCACTGCATGAGATAGATAAAGCTCAACTGAGTTTGGGTTAACTGCAATAGCAACTTTATCACACTAATATTATAAATGCGAAAGTTTGTGTGTGTGTATATTTGTTTTTTTTTTCACGCTGCAAGGGATGGATGGATTTGGATGAAATTCGGCATACAGATAGTTTATAACCTAGATTAACACATAGGATAATTTTTATTCCGATATTCCCACAGGAATAAAACTCATAATTTTCTACTTAGGTCTTGGATTTGATGTTGGGAATGAAACCTATTTGGTAGTTTTTTATACTTTTTTAATGAAATTTGACAGACTTTTGAAACTGTCAAAGCGGTACGAAGTCCGCCGGGTCCGCTAGTATTTCAATAATGGTAACTTCGTGCGGTTTTAGGTCTACTTTGTATGATTATTGATAACAGCGGCCGTAGTCTTAATATTACATTTTTTAAATTTTAAGTTTGGCTATAGTAGGTTAGTTTCCACCATATACTCAACCCTACACACTTAGAATAAGATTGAAAAAGAGTAAAAGATAACTTTCTACAATTGTTGTATAACTAAAAGAGCTAATCGACAATAAGTTACAAACACGGTCCAAGTGTCAAGATCAGAGTACCTTCGTAAACCTGCAAAGGTGTGTACCTTGCCTGTAGATCACACTACCACAAACTGTCAAATTTCCTCAATAGACTTAGAACCTTATTGTTACGGTATATGGTTGAAAATGTATAGAAGAAATTTGACAGACTTGGATAGCTTTAGTGCGCCGACCAAAAGCTAAAAGCGTAGTCACGGTTAAGTTGATATATGATGAAAAAACTATCGTATTATGTAAACAAAGTATATATTTAGTATCAAAGGAAACGTGTTCACAATTAGTCCGACCCATAAATTCATAACAACTATAGTTTTTTACACATATCTAAATTATTATACCTCTAATTATGTCTTAACAATCACCAATGTCTTAACTACAAATCGTCCGTCTCACATTTTCGATTTTTCGAGCGGTTTTTTAAATTATTATTTTTCAAATTAACACGTTAATTCCCCATACAAAATTAGTATGGCCGCGCGGCATCAAATAAATATGGACGAAGACATGTCAAATAAAATATATGCCACTTGTCACTTACGGACGGCAACTTACAAAATATTTTACATATAATTTTTTTTTTAATTTTAATTTTTTTTTTTACTTTTAGAAAATTTATGATAACTAAAATATTATGAAACACAAATAAGTATTTTCAATTTAAGCTTTTATTTCAGGCTACGTTAGCTTATAAATAAACACAAAGTACTATGATAAATATACTGTCCTACGGCTGGGGAAAGGCCTCCATCCTTGGAAAAGTCAGTGGTTTATAAAAAATTTGAATTTTCTGCAACATAATTATGAGACGATCAATACCTCACTGACTGACTGACTGTGATCACGGACCCTACAAGGGCTCGAAAAGTCAAGATAAAATTAAACTAAACCAATGTGTAAAATAAACGCGGGTACATCCGTAAAAAAGTTGTTCATTTCATGTTTGAAAATTAATTAATTAATGTATCATCATCAGCGCTTTATGTCCCCACTGCTGGGGCACGAGCCTTCCCTATGGATGGATAGGGAGAACGGGCCATAAACCACAACGCGGGCCCAGTGCGGGTTGGTGGTTGTTAACGACTGCTAATGCAGCCGGGACCAACGGCTTTACGTGCCATCCAAAGCACGAAAGAGGTTGAGAATAAAACAAATTTATGGTCACCCATCCGATTACCGGCCTTTGCGAATGTTGCTTAACCTTAGCAACCACTGCGCTATTGAGCTTAACCAATGCGCCTAAATAATGTCTAGATACGAAATTATCAAATCAATTAGACTAAATTGTCAACTACTCTGCGCACAATGCACACTGTCAGACAACGCAACGCGGCAAATAATCCTGAACGTGCATTTACCCGAAAACTCGAATGATTACGGCGTCCAATGAATGGTACAGGATTATCACTTCTCGTCCCTTAATCGAATGGACTTCACAAATCAAATGAATAGTTTGTTGATGATAAATCTAGAAAAGGTAGTCTAAATTAATTTTAACAAGAAATATGTACTACCTCTTATTCAGGTTTCCATATGAGGCGAGTTGACGCTGTAAAGTAAGCTGGTATAGAAGTGTTATAATATGGTATAGAAATGTGATAATAGCATCAGTCGTAGCCTATGGGCGTTCGATGTTTCGATTAGCCTTTAGTATTGTTTAATCAAACAGACAGAGCTAGTCTCTCCTAAGTTGATATAGTTGAAAATACTATCGTATTACATAAACAAAATATATATTTAGTATCAAAGAGAACGTGTTTACAATTAGTCCGATCCATAAATTAATAACACACTACCTATAGTTTTTTCTACAATATCATTTAAAGTTGAGCAAAAATCATGAAAACATAGTTGATATCTTATAGTTTATCTAAATTATTGTACCTCTGATTTTGTCTAAACAATCACCAATGTCAAAACTACAAATCGTCCGTCTCACATTTTCGATTTATCATGCGGTTATTAAAATTCTTATTTTTTAAATTAACACGTTAAATTACCCATACAAAATTAGTATGGCCGCGCGGCATCAAATAAATATGGACGAATACGTTTCAAATAAAATATATGACACCTGTCACTTACGGACGGCGCACCCTTAAGAGAACGTAACGCGGCGAATAATCCTCAGCGTGCATTTACCCGAAAACTCGAGCGATTACGGCACCCAACGGGTACAGTACGAATGGTACAGGGTTAACACTTGTCGTCCCACAATTGAGTGGACTTCGCTATCATCATCACCATCATCAGCTCATTTTATATCCCCACTGCGCTGGGGCACGAGCCCTAGGGATAGATAAGGAGGACGAGCCATAAACCACCACGCGGGCCCAGTACGGATTGGTGGTTGTTAATGACTGCTAATGCAGCCGGGACCAACGGCTTAACGTGCCTTCCGAAGCACGGAGGAGCTCGAGATGTTAATTTTAGGTCACCCACATCCGGTGACCGGCCTTTGCGAAAGTTGCTTAATCTCAGCACTCGCAGATCAGGTGCTTTATCAACTGCGCTATCGAGCTCCTCAATTTATCTACCTCTATTTATCCGAATATTTATAAAAAGTAAGAGTAAAGTAATCAGCCTATAATTTTTCCACTGCTGGGCAAAGGTCTCCATCATTGAAATTAAGTTATAGCTACAATCAATAGGTAATGGCTTAATCACCACGCTTGCCAAATGCGGGTTGGTGACCACAAACCCGGGCTATGCATTGAAAAATCCGAAATACATTTTGCCCGACCTGGGAATTGAACCCGGGACCTTTGGGGATCAAGCCGAGCGCTGTGCCACTCGGCCACCAAGGCGACTCTCGGCACTGTATTTTATAAATACAGTGAAAAAATTAAATGTCGAACCTGAGTCTTCCCCGATCCGGGCCCTGACCATTATGCTACCGGGAAGGCTGACGTAAGCACTGAATTTTTACACTGCTTTTTAATTTGTGAGTGCTTTTTAGCGGCACAGTGCCATCTAACAGACAGGCTATGCAGATACATCTTAACAGATGAAATACCACAAAGACAACACAACGCTATAGACAATTTTCCTTTTTTTAAAAACTGAATTAAATATTTATAAAATACAGTGAAAAAAATTTAATGCCTACCCGACCCAGCCAGGAATCGAACCTGGGTCTTCCGCAATCCGGGTGGGTGCACTGACCATTATGCCACCGGAAATAAATAATTTACTACTTATCCGCTTATACAAAGTTTGTAAGATTTTTTCTTTATGATCCGGCTAATTAAATTGTATTCAAATGGTTTCAAGGTGTCGTAAATCATCAATCACAAGTCAAATCCCCACAACACAGTGCCAAGTACTAGTAGCTCTCTCTACCATATCAAATTATTTTTTAGATGATATTGCTAACAAAAGTGATTCAAATTGATTCACATATATTAATAAAAATATACCTCTTCATTACTAGGCGACTTAGGCCACATATAGTACCTATGCCATATTTAATAATTCAACGAATTCGCATCCGTAAGACATATCATGAAGGCATTGTTTTTTTTTTCCTTTAGTTGATGGCTTCGTACGATCAGCACATTTAGCCAGTGTCGAAGTAATTATTCTTACAAGTAACACATAAATAAACAATATTTCCTTCTTGTATGATGATGATGAATGATAATAGAAATAAGAAGTGAGATATGATATACCCTCCAACCCATCGAGTATCTCAGTAAAAATGTTGGGCTTTACCAAGTCCTCGGGCGGACTTCTTGAGAGTATTTGAAAAATGACGTTGCACTGTTTTGTTTCATTTGCCAACACTCATGCACACTCACGAACACTTAACGGTTAATAATCCACGATTATTTCATATTAATATTCGACATAACACAAATTTCAGAAAATAAAACAAAACCGCAGACATGACTCTTCACTTACCCTTCAAAAAGTCCAAGGCACTGTTTAAACCGTAATAAGAAATATTTGTACTTACCCGTGATAACGAAAAGATAAGTAATTTTATTTTTATGTTACCTTAATAGGGGTTGTCCCTTCTTTTAGTAAAAGTTGTTGGTGTTTGAACAAGCCTGTTGTATTGTTGTTTACTGTCCAATCTAGTCTCTCTTGGATTCAGCAGTAATACACGTAGGCCAGCCTGGGTTGGGCTTATGCCATCGCTGGGGGTAATTTTTATTTTCATTTTTATATATTTATTTTAGGAAAGCTAACAGCTTACTAATTAAAAAAATAACAACAAAAATTATAACTATTTGCTATTGTGGTGGTGGGAGAGGAGGAAGCCGCTGTATTACCTGCATTCGTTTTAGGCACTGTCATTGGAAAAGGGAAAGGAAGGGACGTAAACAAGGAGCCACTACTGCCGCAAAGAAATGAACAAAGCGAGAGTCTTCCGCTTCAGCATTGGAAGAGCGTTACAACCACAGCCGACACGCCGGACGGAAGGGCCCCCATACCTTCCCGAAAGTGGTCGCCGGGTCCCACCATTTCCGGTCACCAACCGGCACGACGTTCCACTCCGAGATTATGCGCGTCCTGGTGAGGCAGCCTCCCGAGGTGGTTAGCCTCGGTCGGGCCCCTGTACTATGCCGCGGGCGACCAGCGGCACCACCGTTTCTATGGGTCACCCTGGCCGGCGTGTCGAGTATCATTTCCCGCTCAATGGTTCCACAGCAGTACTCTCTGGTCCACCGTTTGCAACATTAGCCACTCCTCTGGCTCCGGTAGTGCAGCGCTGTTCCCGGAACGCGACCTGCGACGAGCACAGATCACTTGGCAGGCGTACACTGCCGCACGGTGGTCGAAAACCGGGCGAGCTGGGCTCTACCACCATATGCTCAATTAGCACCACCCAGGGGTCTCATGTAGGGTCACAAGGGTACACTCCTACGGATGCGAGCATTATTAACCCCTAAAAGCAACAACACATAATAGCTCTTACAATAAAACTGCTCTGTCTATAGTTGGTGTGAGTGAAAGGGATGCCAAATGGTTTATAAATATAAACTGTTATGGAGGCTATTTTAAAAGAAAATTTGCTTAGCAAATCAGGACAATCTACGTTCTTTTGATCATCTTAAGTAAAAATACAATGTCTGCAACGTTCCGTCTAACACAAAGTGGTAAAATATGAAACTTAGCGCAGCGTTGTTCATTATAGGAATTCTGAACTTATAATTCAAATATCGTGTAATTTTTTTCTGAATCTTTTCAATATTAATATAAATACAAATCGTCACGAGGGTTCCAAATCGAACTAGTTCCAATCTAACTAATACACAACATGAGTACCCGCAAGGAATGTAGCATTATATTGGTCAGACAATTTTTGGGATTGGACCAGTAGTTCCAGAGATTACCCTCGTCAAACAAACATACTCACAAACGTTACCTCTTTGTTTATTATTATTTTGCTTTGTCTCGGTTCGACGGCTTTATCAATTGTTTTATTGGCATTATTGAATGGGAATGTATAACTGCAGACTCTAAAATGCTTTTATTACTCTTAGTGTTTTTTATATGTATTTTACGGGTAAGCACCGTCCCTTTATCAAACCTGATGTTAAGTGATGATAAGGCCAATATATGCAAGATTTGGTCAAATTAATGTTTTTGTTTAATTAAGTACATAAAAACAAACAAATATATATTTAGATCATTATTTGTTCTTTTATAGTATACTAGCTGACCCGGCGGACTTCGTACCGCATTTCTTTTTTTATATATAGCCTATGTTCATCATCATCATCATCATTAGCTCATTTTATGTCCCCACTGCTGGAGCACGAGCCTTCCCTATGGATGGATAGGGAGAACGGGCCATAAACCACGACTGCTAATGCAGCCGGGACCAACGGCTTTACGTGCCTTCCGAAGCACGGAGGAGTTCGAGATGATAAGTTTTTGGTCACCCATCCGATGACCGCCTTTGCGAAAGTTGCTTAACCTCAGCACTCGCAGACCAGGCGCGTTAACCACTGCGCCATCGAGCTCCTCGCCTATGCCTAGCCTATGTTACTCAGCGCTAATGTAGCATTCTAATGGTGAAAGAATTTTTTAAATCGGTCCAGTAGTTTTTGAGTTTATTCGTTGCAAGTATACATACCTATATACAAAAATACAAAAGGATTCCTATTTATAATATTAGTATAGACAAAGAAGCTTGCAACCAAGCATACGAGCATACGAATAAACAAACTCTAAGCATTGCGACGGCCTGGCGTTATTTTTTCACGTCTCCAAAACAGCCGTATTAACTTTTACCTTTAAACCTTTAAACTTCAAAAAAGAGGTTTAAGAAAAGGTTTAGACATATTAAAAAAAAAAAGTAGGTAATACTTAAAACTCTACGTTCTCTTTGACATCTGAAAGGCGATTCTTTTCCGAATCGAACGTATTGCAGCAGATATCAGTAAGCACTTCTAATCCGATTCCAAGTTGTACCGCTCATCCGCTCGGAACATTCGTACAAAGAATTTCCATTAACTGACAAAAATATCACGAGCACTTTACCTTAAAGCCTTCAGCCTTCATCGATTCCATTCTAGAATAAAATTGTATTAAGTAGGTTAGTTTTAGAGAATAGTCCATACTATATACAGATCGACTTTTTTTATCACCATTTAAACCTCTCAAACCTATCACCAACTCCCTAACTCGAAAAAAAAACAGCTGTTCCATACATTTTGGTCGAATGAATATTAATGTTTTGTATGCAACAGCTGATTTTTTTTTCGAGTTAGGATGTTGGTCCATTAGTAAAAGTTGTTCGTTTGTATCACGGGAGTCATCTCAGAAGGTTTGGACGGTGATAAAAAAGTCGACCTGTATATAAAGTAAAGGAATACTGTAGAGGCAATCACGTGTTGACATCAGATCCAAATAAGCGATTTTAAATACTTGCAGTTCTAAGAATGTGAATACATAAACTTATTACAGATTTGCTGTATAATAGTAAATAAACAAGAAGCAACTTTCACAAAGGCCGGTCATCGGATGAGTGACCAAAACTTTATCATCTTGAGCTCCTCCGTGCTTCGGAAGGCACGTAAAGCCGTTGGTCCCGGCTGCATTAGAAGTCGTTAACAACCACCAATCCGCACTGGGCCCGCGTGGTGGTTTACGGCCCGTTCTCCCTATCCATCCATAGGGAAGGCTCGTACCCCAGCAGTGGGGACTTATAAATGAGCTGATGATGATGATGATGAGTAAATAAAAAGTTAACACAAAAAAGAGAGAAATACAAGGGGGTAATATTTTAAAAAGAACAATAGAAATAGGAAGATGTTGTGTAAGACATTGCATTATTATTATTATTGGCACAATACACGTACAGACTTTTGCAAATCAACCATATGCCATACACATGAAGTTCAAACTCTATTGTGGAAAATTGACAGTTCCTGGTAGTCTGTTAGGTAAGCAGGCGGTATCTAACACTTATAACGTTTTCTGATAGGTAGTTCAATATTCATTCTTCTCCATTTTTTCTTAACGGTCTTAAAAACAAGCGGTAGTTTATCCGCTGACAGATACAAAAGTTGAATCGGCAAACTAAACAGGCGGTCCGTAATGAAACGCTCCATCGGGAGTCAATTTTAATAAAGCGCAGCAAAAAGCTGGCTGAAAAGAAAACGCCAAGTAATTATTCGACATTAAAGTTAGGATTAAAAAGTAACAATTTGAAATTGGAAGTCATTTTATATGAACCACGGTGCCACGATCATTGTACGGCGGCGGCAGGCTGCCGTTCCGAGATTTTGGGATAATATGGATAATCCCTACTGCTCGAAATGAAGCTACGGAGAGATCCTTTGCCGTTCATCCAACTCGAAAATTATTTATTCATTGCCTTGTTTATGATTATGGCGATATGATTGTGTATACAGTTTGTCCCGACCTAAATGTGGCGGGGCAACACCGGCCGCTTTTAATATGTGGTTGGAAACAAAAGAGAAAAAAGTTTTTATTTGTTGCGAAAAATGGGGTCACCCGTAGCAGCATGTACGTACATAATGCACTAAGGTTTACTTTTTTCTAATAGTTAATACTACTTCTGTTTTATTTAAACCACCTCCGTGGTATAAGACTCTATAAGACTGTTGTTCGAACTAGAACCCAGTCTTACACTCAGAGGTGCCGACTGTCGAGTTCAATTCCCAGTGACTCCTATGTTACTTTGGTTTGGTTCATGATTGACCTTGTACTGAGTCCGTCTGGATCTACCTTATCTCAATAATAGTCAACTTAACAATTTGTCCTCTGATAGTAGAGCTCATAGAGACATAACCAGTTCCTCATTAGTTGAGGGTTCAGGGTGAAGAACGTTTAGATGTAAAGAAGAAACTACAAAAACCAATTTCCACGTGAGCCACGTGGCGGCTGATAGGAGTAAGATGCTTCCCAACTCATGTACAGACTGCTGCATATCAGACTATAAAACTGAGAAATTTCATTAATAAATTTTCAACCATATGTCATTGATATAAAATTCAAAGTTTGTTAAGGAAATTTGACAGTTTTGTACCGCCCGACACCATTTAGGCTGTCCCAATAACAACTACAAGACAAAAGATTTAACAAAATCTGAACATATTACTTTCTCTCGTATACTCATTTTACCGACAAAGTTGAGATAAAGTCAGAATAGTCCACAATTTGCTTTCACGATTCGCAGCGATAATATTGAAGTCTCACAAGTGCCGATTCACAATATCTACTTATTATATAAGAGTACTCCTTTTTTATTCTTGCCTTTGGAGCTGAACATTTATTCAGTCAGTCTTATTGCTTGTGCAGTGGGTACGGGGGTAGCGTAGTCAACAAGAGGTTATTATGTTGGGTTGCGCTTAAAATGAGTAAGAAAAGCTACTGCATTCCGCATTGGTGCCGCGGGGCAGTGAGGAGACTTAGCTTTTAGGGTTCCGTACCCAAATGGTAAAACGGGACCCTATTGCTAAGACTCCGCCTCTGTCTGTCTGTTTTTCCGTCTGTCACCAGGCCGTATCTCATGAACCGTCATAGCTTGACAGTTGAAATTTTTACTGATGATGTATGTCTGTTGCCGCTATAACAAGAAATATTAATAAACAGAATAAAATAAATATTTATGAGAATAAAATATTTATTTACGTGATTTTTTTGCTCGTTTTTGCTCGATATTGATAACGGCAACAGGTAGACGCTGGAAATATTTACAGAATATTGAGTTATATTATTCACTTTAAAAATAAATAATTAAATTAAAGGGGCTTTAAGGGGGGCTCCCATACAACAAACGTGATTTTTTTTGCTCGTTTTTGCTCGATATTGATAACGGCAACAGGTAGACGCTTGAAATATTCTCAGAATATTGAGTTATATTATTCACTTTAAAAATAGATAATCAAAATAAAATAAAATAAATATTTTAGGGGGGCTCCCATACAACAAACGTGATTTTTTCCAATATTTTTCTCGGTCTTAATAACGATAACAGGTAGAAACTTGAAATGTTTTTATAGATAATGGTACGGAACCCTTCGTTCGCGAGTCCGACTCGCACTTGGTCGGTTTTTTTATACCACCGACCTTAAACAATGCCGGTGTTTTTGGATTTTTATTTTTTAATATCACTCTTTAGAGTTAGTCTCTTTGGACTCATTAGAAAGTTAGTGCACCAAACAGTTCAGAAGTTGAAAGGGCAAGCAGTTACACTGTCGATATAAGTTACTTATTTGTGGAGATTTGAAAATGGCATTGATTAACTCACAGATAAAGTTGATATAATGACTGTAAATCTTCCAATAATCAAATAAATAAATAAATAATAAGTTGCCAAATAAAGTACCTCTTTACGACCTTTATACAACCTCTATACGATATTATGAGATGATAGCAAAGTGATCAGCGACTTCCGACGCTGAAAGTATCTAGAGGTTTACAACCAATAAAAACCGACAATGTTTTAACTAATGAACCTACTTCATAACATGCTGGTGTGCCGCCTAAGGCCCTTACAACAGCGTAACTAGAAGGGGGCATACAAAGTTTTGATCCCAAATGAACAGCTTAAACATAGCTTACGTTTTGAAAATTAGTTCCTGGAACAAACTGCTTGGTAGCTCTGCGAGTTGACTGTAAATTTTGTATAGCTACTAGTAAGGTTTACTGAAAAGCACATCTATGGAGAAAGCTGTCCATTATTTTTACTCAAAAGTTTAACAATATCAAGAATAAAAATTGTATATTATTATATTTTAAAAAAAGTACTGAATCATCAACGCCCAACCAACCTTGGACCAAGAAAACTGACATTTTGCACAGAGATGAGACGGGATTTTTCAAAATATTGGCGAGCCAAAGTTTTTTTTTTATATTTTTAGTTTTCAGATTTTCTATCAAACTTGTAACACTCTTCTGGTATACTGCTCTAGTATCAAATAATGTTTATTGTTAAATCGATTAGGTTAGGTCTTATAAATTTGTCTATATACTGTCCCGCTGCTGGACCTCCGCATTCATCATTGAGATCAAGTCATCGCCACAATAATAATTCATTTAAAGTGGGTACAAATTAAATTGACAGATTTTTCGAGTTTTTGTTTGTCCACGTTGCCAACTTTTCTTACCTATATTACCTTATATTATGATACCTTTATTTTTACTATATTCTTGATTAAACACATATTATTGTTATTTCTTAAGTTTAATAAATATAATCATCATCATCATCATCATCATCAGTCATGAAATGATCTCTTTCTGTGATCTGGAAATAATATGTTGGCACACGAGGAGGAAAGTAATAGTTGCTTGTTACAGCAAGTTCATTTGATAGAACCGTCGCGTTAATTAAAACAATGAGCGAGCTCGTGCTAAATATCAAGTAACGAGAGAAGGGAACTTGTTATCTAAATTATATGACGTTTTCACGAGCGTACACATTTGTAACTTGGTCCTTATTCGACATAAATAGGACTGGTAATTAATATCAATCATTATGCAGACATATTTTTGAACAAGTGATGTTGATGCTTGGGGTGACTTAATGAGAGTTAGCTGAGTGTAAGCAGTATTTAGTTAGTTATTATTTAGTAAAGTGAATAGTTGTTCGAAGTCATTTTTGTTGGACATAAAAATAAGTTCAATAGAAATATATTCAACGATGAAGTTGTTTTTTTTTACCGTATTATAAAATTGCAGTTTTTTTTTAAATTCAATCTACAGAAACAAAATATTTTTTATTCTAAAATGTGATTCAGGTTCAACTGATACTGCATCAGCTGACATCTTAGGTCACTTTTTGTAGCTCACCATTTCAGAAATTGTGAGCTAATTATAATTTAACAGTTTGCTAAAACGTTTTTCCATTAACTGCCCTGTAAATTATAAAGTACCTGAAATAATTAAGTGGAGGATTGTTCCTTCTCCTGATGATTTAGTTTTTTGTCTGACAATGAATATTAGTTTGTGAATAGAGAAAGCGATGTCAACACAGAAACAGATGGTGATCTCTACTTATTATAAAATAAAATAAAAGTAGCGAGATTATGAAGACAAAACAAGGAAAGTTAGGTGGTCGTCACCACCTAACTTTCCTTGTTTTGTCTTCCTGCTCATCAGATTATCCAAAACTGTCTAATTGCTTCAATAAATTTTCAACCCTATTCCTAAGATATAAAGTTCAAAAACTACTAATAAAATTTTACAGATTATGGTAGTCCGATGAAATGTCAATTTAAATGAAATAAAATTAAATCTTTATTCAATTCAGGCTCACAGAGAGCAAGTAGTATGGACGCCGTTGTAAATGTTATAAGTACCTACGTCACTGAAACACATTTATTTCGATGACATATTGAGATAAGTAGGACCGATAGACCGGTCATCGGATGGGTGACCAAAAATGTATCATGTCGAGCTCCTCCGTGCTTCAGAAGGCACGTTAAGCCGTTAGTCCCGGCTGCATTAGCAGTCGTTAATAACCACCAATCCGCACTGGGCCCGCGTGGTGGTTAACGACCCGTTCTCCCTATCCATCCATAGAGAAGGCTCGTGACCCAGCAGTGGGGACATAAAATGAGCTGATGATGATGATGATGAAGTAGTACCAATATTAACGTGCCTTCCGAAGTACAAAGAAGGGCTCGAGATATTTTTATTTTGGTTACCCATGCGGGATAATAAAGATTTCTTAACTTGAAACATAAAAACACGAAAGCGTAAGCCCACACCATCAACCACCTCCCGCTGCTGTGCCATTTGTTTATTATAAATGTTTTTTTAATGTAGTTTGATTCATTGATAATGTTATATAAAACAGGTGAAGATACTCATCAAAAATATTTAAAATATTTTGTTTAAATTTAAGTTCGCGAAAATTTTAGTTTGAAACCATTAATATAAACTCTCTTATGATTGTTTCTGAATGATTTTAAGAAAAGTAACATTCAATACAACTCATTTCTTCGATAAAGTTTATGAGAGTAATCCAATTAAACATCTTTACAAAAGCATGAAATTGACACGAATCGTAGACTCCTAAACAAGTTCATTCTCCCGCGTACATAAAAAGCCGGCGAATCACAAACAAGATAACACTCGCTAGGTCTCCGGGAATCTCATTTTCAATATGTTTTTATAACTTTCAGTGAGGAAATGAGGTGGCGCTCGGGGCTCCACGCCGCATTGTCATCATAAACCAACCGAGGCCTCTTCATAAATCCGCACCGAATGTACCTTTTTACGCATTATGCCATAACAACGAGGTTCCTTTCTCGTACAATGCTTTTAAAAATCCAACAAATAAGACGTATCTGTATGTGATTATTGGTTTTTGTTGGCTGTATACCGAACAGCGAAATTAGGCTTGTAGCGTGTTTATAAATGTATCAAGATTCTTTTTGCTTGTGTAACGTAAACACATGTATTACGTGTGACGCAGGTAATCAACCGGCGGGGGAGTTGATTCCATTAATGGCTCCGTGACCTCGAATGTAACTCGTATAATAGCCACCTACGACAACTCCCTTGATTTGTTCTTGCGTACTAGCCATTAATACTTTTGTTCCCTCCGATATTCTCTCCGGGAGGAGATGATTGATGTATTATGAACGCTGGAAATATCTACGGCGCTGTGACAATGTGGGGTCGCTTTCGCTGCGCGCTGACGGCTCCAATATTTGCTCGTGGAGTTTTGTCTGTGGAATACTTGAATGTTAATTCGTGTAAAAATATTTACATTATTACCTATTTATTTATTTATTAAAACTTACGAACCCGATGGCATAATGGCGTTCATAAGAGCTAATTGTATAGCCTAAACTGGATAAATGATTTTGAATTTTGGTTAAATGAATTAACCAAAATCAGAGTAAACGAGAGTGCGGCAACTTCATAAAAGCACGCCGAAACGCAAGCACAAGCTCGTACTCGTAGTTCACCTACATTAGCACACAGAAAAAAGCACGCGAAAGGAGTACGCGACGATGCGGGCTGTCAGCGGGCAGCGTATGTTGCTGTAGTAACGGAGAATAACAAGTATGTCACTGAGCGCTGATCTGTAAAGTTTTTTCTCTCGTGTTTCCTTTAAATACACGTCATAGCGGCGTTCTACTAAAACAACTGAAATTGCTTCAACTCAAACTGACAATATAAACCAAGGCATAACAGGAAGTACTCAAACTGCACCTAGTCTTAGCGCTTCAAGTCCTCGCAAATGAAAACTTAAACATGAACTGTTTGAGTGCAGAAAGAAAATTAGACTGAAGAATTTGTTAATTAATATTTGATTACGATTGTACATTATAATGATATAAGTATTATATAGTGTACACCTAAATTGTTTCATTTATAATATAAAAGACACCCAAATTCACACAATAATAAATTAACTATGTGTGACTTAACCCTAGCCGGTAGGTGCAGCTGGTAAGTCGATTCAAGGTCACGGCATTGTTGCTGCACTCTCGTTCACTCTGCCAAAACAATGACCATAATATTTTCGATTAAATGCATATTTTTATATAAAATACAGTGAAAAAATTAATCGCCCGCCCGACCCAGCCAGGAATCGAACCTGGGTCTTTCGCAATCCGGGCGGCTGCACTAACCATTATGCTACCGGGAAGGCTGACGTAAGCGCTGAATTTTGTCACTGCTTTTTGAAATGTTTTAGAGCGACATTAGTGCCATCTATCCAAGTAAATAAAATGTTCTGTTATGGTAGAATCCATTTATTTAAAACGCCATATTCTGGCAAGATACTTCATTTGTTATATTTAATAGTTCAATCGAAAATGTATAAAAAGACGGACTTTTAAAACTCAAATACACACAAGCACAGTGGTGTTACAGTTTTGGTGCCATAGTAACAAATGTTAAGGTGGACGTGTTCTATCAGAATAAAGCACTTTTTTTTTGGCTGGCTGAAAATCCGGTAACGCCAGGGACGTTTTCCTAAGCACCGTCAGAGGTTTTCTATAGCAAATGGTATCACGCTCTAGTGCGTGTCTCCGGTTGCCTACTAGATTCTCCGACGGGTTCAAGGCGGATTGCTTCTAAAGGTTCCATAAGTATGCAACGATGGCACGTCCAAAATCGGGTGACGCCAGAGACGGTTTCTCTCTATTTTTGAAGGTACATTTTCTGTGGTACACGAGGTCGTACAAGAGCTAGAAAACAATACAATTTATAACTCGTATTTTAGCCTCAGAACGATAACTAAAGCATTTATTTATACTTTGACATTACTAGTAAATCGCTCTTTAATTCGGCATCTTTAAAATTAGCCAAAGTAATTTGACGTTTGTGTAGTGTACGCAAGCCTTCCTTATAAACATATATTTGTCTCTTTCTCTTCAATGTTTTTGGCCTATTTGAAAAAATAGGATATGTGAGTGTAATCTAGGTTCTTTATATCGTCAGTGAAGTTCTAACAGTGCGTAAGTCATTTTTGGCGCTTTTAAGATTTTGTCGTGATTCGATAAAGAACAAACGCGCGCTACGTTTCAACTAATCAGAAATCGTCCTTAATTTCTTCAAAGGGTTTACTGTAAGTACCTCTTCCAAAAATATATACTTCTAATGTTTGTTACTACACTTTAATACAGTTATTTCGCTCTCCTGTAAAGTAGCCATTTTTTACTTACGCACTGTTAGAACTTCACTGACGATATGCTTTAGTTAGTGTTATGAGTATTTAGCCATATTTTATTTACTTGTCTATTATAATTGCCAAATAGTCATGGTATTATTCTTCTGTACAGTTTCCTTTACGCCCATATTTACACAGCGTTTCCATTGTATAAAAGTTCTAAAGTAGATGCTTGTTAAACTTTGACAAGTAACTGTTACTTGTCACTTGCTGCTGCCGCGGCGTTTGGAAGCCATTTCGTATAAATACATACAAATTAGAAGTGCAGCTGCAGCCGACTGTATGCAGTCGCTGCACGTGCTGTCGGCAGTTGCAGTTGGCAGCTCGGTTCGGAATAACACCTTTACTGTGACGCCTCGGTGGCCGTCGATATGCACTTTAACTGAAATCCTCAACTACGTTATCTATTTGAAAAAAGATTACAAAGTACTTACAGAGTAAGAGCAGATAGTGTTGATTAATTTCGGCGAGTTGGATCGAGCCACGATAGCATAGTTGGCAGTGCATCTGACCCGGCATGTCATGGGGTGCGGGTTAAAATCCCGCTCGTGGAATTTTTCCACTTTGTCTTTTTTCAAATTGTGATTTGTTCGCAACAATATTTGCGTAAAAAATTATATGTAAATAATCATAGGTACATTATCTATCTTTTTTTTTTTGTTTTTTTACCAGTACTATACAGTAGAGACTTTAAGACGAAGAGTAAGGCATACTAGCGCCGCTAATGGATTTAATTTGATAACTGCTAAACTCGAATTTTTTTCAAACATTGAGGACCTTCCGACACTTGGCAAACATCTATTATTTAATAATTGTGCACTACTTTTAGGTTTGTTTTTGTATTCATTTGCTAACACCAAAAGTGACCATTGTTTGTGAATAAATGCGATAGCCCGTTTTGTGAATAAACCACGCAACAAAAAGTAGTGCACAATTATTAAATAAATATTATGGATGCTTTCCTGTTATCGGAGGGTACGCAATGTTTAAAAAAGATCCGGTTAGTAATTATCAAATTATCAATTGGTGGCGCTAGTGTGCCTTACCCTTCGCCTTAAGTAGTGCTCTTAAGATGGTGCCTTCTCGTATAAGTGGTATGTAGCTGAATCTGAGGCGGATGATGATGCAGTTAGCCTTCGTCTAAGTTGGTATGTTACGGTAACGCTGAAATACTCTCACGTTACTCGAAACCCCATCTACTAAAAACTGTCTACGCATATCTCACCTCTTACTTTCAAAACACCATAATGCAAACACAATTAGACGGCGGTAGCTAGCAGCAAACATCTACCATAAGCCAAACCGATAAGTTACTGAGAATCGAATCTTAAGCCTCAGGGTCTGTAAACGTTGGTCGATCCATTAGACAAAAGAAGCGGTTGCCGTTTCTTGTCAGTATAAAGCATCCCGCGTTAGAAACCAATGCGAAGTAACATTCATCAGTTTTATTTTTATAGCTTTTTTCAATTCCCGTTTTAGTGAATAATTTTAGGCTGCCTAGGCAACACTAACATTCTAAAAGTGTTGTCAAATGAAAGCGGTTGATATTTATTTAATTTATTGGACAATCAAAAAGACAAATGCAAATACTGACTAACTAAATGTTATAATAAATGATTTGAAACAGAATCAATTTAAAAACTCGTGTCTCGATTTTTAGTGATTCCTTGTACGTAAAGCTAGAATTTAATTATAAAACAAAAACTTGTTAACTGAAAAAAAAAGGTTTGCTCAATTCGTTACAAACTCTTAGCTCAACATTAATTGTCTTAAGCTCCAAAGAGGTAGGTATGTGACATAATATTTCGTGTGTCAGTACATATACCAATAAAACAAAACAACGTCGCCAATTAGGGACATGGCACTCGGCCGGGTTAAAAAGACGGCGTGAGACAAAGCCCATTACGGCCGTTATCCGTGTGAAAGCTCGCGAGTTGTTGTCTGTTAAGGGCCACTAAAGCAAAGATTGTCTTGTCAAGAGCGGAGCTCAGTGCGACTCACCCCGCGGCACCGGGCGGACGCGCTACGCCGTAGCACTTGTACACTCGTAGCCGCTACGAAGTTTTGTAACGGGCATATTGTAACGCGTGTTTTTTCATTGCTTGTTACCGATTGGAACTGGAAACTTATTGTCAAGAATTTGTAAGTGTTTTGATTGTTTTTGTGTTTTTTTTTTGTACGGATAAATACTTCATGTAAATAATATCAATTGTGTTTTTATTTTTATGAAGTGATAAAATATTTGCGGGGAACATTTTAAAACAAACAACATATCTACACTAAACTTTAATGTACCGTAATTACGGTTTCGTTTTGAGCGTTCTTCAAACAGGAGTAATTTAGCGTCCTAAACTGTAATTAGTACAGATTTTTTTAAAACAAATCATCTTTAAAAAAATTGAGAAATATAATACCTAACTTAATAGAAAAAATTTTACGGAATAATTAAATATTTTACTAACGTTCTTTAGTGTATTAATAATCAACAAAGTCATAACTGTTGACACGAGATCGAGTAGCGTTATTGTGTCATTTAGAATCACAGGTAGAAAACGATTGTAAGAATAGCTCCACCTTCTCTCAACTAATTATCAAACTGAACTTGTCTAAATATACACGAGTGGGTGTTTTAATAACGTCGTTGTTTAGTGTTTTAGCTACTTAACTGGCATCAGGTTTATTAGCAAGTGAAAAGGTTATTTTTATCCTAACTGGCTTGTTATCACAATTTTTACCAAGTCGGAACTTGTTACAATATTAATAACATTGCATTGTTCTGTCAGTTAGAGCTGATATAGTACTTGTGAATTCTTAGAGGTTGAGGGAACTCCAAGTTCGGCCTTACCATCAGTAACCGTTGGGTGATAGAGGCCAAGCGACAATATCCTGCTGTGCAACAAAACAATTAAATCTACTAAAATAATGTTACGATTATTTTTGTATTTTGTATCTTTATTACATTACTCGGCCTTATTATCACTAACCATTAGACGATAAAGGCTAAGCGACCAATTTTCCGAAGTGGAACAAAAAAATAGATGACATACTTTTATTAAACTTAGCTTTTTTGTAAACGTCGTATTGTGTGTAGGTACCTTTCTGCTTAGATTCTGGGTAAATTGTAGAGTAGTGTGTTTGTTTCACTAGCTAAATATAGCAGTCATTAAAAATAAAAAAATCAAGTTCCTTCAAAGCTACAATAAAACAAAAGGTCAATTCCGCGACCCAAAAAATAAGTCAATAAAAAAAATTAGGCGATAAAGACACAAAATGAATAATCATTGTTATTACTTAACATAGTCCTTATTAAAGGTGTATATTAATAATAACAACCGGTATTGACTTTTAGGAGTAATACACCTATTAATAAGTGAGAAAAAAACGTCTTTTTTCATAGGTAAAGACCCTATATAAAATAATGAGCTTTTGACCTAAAATATTTTATACTTGTACTTATCAAACCGTATACAAGTGACCTCCGCCAGGAAACAAACCTGGGATGCCTAGATCCAAGACCAGTATCCTAACCACTCGACCACTGTGCGGTTTAATACTAATGTATCCCCATCAATCCCCATTTTCATGGGTGCACGTGATAAAGACTTCTTCGACAAAGAGATCTTATCAACGCGCGTAAAACCGCAAATAATCTAGAACGTATATAGTATAATACACAAAAAAAACTTATTTATTTCACGCGATGACGGCGTCTGATCGCTACATGAAAACATAAAAGAATAACACAGTAAATTACGGTGGCTACATCGGCCCCCTTCACTCATTGTTTCACGTTATCTAAATCCTTTTACGTCACCACTCCAGTTACGGGATGAAAGGAAAAATAATTAGTTCTGATAACACGGGACTCTATCCGCACAACATGTTCAATGGCATGACTATTAACGCACCAACCCGTTATGCCCAATCTTTCTTTAGGAGGGTTTGTAATGCCCAGCTGTGGGAAGTTTTTATGCTGATGTTGAATGATAAAATAATATTGACTGCTGGAATAACAGCACGAGATTCTTAGTTTCTGTTACTTATTTAGGTAATAGATTACCTATCATTAGCTTTTAAAAAGAGCTATACCTATTATCGTTTAAATACTTAACTGATAACTCATCCGATGACAGGCCTTTGCGAAAGTCGCATAACTTAAGCAATCGCAGACCAGGCGCGTTAACCACTGCGCTATCAAGCTCCTTGTTATTATTATCTATTTTTATAGTATAACTAGTGGTCGCCCAGCGGTCGAAATTCCGTATTTTTATTAAGGCTGTATACACGGATACACGGATTGTATCCTAAGCAATGAAAAATTAAAAAAGATAGAATGTGAGTTTGGATTGGCATTGACAGATTTCGGCCGCTCCTCTTCCATTTTTGAAATTTTATAAAAGAGTATATATGCGTGTGTGTCAAATGTTATGTGTGTGTAATGTTTGTTTTATTGATTTAATGTATTTTTATGCATAATTTTAAAAAAATGTTAACATTCTGCAATCCTTCTCTATATAAACCATAAGTATGCGAAATTTCGTACTCCTCCGTCCGCGCAATTTTCGTTAAAAAGGGGTACAAAGTTTTTGCTTCACGTATTATTAAATAGATACTATTCATAGTCACAAATATAATAGTATCGACAAAGTAGGTAAGGTTGAAATGATTTATAAACGAAAAGTTACACAAAAATTTAACATTAAATTTCTTTAGCGCCTTCAAATTAGTCCTAAGTAAACAAGAATTATGTCAAGCGTTGCCAGTTAATCTAAGACCAAGCACTAAATATTCAGTTGTGTTCGACGCTGGCTGTACAAGAGTACAAGCGAAGCCCCCGAGTGTATGTAGACTACGAAATTTGCGTCATTTATTACAAGCTTTCGTACAACATGAAGCTCTTTATTTATAGTTAATACTTTCACACATATGTAATTTATGACTCAATACGATGCCTGGAAAAGATGGATTACGAGTGATGCTGAATTGCTCTATTGCTATGGTTGTATATTATTTAAACTTAATTTAACTGCTTTGTAGTCTAGTGGTTAAATACCTAGAGGTCTTATTCCCAGCGCAAACATGTATTGTGTTTGTGTACTCGGTTTGATTGGGAATGTTGGTCCGCCTGACTAGCTACTGTCATCTTATCTAAATTTGTCGCCTTAACATCATTTTTAGTTCTGGTAGCTAGAGATAAGATAGCCAGTGCCCCAATAGTTAAGGATTTTATATAAAGTGCGCTTCCACCTTTGACCTTATCATCACTTAACATCAAGTGAAATGAAGACCAAGTGCTTTCCCGTAAGAAATATAAAAAAAAACTACAAAAAAGGTTTTATAAGAATCAATGGTTAACATTCGAAAACGGCTTTGCTATTATCATTCTACTTTTTATGTTAAGGCAAAGGGTAAAGCACACTAACGCCGCTAATGGATTTAATTTGACAATTGCTAAACTGTATTTTTTTTCAAACATTGCGGACCTTCCGACACTAGGCAAACATCTATTATTTAATAATTGTGCACTACTTTTAGGTTTGTTTTTGTATTCATTCGCTAACACCAACAGTGGCCATTGTTTGTGAATAAATGCGATAGCCCGTTTTGTGAATAAACCACGCAACAAAAAGTAGTGCACAATTATTAAATAAATACTATGGATGCTTTCCTGTAGTCAGACGGTACGCAATGTTCAAAAAAATATCCGGTCCGTTAGTAATTGTCAAATTATCAATTGGTGGCGCTAGTGTGCCTTACCCTTCGCCTTAATCTCTTCGATCAATTATGTACTAGATACCTGATGAGCGCTTGAAAGACGGTAGGCGACTTCGAGGCAATAAAGCCAAATATTTAGCAACCTTAATTTAATCTTTATTTTTAAGGCTTAAGGTTCATAGTAAGCTGAAGTTGTTGATGCTATCCAATATTTTTTCAAATTTTGTTGTTCGAAATTTAAATTTATAGGTAGGTATAAGAAAACAGGACCACTTTCGATATGCATTTTTGTTCAGGATCCTTTAACTAGTACATAATTGGTCGAAGGTTAACCTGCATGATATTGGAGCTATTCAAACTAGGGACACCGTTACTTAAAGCAGCTACTTAAGAATTTAGTGCTGCTGACAATGTTACTATGATTTTAAAGCAACTTAATGTATAAAAACAAATATAATATAACAGTGCAAAAGGACTCTCAAATCCCACCTGAGACAGTGACTTTGATCAGCGTTACATATTTTCTAACAGATTTCAAAACTAAGAGGTTCTCAATTTGATGCATAAAAACAATTAAAATTGTCAATGAACTATTATATCATCATCATCATCATCAGCTCATTTTATGTCGCCACTGCTGGGGCACGAGCCTTCCCTATGGATGGATAGGGAGAACGGGTCATAAATCACCACGCGGGCCCAGTGCGGATTGGTGGTTGTTAACGACTGCTAATGCAGCCGGGACCAACGGCTTTACGTGCCTTCCGAAGCACGGAGGAGCTCGAGATGATAAATTTTTGGTCACCCATCCGATGACAGGCCTTTGCTAAAGTTGCTTTACCTCAGCACTTGCTGACCGGGCGCGTTAACCACTGCGCCAACGAGCTCCTCAACTAAAATATAAGTAAATTTAAAATTAGTAAGTACGTAAATAGTCTACCTACTGTTCCAATGCTGAAAAAATGTTGAAATCAAGTTAGCACTACAACTGATGGGCATTGTCTTTATCACCACGCTTGCCAAATACAGGTTGGAGATCACAAACCCGGGCTATGCATCTGTAAATCTGAAACACACATAGCCCGACCTGGGAATTGAACCCAGAACCTTCAGTATCGGGTCAAGGGCTTTGCCGCTCAGACACCGATATATTTATTATTTAAAAATAAATAAATCAAAAGTTAATTAGTAAGTGCGATGGTGCAGAAACATAAATTACAGGTGCAAAACAAAATACAAATCTAATCCAGGTCAGAAGTCTTAATGAGTGGATTCAACAAATTAAATCCGAAACGCAGAATGAAGTTTATAATTCAAACCAAACTTAGATTAATACCACTGTTGAAGTAAAGTTTAATTACTAGTTTTGAAGAAATTTCACAGACGACGAAGTGTAAAAAGTTCCAATTTCAATGCTTTTCTCATTAAGTCTCTAGTTAAGCAAACAGAGGTAATTCCAATTATAAAGATGAAGCAGCATGGCAATTAACCTGCCATGTGCCAGAAATTGCTTTTAAATGGTTAAAACCATCAAATACTAACTTTTTAAAATTATTTTAGTTTTATTTTAATGTAGTTTTTTATGATATTGCACTATAAGTATTATCGATCTTTTTAAAGAAACCATTTAAAATAAACTATCTACAACTTTAAAGCCTTAATTCAAATTCAAATTCAAAAAAATATTCGGCGTAGCAGGCTTAGGTTCTAAGAATAAAAGAAAAATATAAAGTTAAAATTAAATGCTACGACGAACTGGACTCTTCTCAGCATAAGTTGCAGCTTCAAGAAACTGCAACGCTGATTTTTATAGGAGCCCATAATGTGTGTGTGTGTGTGAGAGAGAGGGTCAGTGTGTGTGTGTGTAATGTTATAAAAATAATGCTATTAATAATAATACATAGTGATAAATTTTAAAATATAAATAATAAATATTGAATTATATTTGTGTGTAATTACATAATAATATACCTAATGTTAAAAATGTAAGTGGTTGTGCCAAAAACTAAGTATGAAGAACAAAATATATAAAACCAAAAACCATCTTTAAAAATACAAATAATAATAAAAAATAAAAGCCGTCTGCTTAAAGTTGTTGCCCTTGTTGTTGCTCAAGTAAATATTTCCTGTACTTAACTTTAAAAGAATGGACAGTTTGAGAATTTCTTAGAGGTGGAGGTATATTATTCCAACACTTAGTGGCAGCATAGCGGAAACTACCATGAAATGCAGACGATCTATGTTTAGGACAGCTCAATCTCGATGCCATTCTAATGTCTCTTTGGGGAAATTTTTCAAATAGTTACTGTGGCTTGCAGCTTTGAACCACACCGAAACGAAGGCTAGCGAATTGCAAAGAACGACGCGCCTCCATTTTAATTAGGTTACAGCTATTTAAAAAAGGGGTAACATGAGAATTCGTTTCAGTATTCCATCGAAAGCTGCAAGTACATTAAATCAAATCAAATGTAAACAAAATATTTACGCAGTTTCAAATTAATGTAATAAACAAAAATAAAATATAAAATAAAGATGCGCAAAAAGGACCCCCCCCCCACTCAGCACATGTTGCAGCATGATCATCACCTGCAACACCGATATTCTGCAGAGCCCTATTGTTTGTGAGTGTGTGGACCAGCAGAAGCAGAAGCGGGAAGAAGCGCCTCGCTTTTACCCTTTTAAATAATTAGTTACATTATTTACAAAATAAACTTATATCATACTTATATTATTAAATTTAATGACACAAGAAGTAAAAAAATAATAAAATTGGTTGATATAAATATTTTTTTTATCTTAAACTAGAACACAGTGTCAACTTTTACAGATTTATTTGTTTATGGAGAAAATATATTTTTGAAATGACGTTTAAATGAACAAACTGATGAACAAACATTAGTGACACCCTTGACATGCTTATTATAAGTAAATAGTAAATTAGTAAATCAATACCCGTATACATTGATGGATTCACCAAATCAGAACCTACGCGCACACAACAACTTGCCAAAGTTTTATCGCAATTTGATAAATGGCATACAGAACACACAAGAAAACATCAAATTACAGGTACTTTAAAATAAAGTATTAAAATAATGTCCACGAGCGGGATTCGAACCCGCACCCCATAACATCCAGAGTCACTGTCCAGAGTCACAATAGCATAGTTGGTAGTGCACCTGACCCAGCATGTCATGGGGTACGGGTTCAGATCCCGCTCGTGGATTTTATTTCAACACATTTTTCAAATTGTAATTTATTCGCAACAAAATTTGCATAATTATAATCAAAATATACATCATCTAAACAAGTACCCCCCTTGATGGTAATACAATCAATTCACCATCATCATTTATCGATTCAGCTCGATGGCGCAGTAATAATAATAAAATAAAAATTCGTTTACTCTCAGGCAACAATTTAAAGTCACAAAATAACAGGCCCATAGATAAATACCTTATAAATAATTATTAATTATTTCGACGCTTTCGGAGTCGGTCGCATCGGTGGCGCCTGAAGGTAGTCTTCCACGAAAACGCCTGAAGACCACTCCCTTCGGCCAGAAGTCTTTTCTCATGAAGGCGTCCAACTTAGTTGATGGGACTCGCACCATAAATGCTTTGAAGCTAGTGTTGTGGCGCGACTCCAGCGACTCTACCCTCAAAAGGAAGTTGGTCTTCGTTTGTATGTAATCTGCGATGTCCTGTGCTGAGGTTAAGCAACTTTCGCAAAGGGCGGTCAATGGATGGGTGACCAAAAAAGTATCATCTCGAGCTCATCCGTGTTTCGGAACGCACTTAAAGCCGTTGGTCCCGGCTGCATCAGCAGTCATTAACAACCACCAATCCGCACTGGGAAAGCGTGGTGGTTTATGGCCCGTTCTCCCTATCCGTCCATAGGGAAGGCTCGTGCCCCAGCAGTGGGGACATAAAATGAGCTGATGATGAGAATCATTCATCGCAATGGTGTAGGAACGCATACGGGACAAATAAATAAACACTTTTTTCATTGACAGTTCGAAAAAAAACAGTTTCAAAAAGTGACCAGATACGAACATGCGAACTGGCCCTTCGAGTGCTATTTGCCCAAATAAACAGTTACAGTTGCGCAGTTTCAATAGCAACTGGGCAAGTTTTAGGAACATCGTAACGTCTCTGTGAATTACGATAATTGGATTCGGTACTGCATGTATTAAATAGTGATTAACAATTCCCAACAACGCGGCGAGGGCTCCGGCTTGTTTACTATTATCAATTGGATAAAACAAAATAATATAAAATGTTTGTTTGAAGGTCTCCATCATCGAAATCAAGTCATCACTACTATCAATGGGTAATAGCTTAATCATCACGCTTGACAAATGTGGGTTGGTGATCACCTGGGACCTGGGAATTAAACCTGAGACCTTCGGATATCAGGGTTGAGCGTTTTGCCACTCTGCCAGTGAGGCATTGCAATAAACTATGAATTATTTTAGTCGTCGTGTTGTCTTAGTTGCAAAGCTTTTACAATTTTCTAGCCTTTTTAGAGAGAATTTGCTGTTGGTCGCCAATAACCTTTACAGCGTAACCAGTTTTTTTTTGCGTAATTACAAGCGACTCTTCGCTTGTGGTTTCTCAAACTGTTAAAAAAATAAAAATAAACGTTTTATCTAATACGATGCACAAACAAAACTGATTGAATATTCTAATACAGACTAATTTTGCTTCATAGCTTTATTGCATTAAAACGCGACACACACAATACTGTATGTTCGCCTTGTACCAGATATATTGTTACGTCGCATAGCAAATTAAATTATGAGCCATGTAGGAGGAAAGGATATCCAATCCACAAAGCAGAAGCTTGAGTATTCGATCGATGACGAACGATATTATGTATTTTTTTTAATTATAGAGAACAACAATTTACAATGAGCATTAGCAAAACTAACAAAAAATTCAAAGTTTAAGTAAGCTATTTCGTAGCTTAAGCAAAGGTTTAAAAGCGACATGACAATTACAACAGTTACACCAGTTAGTGATATGGTGATAACCAACATCATCACAGCCAAAAGGCGTCCGCTGCTAAACAAAGGCCAGATCACATTAAATTAAATTATACGTATATTTAAACGTCCTGTAGACTACATACAATACACACAGCTCCGTTTAGACTACAGACGTAAACCCATATCTAACATAAGCATATTAGCTTTTCGGATAGAGCATTATAATTCATATCTTGTTAAAAGTGAACTATGACGTTAATAAATGAAATAAAGTTGTGATTATTATGGACTTAAACGTATGGACCCGTTCAATATAAAAACTAATTAGTATCTATTTTTTTCAATTTTAGATGTCCTTTCCTTTCTCACTCAGCCTTCCATTTCAAATTCAACAAAACTGATACATTATTTATGCAATAACTTCTTCAGTTCTGTGGAATACCGCTTCAATTTCTTTATAATGCTTTCTCGCTATAAAAACTGGACGTGCTTCGACTTCAATATATTGCATTTTGGTGTGATAATCCCGTTTTATTGTAAACATTTTTTCGGCCAAGAAAGTAGTAATGAAAGGCCTATATATATATATACATATATATTAGACAACATCACATACATTGTTCTCATCCCAAGGTAAACTAAAGCACTCGTTTCATGGAAATCAGAATAAACGACAGTACCACAACCGCCCAGACCCGACATAATATTGAAAAGTTCGTTTTCGACATTGACCCTACCGGGAATCGAACCTGGGACCTCAGAGTTAGCGCCGCCAAAAGTCCGGCATGCAAGCCACTCTGCTACGGAGGTCGTCAAATCATATATACTGTGCCACTGTGGATTATCATCATCATCAGCTCATTTTATGTCCCCACTGCTGGGGCACGAGCCTTCCCTATGGATGGAGAGGGAGAACGGGCCATAAACCACTACGCGGGCCCAGTGTGGATTGGTGGTGGACTGTGGATACAATAGATTGAAATCGGTGATTAGTGATCAAAAATCCAGGTTTGCATTGAGAAATCTAAAGCACATAGTCTGACCTAAGAATGAGGGTGGGAACGGATTTTTTTATTTTTTTTCTATTCTATTAGTTTCAACTTAAAATATGACATAATTTTTTTTTCTGTAGTACTGCTAATTACTTTACAATATTTAAAAAAAAAATTTAATAATCACCACGTGGTTTTGTTTTTCCGTAAAGATGCGGCTGTCGGACGCGGCGACGTCACGTCATCCGATATAAGCCGACTGCCAGCAAACTAAGCGTGTTTTAAGCAAATTAATTATGTACAATAACTTCGTAAATATTTATCGTACCGAAGTGAACAAAAACAATACGTTTTGGAATAACGTCTTCTATAATGGTATGGGGTAAAAATAAACTTTTTTTTTTATCTTTCCCAAGTCCAGGACTTCCAAACATATTTGATGTTGAAGCTCTTTACAACTCAGCTACCGGTGTCAAGAAAAATATTAGTGGAAAAATTCAAAATTCATATTACTTATCTATACTCGTACTAATATTATAAAGAGGAAAGCTTTGTATTTTTGTATGTATGTATGTTTGCAATAAACTCAAAAACTACTGGACCGATTTATAAAACTATTTCACCATTAGAATGCTATATTAGCGCTGAGTAACATAGGCTATATTGAAAAAATAAAAAAATAAAAATGCGGTATGAAGTCCGCCGGGTCAGCTAGTTCAGTATAAGCATATTCAGACTAA
The DNA here is from genome assembly GCA_963082485.1 of Eudonia mercurella. Lineage (NCBI taxonomy): Eukaryota > Metazoa > Arthropoda > Insecta > Lepidoptera > Crambidae > Eudonia > Eudonia mercurella. The sequence continues at coordinate 20,222,570 of OY720023.1, read as the reverse complement.
AAATTTGCTCATATGAATGTCATTATGCCATCGGTTCGTAAGTCTACACAGCACGGGAAGTTAGGTGTGAAAGTGGTAGGTTTATTGGATAAAATAACAATTTATATTACTTTTTATTTTCGTTGAACTTAGCATTTGATAAGTTAGTAGTAGTTTGTTGTTGCAAGTAAAAATAGATTATTAAATTGCTTACGTCATTTAGGAGTTCGATGGCTTTCGTTGCTTTACGTCATTAGAACCATATTTTTTGACTTAACACCATCGTGCCCCTGTTTAGGCCTTACCGCATGGACAATAGCTCCTTAGATTTAATGTGGATTGAGTAGTTCGATGACGCAGTCGTGAACGCGCCTGGTCTGCGATGGCTAAGGTTAAGCAACTTTCGCAAAAGCCGGTCATCGGATGGGTGACCAAAAATGTATCATCTCGAGCTCCTCCGTGCTTCGGAAGGCACGTAAAGCCGTTGGTCAGTCGTTAACAACCCCCAATCTGCACTGGGCACGCGTGGTGGTTTACGGTCTGTTCTTCTTAAATATCCATTAGGAAGGCTCGTACCACAGCTTACCATAGCTTAAGCAGGGACATAAAATGAGCTTGTGATGAATGTGGGTTTTATGCTGCCATCTTACGAAAAACCGCTTACCGTGCCTTCTAAAGCACGGAAGCGCTCGAAATATTATAATTTGGCCACTTATTTCAAAAGTCAATTAATATGCTAGTAGATCAGAATCCGAATGCGCAAGCTGCTGCGCCATCACATTTTAATGGCAGACTCTCTCTCCCTATTATATAAAGGACTATCTCCTTATATAGAAGAGGTAAATCCGCTTGTCTGCACCACCAACCGCTTCAAAGTCAGTTGTGTACCTAATTCGGCCAGTTTTTGTCCAGATTAGTTCCTCGTCCGGCCGTTCCGACCAAGTCACGGTTATTCGACCCTAAAGTTTCACCCCCGCCCGTAATTACTTACCAATCAATTGTAGGTGTTTATCCCGGCTATACTTCGCTAATAAGATCGTTTCGTTCGGATCCAATCGCAAAAAATGTGTGAGACGGCTTCTTGTTTCGAATAATTTTGGGCGTCGATTTTTTTTGTATAGATAGAAAATTGTTTTGTTCACTTGTAAGTTTCTATAAACCTAGTAACTATGATATTTTTTTAAAGATTTTTTTTTGTTCTATTTGGAAAACATACAATATAACTGAGAGCATAACTAACATAATAAAAATATACACAATTAATTTGTTTTCGCATATAGACACTTGTATGCTTATTTGTAAAATGATCTTAACTTACAGCTTAGGTTTAAGCTCAATTACAAACAGTAGGTATCTAAAAAAAAGAATAGAAAACCAAATTGAGAATCAAGGATTAAGGAACCACATCAAACCAATTATTGCTTAGAACCTGTTTAAATAAATAAAATATAAATTTCCTAGTCGTATTACTTAGTTGTCACAGTAAACAAAACCAAACAACAGTGGTTCATGAACTCGACTGCTCATACTTTCCTAATCAAGATATCAAAAATCCAAGCAAGGCAAGCTAAGGTTTAATAAACCTTAGCTTGCCATATATTATACATAGTCTCGATAAGAATAGTAAAACAAACTTTATCTTCAAAAAAACATCGAACGGCCGAAACGACCTAACTAACAAAATCGCAAGCGTCTAACAACTTAAAATATTAATAAGGCTAACAGTTGCCGAACGATATCTCGTTGCAGTCATTAACGGCGGCGATGTTGTCCGAACTTATTATCGCTTAATTTATGGCCACACATTACCGCTTAAGGCGCCATTAAGCCGTGGGGACACCCCAGGAATAAATAAGCCGGGAAAGTCACATGATGAACAACCTGACTGCTTTAAGGAAAGTTGCATGCTTCAGGTGCTATATCGGTTTCAGGGAAGTGCTTTATAGCACTACTTTTAATTCAATTTAATATTGGAAGTAACTTTATTGGTTATTGGTAACATGAATGTGTACAAGAAAAATCGAGCTATGTAAAACCCATAAATTTTACCACGCCTTACAACGCTGAGATAAATGGCTTAATGTACTTTCGGTTAGTAGTGGGTTGAACGCTGCTAGTTTTAGTTTATTCGTAGCTACAATTATATAAATTCATATCTATACAAATATTATAAAGAGGAAACCTTTGTATTTTTGTATGTACATATGTATGTATGTATGTATGTTTGCAACGAATAAACTCAAAAACTACTGGACCGATTTAAAAAAATCTTTCATCATTAGAATGCTATATTAGCGCTGAGTAACATAAAAAATAACACAAAGAATATATTAAATAAAATACTAAAAACGACAATTTAATTTTCCAATACAAAATGATTTGTTTGTTTTGTTGTCATGGAAACCATTGATATATATTTAACTCAATGATGGAAACTGTCAAAGCGGTACGAAGTCCGCCGGGTCAGCCAGTAGTCAATAAAATTGCTATTAATTAGCTATCTAGTTTCACTTCCTTATAAGTGGCATGTAATATATCCAGAAGTTATTATATCAGTTACACGTTTGTTGTAATAGGCGTGGCAAAATTTTAGACAGACTATCTGGAAATGCTTAGGACCTGAGACCGGCAAGCTCTTCTATGAACCTGAATGTGCACTGTCTAATACATTATTCAGACAAAATATTCACCACAGTATAACAATGGCTTATATCATTGATAAAGTCATCATATTTAGGTACAGATGATTGAAAATTTATTGATCTTCTAATGTAAGCCTTTAGGACTGCTTAGAAACTTTCCTCAAAGGAGTTTTGTATTCAGGAGACTGATGATTAAAAGTTCCAAGCCTTTAAGGCAGTTCCGCAGAAACTTATAAAAGATTTGCTGACTTCCTATCGTGTGTCATGTACTGCTATAATGATGATTGATGATTAAGAAATATTGAACTTTTAAAGCAAGCTTTAAGAGCGATTCCAAAGAAACTTTCTTTGAAGGAGTTCCAAACTCAGCAGACTGATGATTGAAAACTCCTTGTTCTTCTGAAGCAAGCCTTTATGGCTGTTCCAAAGAATCTTGTAAAACATTAACTGACTTCGTATCGTGTGCAACGGAGCAGAGTGATGCATCTTCCGTGAGTTGCCATGTACCGCAATGATGATTATCAATGATTAAAAAATTATTGAGCATTAAAGCAAACCTTTAGAACTGTTCCAGGGAAACTTTCCTTGAAGGAGTTCCAAACTCAGCAGACTGATGATTGAAAACTCCTTGATCTTCTGAAGCAAGCCTTTATGGCTGTTCCAAAGAAACTTTTAAAAGATTAACTGACTTCGTATCGCGTGCAACGGAGCGGAGCGACGCGTATTCCGCGACTTGCCGTGTTCCGCTTCCCTTATCCTACGGCGCCCCGTCTCGCCACGTGCCCTCGTTAATTTGTCTCAGTCATGGCCCATAAACTGTTTATAGTTTTCTATTAGCGTTGTCAAAAGGGCAGATTTATGTTTGATGACTACACTGGAGTCTGAGGGGAGAGTCACCAATTATGATTGCTAAATACGTGATTAAGAGTTTGACATAACAACGTTAGCTCAAGAGTGCGAGCAGTAAATATTATTTTAAGAATGTAATATGACTTGCATGATCGCAATCCAAACGTACAAGCTGCAGCGCTCACTCTCTTCCAATGAGACTAACTCCTGATCTGTATTAAATACTATCTATCTATAGTTCATAATGAAGGGAAATGAAAGTTTAAAAGTTGCTTCGATCAATAATAGTGTAGCGACATTGCTTCCAGTCAGCAGTTCGATCGTAGTCGTAGCATAGCATCGTAGCAGCCCGTTGTGGCTACAACAGTCGCTACGATGCTACGAGAACGAACGAACTGCTGACTCAAAGCAATGTCGCTACAGTTGATATTAAGTGGAGACGGAGTCCAGACGCGAGGACAACTGGTGCAGCGTGAAAACAACGCAGCATCAGTCACCCTCACCCTGTCGGGCCACAAGGTGCCTCTTCACGCCTCGTTTGAAGGACCCCAAGTCAAAGGAAGGAGGAAAAACGAAAGGTACCGAATTGTAAAAAGGCTCTTAATGGTATGAAGTGAGCTGAAGTGCAAGCCTTAACAACAACAAAGTTGAACAGGCTCTCCGGCAAAAAGACCCACCTTCACCTTGATTCAATTAAAGGCAATCGATGGCTGGCTCAATCGCGACTTAAGTATTATTCGTGAACTCGCCGCATAAACGTCGTAACTTTCTTGTTTACACTTGTAATTGATTTAAGATTGAGTTTTCTAATTTATTTACAGAATGCGAAGAAACTTCTTTGTGACCAGAATCCTTTTAAGTTTTCCATTCAGTGTGTAGATTGATATTATAAATCGTTTTAAGGGTTTATTGATTGTTGTTTAGAGTTGTGAATAGAGTGGAATTCTATTTGTTTTAAGGCGAAGGGTAAGGCACACTAGCGCCGCTAATGGATTTAATTTGATAACTGCTAAACTGGATTTTTTTTCAAACATTGTGGACCTTCCGACACTAGATAAACATCTATTATTTAATAATTGTGCACTACTTTTAGGTTTGTTTTTGTATTCATTCGCTAACACCAACAGTGGCCATTGTTTGTGAATAAACCACGCAACAAAAAGTAGTGCACAATTATTAAATAAATACTATGGATGCTTTCCTGTTGTCGGACGGTACGCAATGTTTAAAAAAAGATCCGGTCCGTTAGTAATTGTCAAATTATTAATTGGTGGCGCTAGTGTGCCTTACCCTTCGACTTAATGGCGATTCAAGAAATGTGTAATGTTTTATTCTCTAATTTCCCTTATTTTTAACATAAAGATGTTTATGTAAATATTAGGAATATTTATTTTCTTTTTGTTTGCTATATAAATACACAAATTAATGCATTTGTAAACCATATCAAACTTATTAAAATAATTTATAAAATATACTTATATATTTGAGACTTACTAAAACAAATTAAACCGCGAAAATCAACCAGGTTTAAAAAAAATCTGGTACTAGCAACGAGATTTTTTCGATGCAATGAATGGAAATGCCGATGTCGAGTACGCATTGAACTATATTTACCTAGTTTTAGCAGCTTAATCTATTTAAAACACACTTCGAGATAAAGCCGTACAAAATAAAAAATAACTTATCCGACTTCCACATTAATATTAAATCCTTTCTCTAAGAACAGGAAAAACGAAAAGGTGGTCAGAGTAAAACGTGCCGTAATGCCGCTATTTTAGATTTAATATCAAAACTCTGTCCCCGAGGATCAACTCAGGTATTTGTACAAAAAGTGAACGGCCACATATCTTGCTGCTTAGATAATAAGGTGTAGTTTGGCGTGAAGGAATCATCTTGAGGAGATTACCTAGACATGCAGACGACGATAAGCGGGCAGTCGTTATAGAGGTTGTCGGAGTCCCTCAAAATATAAACATCGGCCAGATGTCGCAGATAACTGAGGAGCTTTTTGCCTTAATGGCAGATTACTTCAGTTGAATATGTTGCGTGTAGACCCGCAAGGCCATGACTTATTGAATGGAAAATTTCTCTCCATCAGATAACGACGAGGGCTTAGTAGCAAACGCCTGCTACCCTCACTCGTAATCAATCCGGTGATAATGGGGATACGCTATTAGAATAAAGGCCCTCTGCAAATTTACACAACGTTGTATGGAATATTTAGTTAAAGTTTTTTAAATAGGTGTAGGGTCAATTTCACCTCACGACCTATTTAAAGATTTGTATGTAAAATATTATTTTATGATGGTGTTGTGTATGAATTTGTTTTTTTATATAATTTAAACTGATATTGTCGTCGCAATACTATATGGGTATGGATCAGAACTAAAAGGTGGAACGACATAAAATTAGATAAGTACACTTTAAACCGAATATTAGATATCCTTATATCAAAATAAATTACTGTCTATTACTTTATTATTTTGAATTGTTATTTAGCATTATATAATTTTTAAAATATATCTCTTTTCTGAAGTAGGACACGAAATTACGAAATTTTGCCTTCTGATAAACGGGAGCTCCAGTTGTTTTTATTTTCTTACACATCCGTTTACCCGGCATAACGAAGATTGCTTAACTTACACGATCTTTTGTCATGCCAGGTTTCAGAGCCCAAGCTAATAGCTAGCTAGCCTATTGTCTTCACGGTACAAGGCTCACTTTGACATGCAAAATAAGCGGAGAGTGTTAACTGAATTTGCACGGGTTTGATACAACCACAGGTCTAATTGGTAGGGCAACGGCCAGGCTTGCCAAAAGGTACAAGTTTCAAGTCCAATTAATTATCAAGCTCCTCTGAGACATCGCGACATCAGCGTCGTGATATCTTTAGGCCATGACATGTACTGTGCTTTTTTGCATTTTGAGATTATGATGTTCTTTTAGCTGTACCACAGATAGTTTTAAACTCGTTTTTTTTATACAGTTAGTGTTGATACACATTGCAATAACTTATTTTTCAATCCTGCTCATAAGAATTATAGCGAATAGATTTAAATAATCATTCAGCACACAGTTAATAAAATACTAATACAAGCACTGTTTGAACTGTAAGGTTGTGGGACTGCAAAAGAGTCAAATTCCGCAAATGCCAGGAACATCATGGGCACCATGGGACGTTCTTTTACATGTATTTGGCAATAAGACATAAATATTGACAATCACTTAATTACTTACAAATATGTTCATTTATTATTAAAACGTGCTGCATACATGTCTTTGTTTATTTCTTATTCAGTTAACTCTGTCGTACAATGTAGCAGTATCATCAGCTTTCTAAAAAACAAACCAATCAAATCCGACTTTTTCTACACAAAGGCTACTAGCAAACTGACAGCGAAACAATATCCGCCACCAATCAAAGTCTTCAAACCTTTTCTTATTTTTATCCGATTGTTCATGAAAAGAACGCGATATTGTGTCTAGAGATGTGCTGGTTACGGATAATTAGTGACTAGATCCGCAGATACGGATACGAACCTCAACCTTTTTACTTAGTCTCTTGAAACGAACTGTTGACGCTTTGTGACACTAACATAACATGTTTTGTTGACTTGCACCGCGCTTGTTTTTAATTATAGTTAAGTGTGACATGGGGCAGCACCAATACATATGTGATTTTAAGAAATAAAAATTAATTAAATTGATCTTAAATTTTGAAAAAAGTCAAAGTGTTGAAAAAAATTTGAGAGTGGGATTCGAACCCGCACCCCATGAAATGCCGGGTCAGGTGTAGGTATACCAACTATGCTATTGTGGATCTTATATTGCATAAAAGTATTGCATTGCTTTTCTGTTTAGAATTTCATATTAATTATGAATATGCCTAATGTAAAACATACCTTTAAGATTCGCCAAAAAAATTTAGATACGGATGCGGATAAAGATTTTTTTCTGGCTCGGATATCAACGGTTACGGATATCCGTTACATCATTAATTGTGTCTAATAAAGCTGACAAAGAACTCCCTGACTTGTACGGATCAGTGCTAATTAGATTTGCCTAATGAATACAGGGTGGGGTTCATCCGTAGTTGTCTGGGTAATTAACAGCTGAGATAGGAAATATTAATATTTATAAGCTCCGGGGCAGAGCAAATTTTCGTTATACGTTTTAACAAGCTCGAAGTGGCTCGATGAATTTTACATATTGATTAAAATATGTACCAATATTTTATGATCCGGCATGGTTTTTCGTCCGACCAATATTTGTTTTAAATTTTAGCATACAGTCACTATCCAAACTAGTATATGAACACCTCAGTGGCTGCCTTAGTTATAAAACCGTGTTGAAGGATGAGTAAGTTTTATATGGAGAAAAATCGTCTAATAATCTTCTTACCCATTTTATTTTCTAATAAATCTGATTTCAAATGTCGTTTAAGAACAAAATCACCACGGTCAAAAGTTAAAACTTTGTCGAAATATTGTAAAAAAAATCAAGGTTTCTTGTATTATACTTAGGGCTGGTTTTAAAGTTTATTCATTGAATAATTTTGACATAAAGACAGATATAGAAAATATGTCACAATGACAATGTTATTCGTTAGAATAAAACTTATCTGAGGATTGAAAAATCGGGCCTTAGTCTACTAACAATAAATTTTCTTATTTCAATTGTTTATTTTTTATCTTTATTCTCCTACTGGTCGACTGTAGATAATACACATACTTATTTAGCTTAGAAAAGATTTTGGGAAATTACCTCCGTGATCATGTTATTCAAGTAAATAAAAACGTACGTTAAAATCGTCGTGCCACGTCTTTGAGATATAGCAGAATCTCACTAAAAAATTGCTTTGAAAACTATCAATTCGTAAAAGAACTCAACTGAAATCTGTATCCAATGACAGGTAATCGCTAAACCGATACAGGCCTTAGATGTTGCAACATCCGACCACATCAACAGTTCACCGTCGCTGTTTAAACTACCGACGCTTTCACGAGACTGCTTTAAATAAACTCAAATAGGGTATCATGCTGTAGACGAAGGATGCGAGATTTCTTTCAAGTGCATCAATCAGGCGAACCCCCCTCCCTTTCCCCCTACCCGCAGCTACATGAAGATGAGATACATTTTGGAGCGCTCAGTTCAACGTTATTCAAGAGATAATATAGAGACTCAACCGCCATTTACCCCTATATTTTAGGTGAAACTTCAGATATCCAGCCGTTGCAAAGGATTTATGATAATTTAGAATTATAGACCTAGTTATTATCTAGAGAATGAAAAGTAGTTAGCGTTAGGCTTAATGTATTTATAAAGTACCTACATACAAGATAAAATAAAATAAAATAGCATATAAACTGTCCCCACCCTTAGAATATATTCTAAGGTCCAACCGTTAGACAAAGGCCTATTATTGAAATCAATCATCGCTAAAGTTAATAGTGAATTTAAATAGGTATGTATAGTACTATATGTTACCGGCAATCTGTATAGTCTGGTATTCTATAAAACACCTACGCATTCTATAGAATGCCTACATCATACAGGCAAAGTTTGAAATAAAATTAATTTCATACTTTGCGTGGGCATTCTATACAATATCAAATTTTCAGCCGGCAATATGCTGTATATGCGGTTGGCAGGATGGCTGAAGGGCGCAGCGCAAGCAATAGGTTCGGGGGAGGGTTGCGAGCGCAGCGTCGAGTATTAGGTGCACATGAACCTCCCGCGCGAGCCCAGCGAGCAAAGCGAGCGTGCTGCGGCAATGGCCAGCGAAACGTTAAAATCGAAATGTCCTTATTAATTGATTGCTTGGTACAATAATTTGCTACTAAGTTAACTTTATTGATATTGTATTAATATGTTATATCGTTATATCAATAATATTTATATCAAACATTATCCACCCATGTTTTATTTGAACTTAATTTACTACTTTTCTTGGTCGCCTCGTAATATTCTATGGAATACCTAGGCATTGCATTCATTGACTAGGCAGGGTATATAATGATAAACGATAGATAACATATTAAAAATTGAGTTTAAATAAAACATGGGTGGATAATGTTTGATACAAATATTATTAATATAACAACATAACGTATTAATATAATATCAATAAAGTTAACTTAGAAGCAAATTATTATAGCAAGCCGGTAACACACCTATAAACTATTTTATTTATTTTATTTATCTTAATTAAGAAACATATGTACAGCTAATTATAAAACATAGAAAAACAACACAAGCTAATTAATGCAAAACAATGGGTTAGTGTTAGAACCGCCTATATAGCTTTATGGTTATGCAGCGGATTTCGTCATAGAGATACTCGTAATCAAGTTTAAATCATAGCCGGGTTGAAAACATTATATTATAACCTATAATCGTGCCTATTCTGTAAGCATATAGATTTGTCAATATACCTTAGTAAACAATTTCTAGAAACAAGTAAGCAATCAAGGTGTTCAATAATGTTGGATAGAAAAGGCATGAAAGAATCTATGATGATGTTCATACAAACAACAGCCAAATACCATTAGATCAAGAAAGCTGAAATTTAAAACAAAATTAAATTTATGATGTAGACGAGAAATATCGCTGGATAATATTCATAGGCAGACGAAGTAGCGCCCATTCGCCATCTAAACATTTCCGTATTTTTTCTTTTAATGCAAGATTTTTTTTATAATTAAATTAAGATCTATAGAAGCACCTTGGACGCTTACATCATATTATTGCAGATCGTTTTGCTAAGATATTATCGCTAAACTTTGTATGCTCGCATAAACATGATAACTCTCAGCATATCGCCAGCTAATTTTATGACCCCACTGCACGGGCATGAGTCTTCCCTATGGATGGGTAGGGAGAACGGGCCTTAGACCAGCACGCGGGTCCAGGGCGGATTGGTGGTTATTAACCACTGCTAATGAAGCCGGGAATAACGGCTTTACGTGGCTTCCGAAGTATAGAGGAGCTCGCGATGACAAATTTTTGGTCACCCATCCGATGACCGGTCCTTGCGAAAGCTGCTTAACCTTAGCAATCGCAGAATGACCTTGTTAACCACTGCGCAAATAAAAACTAAAATAAACATAAAAATAAGCTGCCAAATAAAAAGAATTTGCGTATATCTGATAATTGTAAAGATTTTGAATGCTTATATCTTCATGAAGCTGTCTGTACAAATTTAAATTTCAGTGCTCTGGGGGCCAGCCCTTTGTAATAAGGCGATGTTTTTATTACAACCGGGCCCTTCTAATAAGCGGACAGCTGCTGTTTGCTCACAAACAATCTCATCCCATTTCGCCATTTTACACCTTTATCTGGCGGCTTAGTAAACAATATCACATTGACTAAATAAGTTAGAAAAACAGGGAGCATATTATCTAGTATTAACTATTCGGCTAATGGCTTATTATTCATGGTTTTAAAAATAAATAAGTTTATTCGTTTATTCATTTGATGGCGCGGTAAAGAGAGAGAGAGAGAGAGAGAGAGACTAAGCGAGATAAATAGTTATTGACACCCAAATAAAAAAATAACAAACATAACACACATAGCGTCGCCTAAGTTCTAACACCGCGGCAGTCCAAAATTTGTCATTTTGACTTTTGCAAGTCATTCGATAGAGAATAGAAAGACGCACCTCTAGACCAATCAGAAACAGGGATTTTAACCAATGAAAGCGTTTTGTTTTGAAAACAAAAACACGCTGATCGCGATATACAAAAAGGCACGATATTTTTATTCTCCTGAAAAGTTGTCTTTTTTGACTTCCGCGGTGTTAGAACTTAAGCGACGATAAGACACTTATTGGAATAAATTAATGAGAAACATTTCTATGCATAACTAAACTAAATAAATAAATACCTAATTAATTAATTAATTATGAATACATTATAACCTCAGCTTGTTGTTGCAACGACGTGTGTCGCAACAACAAAAAGTGTTTGGGTTGATCTAGTAAGTTAAGAAAACGTCGCTACGATTGGCGGGCCACTGGATTCTTAGAATGGCGCGTTATGCCTTTAGTTTCGGTTGTTATTGGAAGATGGCAGTGGCATCTCTTTAACCTTGGGCCTTCAGAGTGGGTTAGACCGTGGTTGGACCTAATCTTGCTATATTGGTCAGGAAAGGCTGAGCCCAGCTGTGTGACATTTAAGATGAAATTATTGTATTGACTCCTGATACCATCGTATTTCTATCATACTTAGGTATCTATTAGTTGTCGATCCTTTAACATAATTAACTCTCCATATTAATATTTGTCTATTCAATGCACCACATCATTAATTAAGTAAAAATGTGATAGCGAAGCAAGAAACGGCGACACTTTGTATTCGAGTTACCCTCGATCTCAATTAACCGAATGAAATAAACGATTCTAATAATTGTGACAGAACGCTGCGCCAGCCTTCTGCGCGTCTGTCTGCATTTGGATAATTTGCAAAATTAATTTCTTATGATCCAGACGGGAAAGTTCAAGACTTCAATTGTGAAATTCCGTATAGCGAAATGCGTCAGTTTAATTTGTGCGCGGAGTGAGACTGAGTTTTTGTGCATACGAAGCGGCGGCGACGACGCGGAGAATGAACAACGTAGAGGCGAAATGCAATTGTGGGGAACTGAGCTATTGTTTTCTAAAGTTTACTCGAGCACTGCTACGTACGTACTACATTGAAAATTAAATGATAATCTTTGATATTAGTATGTAGTCGTTTGTTATACGTACTATTTCTCTTGGAACCTTTACTGTAAGAACCGAGGATTTAATAGTAATGATGTTTGGAATTTACTAACTGTAATCTCATTGTACAGTTTATTAAGTACCAGCCGCTGTAAAACATACTGTAAAACTAAAAGATTATGTGAGCTCATTTTACGTAAAACGGAACACACCTAATATAGTTTCGCTGTGATCACGGTCCTACAAAGGGTCTTGGCAAAAATAAATTTAAAAAGAGCGATTGAAAGTGTTTTATTTCTTTATCGTGTTCGCGTACATTTTAGATAATATCAGTACCTATGATATAATTATTTTTTTACCCTCCGCAATCCAGGCGATAGTATTTCTAATTCAGTTACCAAAATATTGATTTTTATAAGTTATTCGATATACCTTATTTTAGTACTACAATCTATACGCCTCAACCTTACAGGTAATGCAAAAATAACACCAAAAAGTCTAGGAAATTAATCCCGAAACAGTTACTACCTTTCTAAATTACCTCCATAACACTCACATGATAAGTGAAGCCATCCGTGGCACGTAGAACAAAGTTATAGCACTTTTCCGCCGCAGATAGTAAAATTTATCACATTTTAAGTCCCCCAAGAAATTAGGCACATGTAATTAAACGTAACATTAGCATCTCCATGTATTATAACTGCATTATCCTCTAAATATTCATGACTGGCGAAGTTCCCCCTAAGTGAAGTGGTGACGAATTCTGCGACTTATCCAGCGCATCGAGTTTGTCCCATGAATATTTAGCCACATGAGAGCGCGTCGGATGAGTGCGAACTTCGAGGCAGGCAGATCGTTTCAATTTAATCCGAATTAAAAACATTGACTTGAAAGGCGTCGCGGAGATACCTTACGACGGGATTAAACAGGCACGAGGCATGGTTAAATTACAAAGCACCCACAATCTTAGGTTATAATTAACGCTTTTGATACTCTGCGCTCGCTGTTAAGAACACATTTATAAAAATGTTTATTTATAGACAAAATATTAAAGCCTTTAATAACTTTGCTCTTTTTATTAAAAACTACAAATGCCCTACTTCATGCAGCATAGACGATTTGGTCCAGGATGACCAAAAAGCTGCTGACGTGGCAGCTTTCTGTGCAGGAAAAATATAATGGTGTCGATGTCGCTGATAGGAAAAAAATGAGGAAGAATAAAAAGTAAATATTATAAGTCATACATTTAATAGAAAATATTGTAGAATGAATGGTTCTGTAGTTGGTTTAAAACTTGAGGTAACAATGTATAGCTAGTTCTGGAAAGAACTTAGACAAAAGACAAGGGCAGATTCACCGAGCTATTGACATATCGGTTTAAAAAAACCGACTTCAAAAAAGGAGGAGGTTCTCTATTCGTCTGTATATTTGTTTTGTTTTCCGGTGAACGTTAACTTCTTAAATCGGCAACGGGCTTAGCTAGTCGCACTTTAAGTACATAAAATTTGAAATGCGCAGAATTTTAGTCATCTGTTACTCGTATAATTAGTTCAAGTGAATTGAGGATTAAATAAGAGATTTATCGCTAACTAGTAACGAGAACTGGTAATTTGCAACAGCCTGCTAGCTACCACCATCTTATCTAAATATGTCGCCATAACATCAATGTTTGTTGCATTGTTGTGTTCCGGCATTAGTTTTTTTTTTAAATAAATAAATAAATAATTTTTTATTTATACTTTTACAGGGTACAATACAATGAGTGTACGATAACAGCCACAATGGTTTCTCAACTGTGTCGTAGCTGTTAGCGCCCACCTTCAAAAATTTTAGAAGCATCAGAGCGTTCCGAATGTAACAAAACTTAAATTAAATTTTAAACATTTTAACGAAATCAGTAAAAGTTAGGTAAGGGTGTAAGTATGTTTGTGTGTGTGGTGAGAATGTTTGTGTGTGTGGTGTATTTATAGTGTGAGTGTAGTGTGATAGGGGGGGAGTGTATTATAAGAATTAGGGAGTGGAATCAAACACAAAATGAGCCTCTTTGCCCTACGATGTTAGTCTTGGGATCGATGAGCAAACCACTAAGAGGATCAGTATGTGTCGTTATAAAATAGACATTTTAGTTGAGTATCCCGGGTGAAGTGCGCTTTCATCATTAGCCTTATCATCACTTAACATCAGGTGAGATCAAGCACTGTGCTTACCCGTAAAATATTTAAATAAAGAAAAGTCTAATATAATAAACCACATTCTTGCAGCAGTATTAAGAATGTATTATTACAAAAAAAACATAAGTTAATACTTGTTCTCGGGCCTGGTAAGATACATTCATCTGATTAAACATCATATTATATATCCAATAATTAAGCCTCTGTATTTTGTTACTTCCATTTTAACAGAATGAATCTCTTATGCTCATCCAAATAGTGAAGCGACATTGAGGATAAGGATGAAATGAAAAGAAAAATAAACATTCATTTGTACCACTCCAAAATAATGGCATATCGGAATAGCGTCGTAGAAATGCCGTTCGGAGCTCTGAACGGAGATCTGTACTTCATAATATAGTACAGATTACCCAATGCTCAGATTAAGCTCGCGTAGGGCAAGTGATATCGGCTAAATAAAAATCAATATCAGAATCCGTTGCGAGTTTCTTTTTCACAATCCATTTGCTTTAAGATCGCGGTACTTTCTCAAAGGGATTTCTTGGGCCCTTATTTCGAGATCCTTTAGGACCACACTTGAGGAGCGCCGCTTGCTTTGGGCCCGCTTCCGCCCCTCCGAGAAATGCCCAAGATAAGAGAGACGTTTTGGCGCCATTCATGTTTATGGCAGGGCAAATGGCCCTAGAATACTGCGCACTTATTATAAACAAGTACCGACACGCGATATATTCAAAAGGTCCCAGGGTGAGATTGAAAAATGGCATTTTAATACATTTGACGGTGACATTTTTTCACCACTGTTGTTTATTCCCATCTTCTTTTGTATTTCAAAGAGGTTGGTAAAAGTATTGTAGAATGATAACGTTGTCACAGCGATTACCATTTCGTGACTGTCGGCCCTAAAGAATATGATATAAGATTTTTATATTAAATTTAAAATTACTGAACCGGTACAAATTGAATACAACAATATGTTTGCAAAAACACAAATGTTGAAAAAATTTTCCATGAACAGGATTTGAACCTGCACCCTTCTGACATTCCGGGTCAAGTGCTCTTCCAATTGAGCTATCGTATATATTTTCAACATTTGTGTTTTTGTAATTTGTTCGCAACAAAATTTGCGTTAAAAATTATTTGAACATTTTATAAAAATAACTTGCTTACTTCTTAACTCATCATCATCATCTCAGCCAAAAGACGTCCACTGCTGGACAAAGGCCTCCCCCAAGGATCTCCACAACGACCGGTTTTGTGCTGCTCGCATCCAGCGGCTTCCCGCGACCTTCACCAGATCGTCGGTCCACCTTGTTGGAGGCCTGCCCACACTGCGCTTTCCGGTACGCGGTCGCCACTCGAGGACTGCTCCGCCCCAGCGGCCATCAGTCCTGCGAGCAATGTGCCCTGCCCACTGCCACTTGAGCTTAGCAACTCTTCGGGCTATGTCGGTTACCTTTGTTCTTCTGCGGATCTCCTCATTTCTGATTCGATCTCGCAGAGAAAACCCGAGCATAGCCCTCTCCATTGCTCTTTGAGTGACCTTGAGCCTTCTGATAAGGCCCATAGTGAGCGACCACGTCTCAGTCTCGTATGTCATCACTGGCAACACACACTGGTCAAAGACTTTCGTCTTGAGACATTGCGGTATATCGGACGAGAAGATATTTCGTAGCTTACCGAACGCTGCCCAGCCTAATTGGATTCGACGATTGACCTCTTTGCTGAAGTTGGACCTACCTAGCTGGACCGTTTGTCCCAGGTAAACATAATCGTCCACAACTTCAAGGGCAGAGTCCCCAACCTTCAGAGGAGTGGGTACGACACGTGAGTTTGACATAACTTTTGTCTTCTCCATGTTCATTTTAAGACCCACTTGTTGAGAGACTCTGTTGAGGTCACCGAGCATTGTGCCGAGGTCTTCCAGGGTCTCAGCCATGACCACTATATCGTCAGCAAATCGAAGGTGAGTGATGTATACGCCGTTGACGTTGATGCCGAGTCCTTTCCAGTCCAGAAGCTTGAAAGCATCTTCTACAGCAGTGAACAGTTTCGGAGATATAACATCTCCCTGTCTCACTCCTCGCTGCAACTGAATAGGTTTCGAGTTCTGGTCCTGAAGACGGACTGACATTGTGGCGTTTTCATACAAACACTTCAACACTTCGATGTACCGGTAGTCAATTTGGCACCGCTGGAGAGACTGTAGCACGGCCCATGTTTCAATCGAATCGAAGGCTTTTTCATAGTCCACAAACGCTAAGCAAAGAGGCTGGTTATACTCTTCGGTCTTCTGTATAACCTGCCGCAGCGTATGTATGTGGTCTATGGTGCTGAAGCCTTTTCGGAAACCGGCTTGTTCGATAGGCTGGAAGTCATCAAACCTGCGTGCAAGACGATTCGTTATGACTCTCGAAAACAGCTTGTAGACGTGGCTTAGAAGTGAGATGGGCCTGTAGTTCTTCAGCAGGGTTTTGTCGGCCTTTTTGAAGAACAATACCACCATACCTTCGTGCCACGTTTCTAGCCTTCCTGAAAAAGGAATTCATCATAAAGAGTCCCTCCTTTTCCAGAAAGTCCGCCAGCAGTTGGCCCCGGGAGTTCCGATTACCAACACCAAATCGTCCCACTCTCATCTCATCACCGCTTCGTTTGCCCAGCTTTGCGTTAAAATCTCCCATGACAACGGTGTAATGAGTTTTGGAGGCTTGTATGGCTCTAGAGATGTCCTCATACGTAGCCTCCACCTCATCGTCAGGGTGTGTCGTAGTAGGAGCATAAACCTGTATGACCTTCAGCGAATACCGTTTGGTTATTCTGAGTATAAGGTACGCTACCCTAGGCGACACACTCCCGGTCTCGACAACGTTGTTCACGAGGGACTTGTGGACGATGAACCCGACACCACCTTGGGACAGTTGTTCGCCCTCCCGGAAATAGAGCAAGTTACCAGACTTGAGGATTATCGAGTCCTCCCCCTCTCTTCGGACTTCAGATAATCCAACTATGTCCCACCGTATCTTGCTCAATTCTTCCTCCAGTTCGTAGATCTTCTCGTCAGTCCGCAATGTGCGCGTGTTAAATGTTGCCAGGGCCAGAGTTCGTTGTTGGCGGTAGCCAGGTCTCTGCCGGAGATTCTTAGCACCCCCTGCCCCGTCGCTGCCTTGGCCGCTACCGTAGCTAGGGCGAGCAGGGCCGCCGGGGACTAGGGGCCGGTTTTTGCTGGTGTGCATTTCATAATGGGGGTATATTTGCCGTAATCGCCACGCTTGGCAGGCGGGTTGGCGATCGCAGTAGGTTGAGTACAACCTCAGAGAGATGCTGCTGCCCATCCTCTGGAATGGTCCCTTAGTCGGCTTTTACGACACCCACGGGAAGAGATAGGGGTGGTGCTATTCTTTATCCCCGGCACCTCACAGGCACAGACTTCTTAACTGATCTTTAATATTTGTAAAAATATTATGATCGGATGTTAGTGACGGCAGTTGTTGACATTGAATGGGCGGAAAAAGTGTTGAATAATTTCGGGGGGCTGGTTAGAATCACGAGAGCTCGATCGGAAGAGCACCTGACCCGGAATGTCAGAAGGGTGCAGGTTCAAATCATGCTCGTGAAAAAAAAAATTTTTTAACATTTGTGTTTTTGTAATTTGTTCGCAACAAAATTTGCGTTAAAAATTATTTGAACATTTTATAATATGTTTGCAATCATAACTTTATCAAGTAGAATTGTTAGGCAAATAGAAGTTCTTACCCGTGCAAACTAACAATATCAAAGATTCCTTCATTATTCTGTGGAATGGAGGACGGAGATGCCGGGACAGGGTGGTATTACTTTATTTTACAAAATGTTGCCTGCGTAAAATTTTATGTGGACCGTTTGAGAGGGTGCGAGAGCCGGTCATTACGGGCCCACCTATACAAACCAGCATCAACATTGCAATAGGCAACGTCCAAACTGACTTAAATTACTACACAATACGCAGTAATTTCTATAATTTTGAACAATATACAATATTAACATTTATTGATTATTTTCAATTATTTTTGCGTTCCATTTTAAACAAAGTTATTAAACGGGGTGCAACGGGCAACTACTTTGTAAAGGTATCCTACTCATATTGAACTAAGCACTATATTTATACCGATAGCATAGGATGCCTCTACATGCTTATCTAAGTCGTTGGCGTAAAATCCCGTTGTAAACTTTTTTGTTATTTTGCATCCACATACATTTATATCGAAATTGAAAAGATGTTGAAACTCACGACCTTGGACCTCTCCATCAAAGTGAACTACATAACGCGACTGGTTTCCCTGTAAATGTTTGGAAGTGCTTATTCAATTCATTATTAGAAAACGTTGACTTTTATCAAACCATTCCGTTTAATTAGGCATTATTAGCGACCAAAGTTCTCGATCCGATGATAATTTCGTAACGGCAAACGAATTCTCTGAAAGGGAAACTTATCGAGTATTCCCGATAAGTATCTTCTCGTTTCTGTAAATATTCCCAAATACGTAATACGGTCAAAAATGCGCCTACTAACGGTCCCTTTGGCGCAATTGTATCTCGGAATCGATATTGTAATCGGAGCGACGTTATTAGGAGGTAATCTGTGACCGTACTTTGTTGGTATTCGAGACAAACAAGCATTGGATACGCAACATGCTAAAGTAGAAATTGGAATATACAGTTGAAACGCCGCTGCGTCTGACCCGGCGACGAAGTTGCGCCGCGCCGTGTCCTTCGGGGCACTTACCCAACAAACTTTTTTGTTTTATCAAACTGGTAATTCACATTTTTTTGTTTTATTGCCCCAAAGCTCAAGAGATTTATGGCCGGCCACTTTGCATTAATTTCGCATTCATTACAGATCTCTTGAATTTTCGCCAAAACACTTTTTTGCCGCTATTGAGTGTAAATTATACAGGAATTATGCATATTTCGTTCGTTCCCGCCTCGCACGTTCAAAATATTGTCGTTGGCCGTTAATAGCCCTTGAAGAAGATGGTCATAAAGAAGCGAGAAATGGTGAAAAATATTAAGGAATCCCTTTAAAATAAAGTTTTAGCATGAAATAAAAACATAGAAATTGTTAATAGTACAATGATGTAATTTAACAATTAAATTAAATAAAACAGTAAAGAGCTTTAATCACCAATTACTACCATAAGTCCAAACATTTTAAAACCGTTTAGGCTTGGCTTTACTCTTGCAGGATGCCACAAAGTCTTAAAAACTCATAATTATTTCTATGTATGTGTATATTTTTTATTATACCTACTACCAAGGCATTTACATACAATATACAGTAACATAACATAACAGTACAAGTACAAAGTGACCGTACAAAATGTCACATCGCCGACCGCCTGTGTTGCAAACCGCAAATAACTTCGGAAAACCTTAAATGAAGATTAATTGTTTGGAACTCCCAGTACCGACTAGTTTACCGCACTAGTGAGCGGTTGGTCTTTAGACTTACTAATTAAATCAGCTTAGAGTACCAGGAATATAATGAGGTTGAATACCTAGCGGGTTAAAAGAGATAAGTACCTACATGTTTGCATTAAGGCGAAGGGTAAGGCACACTAGCGCCACCAATTGATAATTTGACAATTACTAACGGACCGGATCTTTTTTTAAACATTGCGTACCGTCCGACAACAGGAAAGCATCCATAGTATTTATTTAATAATTGTGCACTACTTTTATTGCGTGGTTTATTCACAAAACGGGCTATCGCATTTATTCACAAACAACTCCAAAAAAGAAAAGATCCCATGTAGGCAAAAAACACTGAAACCCTGGATTACGCCAGGAATCATTAAATCAATAAGACGTAGAAACAAAATGTATAGACAGTTGAAAAAAAAATAATGATGATACGGTTATGATTAACAAATATAAAAAGTATAGAAATACATGCAATAAAATTATAAAAGATTTAAAAAAACAATATTATGCAAATGAATTAGCAAAGTATTCAGGTAATAATCGAAAGACTTGGCAATTAATAAAAGATATTGGTAATCTTAATGTGATTAATGAACCTGCGGTTAGTTTACTCGAAAATAACAGCTGCCAGTCAAAGTCCCTTAATGCAGTAAATCATTTCTTTACAAACGTTCGAAGACAACTTGCAAATAACAATCTCCAACGGTTGAATATCACTGAAGAAGAGTTGGCAAAGAAAGCAACATCGTTACGTGTCTCATTAGGTTCCTTTTCGCTGTTCCTGACTGACCCTATGGAAGTCATGCTTATGATTAAGACTTTGAAACAGCATAGTGCACCAGGATGGGATGATATTACCATGAGAGTACTCAAGGACTGCATACATACATTGGCTGGGCCTATATCCTATCTTTGCAATCTCAGCTTTGAATCAGGAAAATTTCCACTAGTTTTTAAACGAGCTGTAGTAGTTCCAGTATACAAATCAGGGGACAAAACCGATCCCTCCAACTATAGACCAATATCACTTCTTTCATCACTTTCCAAAGTTATAGAAAAACTAGTCAACAAAAGGTTAATGATGTATCTCGAAAGCAACAACATATTATCAAAAAACCAATTTGGTTTTCGAAGCGCTAAGTCTACAGAAGATGCAACCATACTTTTGACCTCTTCTATAGTCAAATATGAGGATAGTGGTGAGAAGTGCTTAGGGGTATTCCTGGACCTTCAAAAAGCCTTCGACACGGTTTCGATTCCGATCCTACTCAGCCGTCTGGAAGGTGTAGGAATTAGAGGCATACCGCTACAATGGTTCCGGGATTACTTGACTGAGAGACAGCAAAGTGTTCGTATTAGTGGAGAGCTAAGTAACAGTGACATTTGCACATACGGAGTGCCTCAAGGGAGTACATTAGGTCCTACCCTATTCTTACTATACATCAACGAACTTTGCAAGATAGACCTAAAAAGTGCTGATGTACTGATGTTTGCAGATGACACAGTACTGCTGTTCCACGATAAGTCGTGGAATAATGTACATTCATTAGCGGAGAATGGATTGAAGGACATAACAGCATGGCTAGAGAATAATTTGCTTACTCTCAATACCGCCAAAACGAAATACCTTTGTTTTAGTAAAACAAACGCATCAAAGCCTCTGAGTAACCTAAAACTCAAAATACACACCTTTCCATGTAACCGCACATCCGTCACCCCAAATAACTGTGGTTGTCCTGTTTTGACACGCACCGATAATATCAAATATCTTGGGGTACTCATAGATAACAAACTATCTTGGAACTTGCAAATTCAAGCAGTAGCTAGTCGCTGTAGAAAGCTCATTTATGTCTTTAAAACCCTGAAAGACGTGTTGGACGAAAAACACTTAATTAAGGTTTACAAGGCGCTCGGCGAATGTTTACTCTCCTATTGTGTGTGTACCTGGGGCGGTGCTGCCAAGACACTTATGATTGAAGCCGAACGAGCCCAACGCATACTACTCAAGGTAATATATAAACTTCCATTCAGACATCCAACCACAGAATTATATGCCAAATGTGACATACTTTCTATCAGAAAGTTATACATTCTCCAGATCCTACGGCGATACCATCGCACTACAGTACCCATTTTACCGGTTACTAATAAAAGAATAGATTCTGTACCGAAACCTAGATGTAAAAGCTCATTTGCCAAAAGACACTACACCTTTACTGCTCCACAAGTTTATAATAAAATTAATCCAAAAGCAAATATTAAAAGACTTAACAATCATGAATTTAAGAAAATTTTAATAAAATGGCTGACTGGGCTAGATTATTCTCAAACTGAGGATCTCTTTAAAACAGTAAAATAAAATCTATCCTGCGTACAACATAACTGATGTTAGCGAATCGCTGTCAAAAGAAGTTATTCGAACCCAAGAGGTAACTCGTAGGGCTAGCATTGGTTGTCTCTGAAGATTTTCATAGCTTTTTCTTATACTAACTACACAAAGTTAACCCCCCCCGCTCACTTGAAATTATAACTCAACTTTTAAATTTTACATGTACACGAACATGAACACCCAAGGTAAGATTGTGATAGGTTTTTTGATGTGTTAGTTAAATTACCCCATAGTAATATCGATTTGTCTAAAATATCACCATAACTATGTTTGTTAGCAAAGTCAGGGAAGACACTGTGGCCTGTAACACAGTTTTACTTTCACAGGCTGCAGGGAATTCACTTTTACTGTGTACATTGTTGTTGTGATGAATAAAGATATTATTATTATTATTATTATTAATGGCCACTGTTGGTTTTAGCGAATGAATACAAAAACAAACTAAAAGTAGTGCATAATTATTAAATAATAGATGTTTGCCTCATAGTACTAGAAAGCGTCATTAGACAAGTCCTTGCATTAGACGGGGGAGTGCACCTCAATGGGTCCCATAAAGTCGTCGGTTACGCGGACGACTTAGCACTCATAGGGGATAATAAAGATGAATAATGAAAAAAAAATATAAAATCAAAAACATAAAAATAGCAAAGATAAACAAAACAAGAATGAAATGGTCGAAGTAAAGAAGTATGAATTTATATTACTAGCTGACCCGGCGGACTTCGTACCGCTTTGACAGTTTCCATCATTGAGTTAAATATATATCAACGGTTTCCATGACAACAAAACAAACAAATCATTAGGTACTGGAAAATTAAATTGTCGTTTTTAGTATTTTATATATTTTTTTTTAATATAGCCTATGTTACTCAGCGCTAATGTAGCATTCTAATGGTGAAAGAATTTTTTAAATCGGTCCAGTAGCTTTTGAGTTTATTCGTTGCAAACATACATACATACATACAAAAATACTAAGGTTTCCTCTTTATAATATTAAGTATAGATTTAAGTGTTTATTCCATAACAGGTTTTAAATCTGAGGCGATCTAGAATATATCATCCCATGTTAGTCTGGAACGTGAAAATAATATATCAGCTGCCTAACTTCGAATGCATGTCGTAAGAGCTGACTAAGACAATGATTCCAAGATACTCGCATATCAGGCGATTGGCTCCCAGGTTGCTATCACTGATAACATTAGTGATAGCAACCGTTGTTGGATGTTGCCAACATTAAATATATCATCATCATCATCATCAGCTCATTTTATGTCCCCACTGCTGGGGCACGAGCCTTCCCTATGGATGGATAGGAAGAACGGGCCATAAACCATCACGCGGGCCCAGTACGGATTGGTGCTTGTTAACGACTGCTAATGCAGCCGGGACCAACGGCTTGACGTGCCTTCCGAAGCACGGAGTTAAATATATAATTAAGTGTAATTGTCATCCATTGTAATGGCAACTATTGCTCTCTCTCTCGGCGAATATGGAAGAATAAAGACGTGTCGTTCAGCAGTCCTGGTATTTTATTATTACCATATCAGAACCCACCAGCAATCCAATAACCTATCAGCCAAACAAGACGCTGCTACATGGTCCTTCGACGGTTCAAGACAATCTGCGAAGTTCTGCAAAAACAAAACGCTGCTACACCTGCTTGCTGATATTATCTATTCCACCTTGGAATACTTTATTTGACTACTATACTTTGAATAAGCTAACTGTTGCGTCGAGGACATGTCATCATTTATATATATTTTTTTTATAACTTTATTCATTTTAATTATTTTTCTATCTGGTAGATATAAATTCAGCTGCAATATTTAAAATTTATTTAATTTGTATGCCTAACAGGCTGATCACAGATGTACTTATCATTATAATATCTTGTAAGACCTTGTAAAACCTGTGATGTACAAATAAACATTTCATTTCATTTCATTTCATTTCATTTCATTTCATTTCATTTCATTTCATTTCATTTCATTTCATTTCATTTTATTTCATTTCATTTCATTTCATTTCATTTCATTTCATTTGAGGTCACTAACGGCGAGTTAACTCAAAATTGGTTATTTTGATGCTTTGTCTAGCCCTTATGAGAGAAGGACGTGAGAGTATGTCTGTATGTAGAATATGAGCCAACAAACTGAATGAAGACCCAAAAACGTTTTCATATATATTAAAATGGTTAAACTCCTTGCTCTAAATTGTAACTTTTGCCAATTTACATTTTAAAGGAAAAGCTTGCAATTGAACTGAAATTGTGCAAAAGTTTAATATTTATAAGCCACATTGGTAGTTAGTGCATAAGTAAACAGTTTATGCTACAAAAAGGATGCGCGTCAACACTTTTTGTTTACATGAAAGAATCTATATATTAATACGTGAAGCAAAAACTTTGTACCCGTTTTTACGAAAATTGCGCGGACGGAGTAGTATGAAATTTCGCACACTTATAGTTTATATAGAGAAAGTTATCCGAATGTTAATATTTTTTAATTATGCATAAAAAATACATTATTTCAACAAAAACAACATTACACACCATGTATTTGACACACACGTATTGTTTGACTTTATGCGGCCGACATCTGTCAATGCCAATCCAAAACTCACAATCTATCTTTTTTAATTTTTCATTGCTTAGGATACAATCCGTGCAGCCTTAATAAAATTACGGTCGAATTTCGACAACTGGGCGACCACTAGTATTAATAATTAAGGGGGTGCAGCGCGGACGCAAAACTGCGAGTTTTAAGTTTCTTTATGATAGCGAGCGAGCGGCGCGTGGCAGTGGTGTGACAACGGCGCACGACTACGAATACGCACGCACACTAATATCTGTACAGAGTAGGCTGGTGATTTATTTAGAGCAATGTTTACTTTCGTAAAATCATAGGCGTTTGGGTAAAAAATAAGAAAAGTCTTAATATTTTCATATTCATGTTTTTTAATGAAAAAATAAAACAACAGTGACCTGCGGAATATCAATACAAACATTTTGATGTCGGATCATTGTTTCATTTGGGCTATATTTACAAAGTTTGTGAAGAAATAAGTTTTTAGATATCATTATTTTACGTAATATTTATGCAGTTTCTGGGTATTTGTTTCAAATTCCTTGTGAAAGGATCAAGCTAACCTACACTAGTCCTTTTAATGTATAAGACCTATTCAGCGCCTAGCACCAGTGACTTAAAAACACGTAAATTTTCAAATTCCGCGCTGCACCCCCTTAAGTGGAACTAAAAACCTGTATATATTATTAAAGGTATTTTTCATATTTTTTTGTTGTTACATTATCCCATGCTGGCCTGGAACGTAAAAATAATGTATTGGCTGCATAAATTCCCGTGCACGTCGTAAGAGCCGACTAAGGGACTACGAGCGACTACGAGCGAGGGCTACGAGATGCTCGCACAATAGGCGATCGGCTAGCACTGTCACTGATGGTATCTATTCTACCAACTTTGAATATGTTTAATGTAGCGTCGAGGTCACTAACGGCACTACGCAACATTTGTGGTTTTATTGCTTTGTCTACCCCTTTTTTCGGAGATAGACTTTAGAGTATGTATTATATATAATACATACATACATATATATAGGAGGAGCTCGATGGCGCAGTGGTTAACGCGCCCGGTCTGCGAGTGCTGAGGTTAAGCAACTTTCGCAAAGGCCGGTCATCGGATGGATGACCAAAAATTTATCACCTCGAGCTCCTCCGTGCTTCGGAAGGCACGTTAAGCCGTTGGTCCCGGCTGCATTAACAGTCGTTAACAACCACCAATCCGCTCTGGGCCCGCGTGGTGGTTTATGGCCCGTTCTCCCTATCCATCCATAGGGAAGGCTCGTCCCCAGCAGTGGGGACATAAATGAGCTGATGATGATGATTATATATATATATATAGTATACGTGCTTAAAATATATGACACTTGCTGAGTTTCTTGCCGGTTCTTCTCAGTACAAGATCTCCCGCCCAGAGTAGACTTACGGACCGATGGCGTAATGACGTTCATAAGAGCTATTTGTAGCCTAAACTGAATAAATTATTTTGAATTTAAATTTGAATTTACACAGGAAACCTGCTAACGGTCTAACCCGTTAGCAAGGGAAAAAATTACCACATGGATATAAATTTAGTATATTTCAAAATAAGAGAAAACAACAGAATAACCGTAAACACAGTTCAGAATAACATAATACAATAAATTTGTGAAATAACTATATTTAATTTCTTTTAAAAAGGTAACGCAAAAAAAAACGAACGCGTGCGTGCTTACGGTAGACACACAATTAAAAGATATTATTCTTATAAAAACATTAATTAATATTAAAAACACAAAACTATATACATAATAAGAACAAACAAAACCGAAATATGCTTTGGAAAAATGGCAAGATGAGCTACTAAAGGCTCCATTTTATAATTTAGGGGAATTAGTTAGAAAACACAAAGTTAAAAGCATAAAAAATTTAATTTTCCTTCAGATGAAGGACGGCAAAACGAAGATCCAAATATATATTAACGGATGCACGAAGCTTCAACCGCAAATAAAAGCGTGTAATCAGAATATCGGGTTGACAACTTTCTAAACTCGTCAGCCCTGAAACTAAAAAGGAAAAATTAAAAACTGAAGAAAAACATACAGAACCCTTCCCTATTTGCGAAAGACCGAATAATTGAGAGTAATCTCTGACCATACTAATATTATAAATAGAAAACTTTTGTATTTTTGTATGTATGTATGTATGTATGTATGTATGTATGTATGTATGAATGTATGTTTGTATGTATGTATGTATTATGTATGTATGTATGTTTGCAACGAATAAACTCAAAAACTACTGGACCGATTTAAAAAATTCTTTCACCATTAGAATGCTACAGTAGCGATGAGTAACATAGGCTATATTAAAAAAAATGCGGTACGAAGTCCGCCGGGTTAGCTAGTTGAAAATAAAAAGGAAACACTAGGACTGAATAATAGCAATCAAATTTGATTGTCTTTATTTGCTATTAGCAAGACCAGGACCTGAAGAAAAACTGGTAAACTGGTGAACAGGTGAACTTATATTCGACCTTGCGAATAATAAAAAAAACAATTCTTGATAATCTTATCCAATTCACTATTGTGATTGTGTATTCACAATCCAAGCCAAAACATCAAAATCATAATCTGTCAAATTCAACAAGAAAAAATCAATTTTACATATTCAAACGGCCAGCGAAAAATGAAAAAGATCTCATTACGCGGAAATAAAAAAGGTCGAATGTGGCGAACGCTACTCAGTATGTATGTTTTTGTTGTTGGTGGGTATCTGATATTTTAATTTAAATGAATATTCATTAAAAAAAGCCTTTTTGGGGGTTAAAGTTACTCGCGTCCGAAGGTTTACCCTTGAGACACTACACGTGACCCATAAGTGGTGCTAAAGAGTGGTACTGTCTGAGTGGTAAAGCCACGCTGCGTTGCAGCACGAAATGGGCCGGTTTGCCCGGCGTAATACCACCCTCTCACAGAATATCGGCGTGAAACAATGGCACTCGTTGCTGTTGTGTTTCGTCTGGTGAGTGAAAGTACCAGAGGCCCATCTCTCACCCCTCCCCCCTCTCAATTCCTACTTCCTCCTCAAGATCCAACACCTTCGCACGGCCGGCAACGCATCTGCGATTACATTGGTTTTGCGGGTGTCAATGGGCGGTGGCGATTACTTTTGCCCTTTTGACCCGCCTGCTCGTTTGCCTCTTTTTAATATAAAAAAGCCTTATTGCTCACTTAAGCCTTATGAGTTATTACTCAGAGTACTCACATAGATACATTCAGTACGGGTACTGAAGCGATTAAGAATCTTGATTCCTAACTACTTTCAGGATGTGCGTTTATTGTCTTACATATGGCATACTAAACTATACATATATCTGCTGATACTCGTACAAAAACTTAACACGGATCACTACTTGTCTATCATATGTGTACTTGTAAAAAGCGCTTTTATCCGCCGCTTAAAAACAGGTTTTTAACCGACGTGAATAAAGAATTAATAAATTTTATTTTAGTTTTTTTATCACTTTACGCTAACGTTTCATTTAGCTTATGATCATTTCATCAATTCTAGATTTAGTTAAGAAAATTACCATTACACATAAAGGAAATACCCAAAAATTCATCCCTTTCGTGTTTGCTCAAGATGTAAGCAATTCTGATGATGTAATGAACTAAATGACCATTTATGGAAAATTTCGTTGTTTTGTGTATTCAGTTGCAATAACAGTAATACTAAAGTACAATCAGTGATAAGTTACTCGTACACTAGCAGATTATGAAAAGTTTACGAGATTTTAGCAATGGGTTTTTACTTTAAATATAGCACATAAACGCTTAACGAAGTAATTCGGTGTGGCGATATTTCCTATTAAAAACTAATTAGGTACCTAAAAAACTTACCTACTTTACAAACATTCACAATAACATGACGCCGAATGCCTTCTAACCTTCCTGCCAGCAGCGTAGTTTAGTTTATTGCTTGTAATTTTATGTACTGCAGGTAAAATTACATATTTTACTAAAATAGGTTGTAGAAAATAAGTAAAACAATCGTATAACTTTAAACGGGTGCATTATTAGTGTAAATTAAAGAAATATACTGATGTTTTGAAAAAAAAAAAACCGTTTCTGCATACTTTCCCTTTAAATGATTAAAAATGGTTTTAATAGAAAATAATCGTTTTTAACCGTTTGGTTAAAAACGAATCTAACCGGCCTTACATATTATTATAATCATCCCATCCCATTCATCAGTTCTTAACAAACCACTTTCAGGTAGCTCTTATTATGTTACATGTGGTATAGTATACCATACGTATATCTACTGATAATAGTGTTTAAACAACATATTCTCTCTTTCTATCATGCGACATCCGAAGCTTATAATACCTAACTGAAATCGATTCAGTAGCCTATTCTCAACAAACATTTTCAAAATAATCTTAAACTTCACGTAGATTTACTGATACATACTCGTAGTGTTTATAAAACATTTTCCCCCTGTCAATCACACGACATTTGCTGCTTAAATAGCATAATATAATAGTAATCGATTCAGTAGCAGATTTTTAACGAACTACTTTCAGGTCGCTCTTATTATGTTACATCTCGTTACTCGTACTCGTACTCATACTCGTTTCTTTGTCGCACCTCCAAAAGGTGGAATAGTCTACCAGAACACGTTTTCCCTCCTTCCTATGATATGGGGTCCTTCAAAAGAGGCGTGAAGAAGCACCTTGAGGGCCGGCAGAGTGAGGTTAACAGATGCTACGTTTGTTTTCACGCTGCACCAGTTATCTTCGCGTCTGGACTCCATTTCCACTTAACATCAGGTGGGATGGAGTCATTTGTCGAGCTATGTATAAAAAAAATCTGGTACGTATAGTACGTTATATGTATCTCTACTGATACATAGTGCTTATACAACATGCGCCTTCTGGTTATTATATACCTACGACATCCGCAGCTTAAATAGATAACTGAAATCGACTCAGTAGCCGATTCTTACCAAACTACTTTCGGGTTGCTCTTATTTAGCCGATTTTTAACGAACTACTTTCAGTGCTATCTCTCATTATGTTACATGTGGTTTGTACCTTTCGTATGGTTTACGTATCTCTACTGATACATAGTGCTTACACAACATATTCTCCCTGTCTATCATGCGACATCCACTGCTTATTCCTAACTGAAATCGATTTAGTACGCGATTCAACAAATTACTTTCAGCTACTGAAATCTATTTATTACCTGATTCTTATTCAACTAATTTTTTTGTTTATTTTGGTTCTTCAACTTTAAAAACATAACACATAAAAAAACAATTAAATTGTATAAACTAAATGCTCTAATATTTATAGAGAAACACAACTGCACAATAATAAAATACCCTTACTCTTTACATTAACCAAAAAAAATATAAATACTAATAACAAAGCAAACATCTAATGTTTGTAAAAAAAGGTCAGGTCTTTCAGGTCGCTCTTATTGTGTTACTTGTAATATAGTAAACTATACGTTTCTCTACAGATACATAGAGCTAACAACATTCACCCCCTGTCTATCATGCGACATCCGCTGCTTATCGTGAGGAAGCGTCAAGTCCCATTGTACCCCCAAATAGTAGTAATCGAGTCGACGCCCGCGGCTAACGAGTCTTTGATTAGGACTAAGCGGCATATGGTTTTAGTAAACAACACCATCTTCGTATTTATAGCTACATAGTAGTAATCAGAGAGTTGGAATTTGAATTAAATATTTTAAAGATTGATTTTTACCATATATACCATTTATACCATGTTGTTTTAAAGATATTGTTTTTTTTTACAATCCATATACCATTTAAACTTATCATTTAATTTTTTAATATTATACAAAATTCGCTCTTCAATTTGTTAGTCTGTTTCTAAGTACCTTCAACATCTCTCTCTCTCTGATTTATGTTTACTTAATCAGTTAATTATAACAGAAAATATTTCTTTAATACTTGACCTTTATCAACATATTGTTAAATAATATACGTTATTCACATAAAAACTAGGAAAATTGTAATATAAAACTTCATATAAAAAATCAATGTACAAAATAATATTTTAAAAATTTAATATGTAAAGTTAAGTCAAGAAAACAAATACAAGAAAATTGTTCCACTGCTGGGCGAAGGCCTCCATCATCGAATTCATGTCATAGTTTACTACAATTGATGTATATTGAGAAAACCATCACGCTTTTGGATCACAACAAAAACCTGGGGTATGCATTTAAAATCGGATATACACGTTACCTAACCTGTGAATTGAACCCATAATCTCCTGATTTCTAGCCGAACGCTACTCCCTTTCGACCACCAAAGCGTTAAAATTAAATTTCATATTCTAAATCAAAATTTTAATGTATGCATGTAAGCAAAAAATACACGCGGGTTGTGAAATAAAAACTGTTATTCCTTTTGAAACAATGCTCACATAAAACAAACCACAAAAAAACTTATTCAATTGATGTGAAATGCTCGTAGCTAGATACGAATCCAGTTTTGGATAAAAGTTGAATTTCAATCACCATTTAGGCCGAAAATAGAGTCAGAGAAAATCTGCAAATTGAATAAAGTACGTAGGTACCTAAATTGTGTTCTTCTGTATAATTACAATCTCAAACTGGTCAAAGTTTAATAAATAATGAAGACAACAGTAACGACCACAGTTACAACAACATTGTATGACTTTTAATTACCTTAAAATGATACCACTTTTACGGATTTACTCGCGTTTATTTCACACATTAATTTAATTTAATATTTCTCTTTGCAGGGTCCGTGGTCACAGGTAAACATATTTTTTTAATAAAATTATGGTATTGAATTGAAACAACTTTTACGGATCTACTCGCATTTATTTTACAACATTACGTTTTCATGTTTATACAAGCTACTAACACACCTCAGTCTGCCTGTGGACACGGACCCTGCAAAGGGTTCGAATCGTCAGGATAAACATTACAACGTAATGTTCTAAAAAAAACGTGAGTAGATCCATAAAAGTTGTTTCATTTCAATGTGTAGTGTTCGCGTAAACTTTAGAAATCAATATAAAATTATGGTAATCAAGTTACTAATTAATTATGAGACGACCAATACCTTAGTCTCCCTGTGACCACAGACCTAGTAAAGGGTTTGGAACGTCAGGCCAAATATTAAATTAAATTAATGCGTAAAAAAAAAGCGAGCAGATACGTAATAGTAGTTTCTTTACAAAGTGTAGTGTTCGAGTAAACTTATATTTACTATCTTTTCCTGATGATGATGATTCATTTTTTTTACCAACGACCCGAAGGTCAGAGTAAATACTCGATTTGGTTAGTAGTGGATAGGACGGGCCTTCAAAATGATCAAAAACAATTTGGTTTCGTCGTCTTGCAAAGGCAATGGTCCCTCTAAATAGATTTAAGACAGACGGGCAGCATGGTCCTAAGCAAAATGGAGTCTAACTATTACAAACTTACATTACAATTGAGAAATAAGTTTTCCCTAAAACTGCAACCAACATTGAAACTTCGTTTTATAGTAGCCTTAACTTCTCCAACATAACGTCAACTTTGAATTTAGGAATACTCACGTCCATCTGTTGCAAGACTAATCCACTAAAGCGTCTCTTCAAAATCCATTTCATTAGAGCCCTTATAAACGATGCATCAAATCTGACAAACCCCGACCGATAAACTGAGACATTGTTGCAAATGAGAACTTGGATGGCTCGTTGCACGTCTGAAGACGTATGCTTGAGGTATTCAACTTTGAATATTAGCTTTAACAAGAATTACTTTCAATTCTTTTTTCTTGCTCCTTTTTTGCCCAACTTTTTTTAAAATTTTAATGAAATAAAAACAATGCAAATAAATTCAAGAGTAAAATCAATATTAAACGGTTTTACATTTCCATCTCGTCCCCAACAAACATTTGCTCAATTTTAAAGAGTTTATCTCGTTAATATTATTCTTCAGAGTGTTCATTAAAGGTATTACCCATTTCTGTTCTGTAACGCTAACAAGATTATGGGTTCTAACAGGTTACATTAAGGTTAATTAAGTATAAAGTTGCTTATTATATATTTAACATAAAACAGAAATCAACAGTAAAATTTTAAATACAAAAGTTCTGTTGAATTTCTGAAAATTATATAATAAAAATAAATCGATCGTGCCTAAATAACATTGTATGTAAACAATATTATCATATATCAAACACGATTTTGAAAGCCATTTGTTTATCAGAGCCCTCCCCTTTCCATCATGATTTAATACAGTTTTCTAGTGGTTACTGCATACACCCCAAAATCATTTATCTAAAAGCCGCTCCCTTCCGCCATCAAAGCTAAATCAAGTAGGGCGAGGAGCATAAACTCGACCGCCCTTACCATAAGATAAAATGTAAAGGGAGATTTGATACAGTGTGACACACGTAGGGGTCGGCATCACTCCTATGGAGAGAGACTCCATACCTTAGTAGATAGTCTGGGGTGTTCGAGCAAAGTATCAAGAACGGAAAACCCGAGGGTGCCTCTAATGGCCAGTACCTCGTCAGGGGCTAACGGTGTCGCGGGGAAGGGGAAAGGCGTCCAGGCACAACGCTCACCGCTAGTACGTACTTAGTAAAGCGCGCGAGTAAGCCGAGTCTTTGTACTCGCCTGCGATGAGTTAGGCATCTTGGTAAAATACTAGTAGTACATGGCGTAGTATTGGAATCAGAAGTGTGATGGAATCGTTGAAGTTGTGGAGGACGTGTCTTGTTTGCGGTAAGAGTAGTTACTGTTCTGAAGTGGAAAATCATCTCATATCTTAATTAGCGGCTGTTGCGACAAACGGGATGGCATGGATTCTGTTAGTTACTAAACACACAACCACATTTTATT
This sequence comes from Eudonia mercurella, assembly GCA_963082485.1. NCBI lineage: Eukaryota > Metazoa > Arthropoda > Insecta > Lepidoptera > Crambidae > Eudonia > Eudonia mercurella. The sequence continues at coordinate 20,188,923 of OY720023.1, read as the reverse complement.
TTATTTCATTGTTAACATTATTTCTTAACAACATGTATAATTGATTAGGTTTTATATGGTAACTGTAGGTGCACATGCAGGATTGCTGATGTTGATAATTTTTTCAAACTTTAAATTTTATGGTTCATAAAAGTATTGTTTATCACAAGTACAGTAATACATTAATTGTCTGTGCACCTACAGTTTTACTTCAAAAGACAAACCAAATTACTAAGTACTACATTAAATTACTCAAAACCAGATATTTTCAACACCAAAAATTACGCGGTGTACTGAATTGTTCGAAGAAATAAATCTTGGCTCTGTACAATCTAGCTGTGAAGGTGCATCCAAGCAGGTGACGTCACAATAGTCCCCGGGACAAACAATAGAGCTCTGAATTAAGCTAAACTCTGAGAAACGGAGTAAGTAAACGGCAAAATAATAAATCATTGTATTTAATAAATTATAAGGAGGTTCAGAATCGGGAGTTTATTTTGTATGGTAGATATTATCATCATCATGAACTCGTGACTGTACTGAAGTTTGGAGATCAGCATACAATTTTTTTTGCGATCCCATATAGCTTGTTTTAACTGGCGTAACTACTAACTTACTGAGTCCACTTAAGTTTCCGTCCCATCTTCCATGGTAGAAAATACTACGAGTGGGATTCGAACCCGCACCACATGACATACTGGGACAGGTGCACTACTAACTATACTATCGTGGCTCTGTCCAACTCGCCGAAATTAATAAACTATATCTACTCTTACTTTGTAAGCCAAAAGAACAAAAATCAAACCTTTCTTTCAAACTGTAATTTGTTCGCAACAAATTTAGCGTAAAATGATACATACCCATAATCATAACATAATTCATAAACACTGAAATATGAATTATTAAAAAATTTAACCTAAAATTTTTTGAACTTTAACTTCTTTGATAAGCAAAAAATGTAACTTTTCCACTTATCAAGCTGAACATCACACTGAACCTAACGCGGTTTTCCAGGAATCTACAAAAATAACTTGGCTTTTACTTTAATGGGACCATAAAAACTTTTAAATGCAATCCATTTTTAAGTAGTACAAGTATGCGCACGTTCGTAAAATAAAATGCAATGAATTGTAAATACGATTAAGTAGTTGTAGTAAGAATTTTATTAAAATTGAAATATGTATATATTTTTTTTCACATAAATTATACTTCATTTCAACACTCAATTCCTGATAAATGCCAAACAATTCTAATACGTAAAAGTTCAATATTAAATCTCAATTTCTAAAGGTATTCATTAATACTAACCAGTCAAAAGCCACCATGAAAATCTATTTAGACCGGCGACGATACAGCTGTTAATAAATTTCCCACAACTTAATTTGAGAAATCGTAAAACTGCGGCCAAGTGGAACGAGAAACAAGTGCCTATAAGAGTTTTGGTTGTGAAATAAAATATAATTTCATCGTGGAACCGGGAGCGGTTTGAATAACAACTCTTTAATTGAAAGTTTAGCAATTTGCTCGTACCCTCTGAGTCCTGAATGGACCCGAAGGCGAGGGGCAACTCATCCGGCGCGTTTCAAAATTGAACGTAGGCAGATGTGCTTAATTACCGGCCCAGATGGCAGCTCCGCCGCTTATCTCAAGTCTCGAGATGAACCCCACCTCGGCCCACGATATTTGCCGGCTAAGACGTGCCCCGACAACTTTTTTTGAGCCACGACTCCAGTAATTATGAAGCGAATCTTGGATTAAGTAATTAAGAGGGCCCGTTGCGCCAAATCTTAGCTTTTTTTTAAATAGTTACGACATCGTAAGGCATTTTAAAGCATTTTTTTAATCAGCATATATTTTGAGTCTCTTTACGTTCCTTTTTACTGATAATTTAATTAAGTATAACAAATTTTATTGTGTTTTGATTTTTTTCATTTTTACTGCTAAACACTTGACCTTAATGTCACCTGATGTTAAGTACCTAATGATAAAAGAACCGGCACCCTCAACTACCAAGGATCTGGCTTTTATTATCACTTACTATCGAAAAACAATAATACTACAAACATTGATGTTATGGCGACATATTTAGATAAAATGGTGGTAACTAGCCAGGAGACCCTTGAGTCCTCAAGGCTAGACCATAGAGGTGGTAAAACAAAAATCAAATCTATTTTATAGTCAAAATATTTATTAACATAGGACATGCAAAATGAATGTTCAATTAAATCTGAGGTAAGTTTAATTAGGATCTGTCTAAGTCAATAATCCGCATTAATAGTAATAGTTGGTAATTCAAGCTACCTTATTCAAGGGATTATCCATTATTGTATTCTGAGACTAATTCCCTTTAATAACAATGGCGTGTGCCTAACAATTACCTAAACACTATAAATACATCTGTTGGGAGATTAATACGAGTGTCGATATGTTAGTCTATATGTTAAATCTATTGAAATAAATTCCCAGTTTTATAGAAGAAAAAAATTACGTTTTGTGAAACTGAACAATGTTTATTTGAGTTTCATTTCGCGAAATTACTGAGAATTATTATCATTTCCGCCCTAGCACACTCTTACATTGAAATGTTTACATATTTTTTTCAACTGTATTCCATTTTAATTAAAAAGGCACTCTGTTTATAGTATGGATGGACTATTGACTGTGTGTGTTAAAATTTGATCAGATCGTTAATTGTCCTTCAAACTAACTAGCACATCTGTTAGCAACAACTGATGAATTGAATTTGGTACTATTTATTAACCGACTTCAAAAAAAAGGAGGAGGTTCTCAATTCGACGGTTTTTTATATATTTGTTACCTCAGAACTTTCGACTGGGTGAACCGATTTTGATGATTCTTTCTTTATTTGAAAGCTTGTGCTTCCCATGTGGTCCCATTTTAATTTGGTCTAGTTCTGATGATGAAAGCCCTAAGTAAATGAGGGAACTCCTCAAATATTGTAGGCATACCTATAGCGATTTTGGTATTTTCAGCAATAAATCAAGCATTTGCATTCAGAAAGTATCATTTGATGAAGTATAACTGATGAAAAAGACCACAGATTGCCACCGGAATTCCTCAATGATAAGTATTTCACGGGTGGCGATAAGATATCTCGATTAAGATAGTTAAGCGACTATGACAAAGCAAAAAAAGGCAGGCACCGGAACTCAGTTTTTGATATCCTACTTTGAGATAGGCGTTTCTCGTTTTCTTCGCTTGTCTCATTTAAACGGCGCTGTCTCATACGAGCAGCGCGTTCAGTAAGTCTATCCATATTCGCTTTTGATAAATAGATCGAAACGAATCACTAAAATGCGAGTAATAAACAAAAAAATTAACAAAAGAAAACTTGCACTAAAAAGTTAAAAAATAATTGCGTAGTTTAGTTTGTTCAATTTACTTGCTGCCATATACATAACTTCACATCTAACAGAACACATATTATGACAAACAAGCAAATCCCAAATATTTACTTGCAACCCACTTAAAGAAACAAATTAAAGAAATTTTTAGACTGCTTTTAAAGACAATCATTTTATTAGGAAAATATATAGGTACAATTATTGTTATCTTTGGAGTCGGTGCCAGCCATAATCCAGCCAGTATAATAAAGGTTAATATGCAAGTAAATTGAACAAACTAAACTTCGCAATTATTTTTTAACTTTTTAGTGCAATTTTTTCATTCAAATTTTTTGGAGTCAGTTTTTTTTGTGATTTTTTATAAATATTATACTTAATTCAGAGTCACTCGTTATAGATTTGGTAACCTACTCGTACAATGAAACTGTTTTTACATTTTAATCTCAATTGCAGTTCATTGCCCTAATAAAGTGTTGTAAAAGTTAAAATCAGCTAATGTTCTAATTAGCAGGAACATTAGCATGAATTGATAGCTTTTGTTTTGTTACAGTTAGCGGTTGCACCAGCACTGCCGGCTCGATGCGCGACCGGCGGGGGAAAGGGGAGCATGCTGGTGCACCTCTTGATACTTAGCACCGCGCTTGCGGCAGCCAAATCCGGGAAACACGGTATGTAATACCAACGGCAAGTATTAACATTACTCCATCCGGGAGACTGCAGCCGGCTCAATACGCAACCGGCGGGGGAGAAAAGAGCGTGCTGATGCATCTCTTAATCATGCTGTTGCACCTCTTGATACTTAGCATTGCAGTCGCGGCAGCCATCACCGCGAAGCACGATATGTCTTACTAACAACAAGTATTAACATTACGTTATCTGGGCGATTGATGCAAGCTGGATGGGCGACGCAAGAATGTTGACAGTGTGTACACACCATTATCTTCTCTTTGTAACGAAGTTTTTATATAAAATTTTTGTGAACATAAAAATTCACCATTTCGATAGTAACATTAAAATATATTAGATCGTCTGATATGACGAATATTACATATAAAAATGTTAACAACGTTCTGACCAAGACAACACAGTGCTATAAACTTGGAAGTAGCATAACCATAAAGCAGAAGTTGTAAAAGCGAAACCAAACTTCGTTGTTCGAGTTTATTACCACAGGATTATTATATTCAAATTTAACATCGAAAAGCAGTACTGCACGGCCGTGTTTCTAAATAAATATAGAGAGAGGTACAGAGTTGGTAAGTGAAAAAAATTTCGCGTTAAATTTACATAAACCTTGCGAGGCCCTGTTCTCCTCTCATACTTTTTTCTTTTTCATTTCATCCCGCACGGGCCGCAACTCATTTCATTAAGAGATTTAATAAATTATGTATACAGGTGATGTTTAACCTGCCGGAGTGCATTCTAAACAATCCTTTTATTCAACAAATTAAATCTATCACAATGATATTGATAATAAGAAGTTTTGAAGCGTGTCTTGGACGTCCACGATCAGATTTCGATAAAACACATTTAAAACCATTGCATTGTTGGGAACCGTCGGACTTTTTAAATTAATTTTATTGATAAATAAAATTGTTTACAAACTTAAACTTAATAATTAAACATACCTACTTATATATTAAAATATACAATTGATTGACCACCTTCTTTTAAAAAGCGTTCAAGAACAACACAAGTAGCTTGTTCAAACGATAGATACTTACTAATGTTTTCATAGACACGCTATTCATTAAAAAAAAACAGTGCATATTGTCAAAGTTATGTCATAACCTTCTTTTTAAAGTCGTTTAAAAAAAGCGCAACTAGATAGTGCTATAACTCAGGCGAGATAAAATTTTAGTAATGGAGCTGTTAAAATAAACTACGTACTGGTTCATTTGCACGTAAAATCATGAGCCAGCCAGACACATTAGTCATAACTGCTGAACCCGAAAACGTTGAGAAGAGATGAATGATATTTCCCCGCACTCACGAAGTTCTCATTAAATATTGTCACACTGCACAGACAGACGCAGAGAGTTCTAGAAAATTACTAGGGGTACAAAGTTTTTGCTTCACGTATTAATATATAGTCGGATTGTATCCTAAGCAAATAATTTAAAAAAAGATAGAATGTGAGTTTGGATTGGCATTGACAGATTTCGGCCGCTCCTCTTCCATTTTTGAAATTTTTGAAAAGAGTATATAGGCGTGTGTGTCAAATGCATGGTAGTGTGTGTAATGTTTGTTTTATTGATTAATTGTATTTTTTACGCATAATTTAAAAAAAAGTTAACATTCTGCAATCCTTCTCTGTATAAACTATAAGTGTGCGAAATTTCATACTCCTCCGTCCGCGCGATTTTCGTAAAAAGGGGTACAAAGTTTTTGCTTCACGTATTAATATATAGATGTAACAGTTGAGAAACTTTAGATGTCCCTAATTTGTCTTTATATAAAAATACAATTTATTTCGGGAGAAATCAGTTTTTAAATTCTTTTTTTGCAAGAGCGATTACAGCCCGCTCTATCTGACAAACTGTATCACGCGAGGCTTTCATGCCTGTATTCAACCCGAGCTCTAGCTCACAACAAATAAGTGATGTGTTGTATGAAATCTATATTTAAAAACTTATATTTTGATAGACAACAAATAATGAAACAGTGAAATTAACTGATAACTGATGCTCACATAAATTTAAAACTACAAAATATGTAGATACATAATTATGGTCAGGAACTTTATAAATGTGGAAAAAAATACCTTTAATGTATTACACTTTTATTGTGAAGGTAAAAAATGGTGGATAAAACTACAAGCCTGCCAATCGCCAATCGATAGCCATAGATCAATAGCCTATCTAATTTAATATAATATGTATGTATTACGTGTGAGATACATTGTGTTTTCATGCGATGGCCAAGTCAATATATTTATTTAAAACATAAAAGATTTTTCATATTGATATGGTCACTATAAGATGTTGTTAGGTTAGCTGATTACGTAATAACTTAAGACAGAAGGTCCCTTAAGTAGGGACTGAATAAATTAACCGACCTGGATCTCAACTTTTTACGGTAGAAGAACTGAGTTGTGAGACTTGGTTTTTTTTACAAGTTTGTTTTTGATGGCATTTATTTTTCTCGAAACAAATCTTTGTATTGGCTGCAGGATGTTTCGACATCACATAAAATGACTGGAGCATACTTAAATTTCCATAACTCATGAGTGAGTAAACACTTCTAACTTGTTATAAGCATTACAAAAAAAGTTAACAGTATTACTTACAGTTCTAGGTCTTCTAGGTCTAACTACCCTAGGACGCTGAATCAAACTTTAAGTTTAAGCTTTGTTTTTTGTAATTTAATATTACTAATGTTACTATTTCTTGTGCTGTTATTAAACAAAAACATACAATAATGATTGTATTAATGTATAATGAAAATATGCATAATTGCATTTTTTTTAATGTAAGGAAAGCGTGCCCGATCCAATACTAAAATAAAGGATGTTTGGTAATGTGTTTAATCCTGAAGCATAGCAATGCAACCAAGTACGAAGAACACTGTGATAACATGCAAAATTATAATTACTTAGATTTACTTTTCCATACAATAACTTTTATTTATTGGTAACATGATTTTAATTAAGCCCTGACATGTTTTGACACCTGTTTTTGTTAGACATTGAGGTTGACGACCAAGAACAACGTATTAGCTGGACCTAGGGTTGTCACTTTGCAAATTGCTTAGTCTATACTAATATTATAAAGAGGAAAACTTTGTATTTTTGTATGTATGTATGTTTGCAACGAATAAACTCAAAAATTACTGGACCGATTTAAAAAATTCTTTCACCATCAGAATGCTACATTAGCGCTGAGTAACATAGACTATATTAAAAAAATAAAAATAAAAAATACGAAAAACGACAATTCAATTTTCTAATACAGAATGATTTCCTTGACAGAACGACCTCCTTGGTCGAGTGGTTTGTACACCGGTTTTCATGGTGTCGCCATCTCTGAGGTCCCGGGTTCGATCTCCGGTCGGGTCTTTTTAGAAATTATATTGTTTTTCTAAACTGTCTCGGGTCTGGGTGTTTTCTATGTGTAAGAAGTAGGTATGTATTTAAGTATTTTAAGTATGTTTATCCGTCGTCTAGTAACCATTTAACGAGTTTCATAACGAAGCTTCTCTTGGGCTCTAGCCCCAATTATCTATAATTGGTGTGAGTGTATGAAAGTTTATTATTTATTTATTTGTTTATTTTGTTGTCATGGAAACCATTGTATATATATTCAGTCAGCTAATAACAAATAACCTCAATGTATCGGCCAAATGGTGATTATCAGGTATGTTCATAATTTTCCGGGGTTCTATAAACGGTTCTCTATCTGCCATATTTGGGATTATACAAGTATTACCAAATACTCTTTATTCAAGTAAAAATACTCGTTCCTACAAAAATATTTGATTAAAACAGGTATTGCTACATCAAGCACGTCACAATAGACATTTGTCTGCAGTTGTCCGAGCACCCGCGTAAGACCCGTGAGCACATGTTATTCCGCCGTGATCCCGATGAGCAAACACGCTGATCGCTCCTGAGGAAGCGTTCGCTAATCCTTAATTCCGCCCGACTTATGTCTGACATGGGACCTGTGTACACACAAGCCAGCAGACCGAACCTCACTGTGAGGGGATATCATTCTCCGCAGTGTTGCCAACATAAATTTTAAAATCTGCTAAATTTACTTGAAAAATCCGTAAAATTATAATATATACATTATTTAAATTTTTTTTTTTAAATAGTGCTAAAGATAGCACTTGATTGCAGAACACTCAGACAACCCACTTTTATGTTGAAAACTAAACATAGTAACACTTTTCATAATAAGTAACTAGAAGGCGATGCACAAATTGTATAGAAAATATTCTAAGATACCTAAAAATTGTACCTAATATAACATTATTTAATATTTTGTCATTCCACTAAATTATCTGTTATCTGTTAGACGAACAATTTGTCCGTTTTTACCAAATGCCAATCCGCTAGATATGACGGGAAATCCGTCAAGTTGGCAGATTGTAATTAACATTAGTTTTATATTCAGATAACAAAATAAAATAATATTTTTGATTTTGTCAGCTGGCTCTGGCTGAAAACCAGCGCTGCTAATATAGTTGCACGAGCTGAGCCACACGCCATTGTCACAATGCTAAATTATTGTTCAATCCCGTTTCACCTATGTGTAGTGTAAACGTTTTTGTTTTTATTCTTGTTTTTATTCTAAACACTGTTTCTCCGCTAGGCTAAATACACACACCAAAAATGTCTAGCGGTCAAGTACATTTTTAGCTATAATAAAAATGTCTAATAATATTTTCTGCTATATTTTTAATGTTTTAGTTAACAATTATGTTAAAAAGCTTACGTTAAGGTCGTCACCTAATTGGCAAAAAAAGCAAAAACAAGGTAGTTTTTTTTTTATTTATTGTAAAAAAAACTGTATTTCTACTATTCACACGAATAATGAAGCACAGCGATTTGGCATGCTTAAAATCAGTTCATCCAAATCACTTTGATGAATAGCCACGTTCTTTCTAACAAGTCAAAAAGTTGTTGTGGGGTGTGCACGGTATCCATACTCGGCAGAGCTCTTCTTTGAAGCATGTCCCATGCATGATCAATTGAGTTGAGGTCTGGTGATTGTGCAGGCCACGGCAGGACGTTAATATGAAAATCGATAAGAGTGCGTGTTACGACTCTAGCCGTGTGTGGACGTGCATTGTCATGCATTAGTTGAAACGAATCACCCAATCGGCCTCGCAAGGGGATGATCACATCTGAAACAATCCTCTCTGCGTAGATTTGAGCATTGGGGTTGCCCCTGATCCAAATGAGATCGGTTCTTCCAGCGATCCAAATACTGGCCCAAAATATTGAAAAAAACTTCCTAACCAAATATCAAGCGTTCTTGACGTCCAGAGGTTCTCCAAACTCGAGTGCGTCTTGTATCCGGCCTCCTTAGAGCATTAAACCAACTGGAGACGCCATGCGCACTAATTTCTATGAAAAAAAGTCTGTCATTTTCTGCGGGGGACGAGGTAATGCACACAAATACAGTTTCACACTGATGCATTTTAAAGACGTCGCTACGCACGCAAACGACTAAATTATTAAACACTAGCATAAACTAGACGCACACTAATAAATTCACACACAGGGATAACCTGTCCGTGCACGAGTCTGATGGCGACTTTATGTAAACGTCGATAGTGCTTGACACTATCGATTTAATTTGTCGATACCAATAATAATGACATAGCCCGAAAAGTTGCTAAGCTCAAGTGCCCCACATCGCTCGCAGGACTGATGGCCGCTGGGGCGGAACAGTCCTCGAGTGGTGACCGCGTACCGGAAAGCGCAGTGTCAGCAGGCCTCCAACAAGGTATACCGACGATCTGGTAAAGGTCGCGGGAAGCCGCTGGATGCGGGCTGCACAAAACCGGTCGTATTGGAGATCCTTGGGGGAGGCCTTTGTCCAGCAGTGGACGCCTTTTGGCTGAGATGATGATGATGATGATGAATATTAATGTGATTTTTTTGTTTAAATCAGGCTCTTCAGTATGGTTAATTAAGGTATTGCTCTTTGCTTTTCTTTATTGTTAAAATCGACAGTTATTAATTAGGATAAGTCAAAATCTGCAAAATATACCTACATAATTTTATTCCATTCCAAGGAGAATTGTTGTTTTTAAGAAAAGCTGCAATCTTATTCTTTCATTATGGAAAAATAGTTTGCTACCTATCTAACCGACTCTCAAACAAGAGGAACCGAAAAATTTAACAACATGTATAGTACTTTCATGGTTCCATAAAGCAGATCAATTCTTTTTTGTAGATAAAGTAGGGTCTTAATTTTTCAGATTTCCAAATGCAATTATTCGAGAGATTTTTTTTATTTCTATATAAGTTTCCAAATAAGGCTGAATTTAAAAGCAAGAGACTAAAATTAAAACAAACATATCAATATACAGGTATGTACTGAACTCCAGAATGATATCATACAAACGAACAGCGAAATATACCTAATGCTGTCAAGGTTTAAACTGCTTTCTGAGGTTAAATCTTTGAATGATGCAAAGTTCTTTAATGCATCAAAGCTATTCATATAGTTTAAAAAAAATTGGAATAAAAAACGTAATCTTATAGTTTTAAGTAAATTCTATGGTGTAGGTGTTGTTATTTCTGTCAGAAATTAACTATTATTTTGATGCTTATAATGTTGTATTAATTTAATAGGTTTTTTATTTTTATTTTTTTGTCATCAGTTAAGCGGATCTTTAATTCACAAAGGAGACATAAATCAATAACTTCTTTTGATGCATACAATAGGCCACCACGACTTTTTTGGTATGTTAAACTTTTGTCATTTGGCTCCCCACATAAACCCTTTATGCATGTACTGCGTTTAATTTTTTAGTAGAAAATACTACGAAGCCCGCTTTATATTCCACTACCTTTTCTCCAAATGGAGATAATTATGTTTCGATCTCTAATAATTTGTTTTTTTTAAATTTATTTATCTATATTATTATTTTCCTTTAATAGCCAGAAAAAACATTATGATGAAGTCAATATCAATATTTTGTTTTTGTACTGTCGCAGCTCTAACTTTGTTGCAGTGTGGCCAATGTAATTAAATTAAAATTTCCTATTTTCGGGATAAGTGACGGGACGTAAATATAATTTATTAATGAAGTAGACCGATCATAAACATACAGTTTCCTAGTATTGAGAATTTTTAATGCAATTAAGTTGAAAAAAAATCTGGAAAAACAAAATAAGTTACAATTTATAAGTAGTGATCTATCATTAATTAAATAAGCATTTATAGTAAAAATGCAGTTTTAACTTTATAGAACGTGAAATATAAATTGTAATTCAATGTTGGCTCATTCAACTTTAAAGTTACGCAAAGTTGCAACTTGACGTTTTAGTGGCAACACTTTTTGATTAACAATATTTTTTCAGTTTTTTGCAAATTTAGTACATTATTCAATAATATTAAGACAAAATAATAGTTACAGATGAAAAGTAACGTTATCCTTTTGTACAATCGACGTTTCTGATCGCTTTTTACGTGAAAACACGCTGCAATTTGGCATTTTTTGCTCAGGTCTTATCGCGTGCACCGTGATTTGCGAATGACGCTGGAACACGCTGGAACTAGTTTTATATAACGAGTATGATCGGCGGTCATACTCTGTTGGCAGAGGGGAACGCCTGACAGTGGCGTCTCCAGTTGGTTTAATGCTCTAAGCCGGCCTCATACCGAAACGTGATTCATCAGAGAAGCAAACACAGCGCCAGTCTTCTTCCTCCCAATTTCGGTGTTCGCGAGCCCATTGTAAATTGTTGATTGCGTCGAGCAGTATTTTGGATGTACCGGCGGTCTTATCTTTGAATGGTGATACGAGATCTTCCTCCATGTCGCTCGGCCACGCTGTCCGTGATACGATAGCGTGTCCAGAGGCGGCCTATGGCACTCTGTGTAGTGCCAATGGCGGCAGTCACAGTACGTTGCCTGGAACCAGCTTCCAACATTCCAACGGCTCTCAACATCTCTTTTCTTGTCAAATGACGCCGTCGCTCCATATCCTTGCAAATTTTTTCACTTCCAGTGCAGAAATTGTACTGCTTTTATAAAATTGCCATTACGCTCTTTTATAGGAATTCAGATTGACAGTTAATTTTCTATATTTAAATAATGTAAAAAAAAATTTTTCATTCATATCGTGAAATTCACTAAAAAGAATCAATAACGATCCAAAAAAGTTAAAATATTAATTCTATAACGCAACGATACTTTAAAGTGTGCTTGATCCCTAGACATTTTTGATGTGTGTAGGTAGAAGGCAAGTTTTACTAAGAAGGCAGGCACTCACTACAATGTAAGTATCCTTTTGTCAAAATGAAAATCACTTGTACAAGTTCAAGAACCCCGCTGAACAATTATCGGACTATACACACAGTTCGGACATCATGTACGGTATCCTGGCGCCCGAGATAATTAGTCTGAGTGTTCTGCAATCAATATTTTGTTAATAACAACTATCCCGATGGATAGACAGAGTTACAGTTGTATTCGTAAGACATCGTACAATACCTACTATGGTAGATAGGTAGATAGAGAGGTAATACTTTTATTGCAAACGTACAGAAATACATTGAACATAATGTATTAAACATAATTAACAAATTTACAATTTGGCGGTCTAATAACTATAAAGCTATCTCTTCATACAACCAGTATTTGGTAGATTGTGGCCCGATTTCCCCGTGTGCTTTTGATACCACTAAAACTCCTTGTACCATCTAATACCATCACAATATGTCGGTTCGGGACCACGGACAGTAGACTCCAAATTCTACCCTGCGACGGCCTGTCATAGGGGGGACAAGCGGGATAGTTTGCGCCCTCCAGACTCCCGTGAGGTTCGCGCAATGCGGCTACAAGGTGCCCCACCCCACAGTCACGCAAACCTCACTGCGATGAAAGAGGTTGGCAAACTGCCGCCTCTTTCTACCGAAGACCTGTGACTACTTGTGACGGATTGGGTCCGCATAGAAATCTTTTTCACGGTCAGTATTGGATGATACAAGGAGTTTATGTAGGTATGACCGGGAGGAGCCGGCCATACCCACTAAAACTCACTAAAACTGGTACCATCCAATATCATCACAGGTCGCAAGGATGGTTTGGGACCACGGACAGCAGACTCTGAAATGAACCCTGCGACGGCCCGTCATAGGGGGGACAAGCGGGATAGTTTGCGCCCTCCAGACTCCCGTGAGGTTCGTGCAATGCGGCTACAAGGTGCCCCACCCCACAGTCACGCAAACCTCACTGCGATGAAAGAGGTGGGCAAACTGCCGCCTCTTTCTACCGAAGACCTGTGACTACTTGCGACGGATTGGGTCCGCATAGGGATCTTTTTCAGTCAGTATTGGATGGTACAAGGAGTTTATGTAGCTTGGGTCGGGAGGAGGCGATCATATCCACTAAAACTCACTAAAACTTGTACCATCCAATATCATCACCGGTCGCAAGGGTGGTTCGGGACCACGGACAGCAGACTGCAAATTGTACCCTGTAACGGCCCTCCAATATGGGTTACGCGGGATAGTTTGGGCCTTCCAGAATCCCGTGAGGTTCGTGTAATGCGGCTACAAGGTGCCTACTCCGAATTCTACCCTGCGACTGCCCTCCAATAGGGGGGACAAGCGGGATAGTTTGCGTCCTCTAGACTCCCGTGAGGTTCGTGCAATGCCTCCCACCACACAGTCACGCAAACCTCACTACGGTGAAAGTTGTTGCGAAAACTGCCGCCTCTTTCTACCGATGACCAGCGAGTATCTTCGATGGACTGGGTCCGCGTGAGGAGCTTTCTCACGGTCGCTCTCCGCGGTCTCCTTCAGCGAAATGACTGCTTTACTGAAGGAGGACATGGCCCTCCATGACCTGTCGTTGTCCAACATGGCTTTCACCACGCTGGCCAGCGAGACTGACTGGCTACGTGATTATGTCATAGGCTTACATGTGACTTGAATAGGTATCAAAAGCTGGATTCAATGTTAGAATGGAATCAAAATTAGCCCAGCTTCTCATATTTATTGTATCGAAAGTATGTTATGTGCGGGTAACAAAAGAAAATTAACATGGACATTCTATTGTTTTAGTTTTTGGATAGCGAATCCGAGGCTTAGGCCAGATATTTCTATAAACTTCATCGTTACTTCAGCCTAAATTATGTGGAGTGATAATATCATTCAAAGCAATGAATCATTACCTGATACCAGTTATTACATCAAATTTGCAATTGTTGATCCACACCGTCATTTATCTCGTTCAAAAGGTATTAAATAAAACTAATTATTGTTAATTTCGGGATGACTGATGAGGATAAAATAATATTGAACGTACTTTAGTGAAATTTATTGTATGTAAAATTTATCGCAATAATTAATTTTGGATACACATGGGATTGGAGATTGAGGATTAACAGATTTATTTCTTAAGTTGGCAGATAATTTCAAATTTCAAGATGTAAGTCACCGTGTAGACCTACGTACTCGTAACTAATTGATTTTGAAATAATAATTAGATAGATTAATTAGTCTTATTCTTGTCTAATAATTTAATAACTAGACAAGAATAAGACTTCAATCAGACTTCTTGGTATGGATAATTATGGCCTTCGCAACGGCCTTTGCAACAGTATAAGACTTTTGTCTTATACTGAAATATCGACAAAAGTATTAGACGATGAAAATAACTTGTGATACCTCAATGGTAACTGACCTAGAATGCCAGAAGGTGAAAAATGTACACCTTTTTTGCCTTCAAATTTATTCACAATAAATTTGCTAATATTTGTATTAACATCAGAGGTCGCAAAAAAGGTTTTGACGCAGGCAGAGACAGACAGGGAAAGAAAATAAGGAAAAGCATGACGGAAGACATTATGAGGTACGGAACCTTTATATGTGATGTGAATCAACAGTTTTATAACAAAACAGTAATGCAATTAGACATCAGTGTGGTGCGATTTGTGCGAGAAGCTCGATGGCGCAGTGCTGAGGTTAAGCAGCTTTCGCAAAGGCCGGTCATCGGATGGGTGACCAAAAATTTATCATATCGAGCCCCTCCGCGCTTCGGAAGGCACGTAAAGCCGTTGGTCCCGGCTGCATTAGCAGTCGTTAACAACCAATCCGCACTGGGCCCGCGTGGTGCTTTAAGGCTCGTTCTCCCTGTGGTGTCTCCATTCAAGTGCTGCTGCAGCTGGGAACTTGTGCACCAGCAGTGGGGACATGAGCTGATGATGATGGTGCAATTTTGAACCGGTTACTATAATTATCTTCTGCCATATCAAATTGCGAGTGGTCTCTCTACTTGTATTTGTAGTCGTCGGTGACGATTTGACATAGAGTATTTATTAGATACTAACTGTGCCCCGCGGTTTCACCCGCGTTAATAGTCATAGTGCGATGTATTATAGCCTTATAGCCTTCCTCAATAAATGGGCTATTGAACACAAAAATAATTTTTCAATTCGAACCAGTAGTTCCTGAGATTAGCGCGTTCATCCAAACAAACAAACAAACAAACTCTTAATCTATATAATATTATTATATATATAGTTTAGATTATAAACTTTTAAAGATCGATGAGATTACCCCAGTAACCAATGACATATACACACTAGTAGATATAAGGTTGTGATAACAAAAATAATGCAGCATAATTAAAAATAACCAGGATCGTACTATAGCGAGCGTCTAATGTAATCAGTGCAAAACCTACCACTTAGGTATAGATACATCACTTTTCACATGTCCCATCCCAAGCAACAAATCAGTAAAATTCAGTCTCACTGATTCACAGCTTGAATGGAAATTATTAATATGACATGCCACACTTAAAGATTATCATAGAAAGTTAAATATATCATAGCATTATGTAACATATTTCATTAATTAAGTCAATTTCCGTCTTGGCAACTTACTATATTGTCAAAGCATGTTTTAAGTTGGGTAGATATTTAAACTAATTATGAGCTGACACACATCACATACACACATTATTTCCCACTGTTTCGGGGAACCTCTCCTGCGGAACGGTGTGTTAACGTGATATTTGCGAGATCATTAAAATGTCTTTATTAGCATAATTTTACATCGGTAGATACGCCACACAAATCAACAGATAGCTACATAGATACTGAATACAACTTTATTATATTGAATCAACAAGAATCAATTTCCTTAAGGGGGTGCAGCGCGGAATTTCGAAAATTACGTGTTTTTAAGTCACTGGTGCTAGGCGCTGAATAGGTCATATACATTAAAAGGACTAGTGTAGATTAGCTTGATCCTTTCACAAGGGCATGGTTGTCTTGGAATTTGAAACAAATATTTAGAACCTGCATTAACAATACGTAAAAGTAATGATATATAAAAACTTATTTCTTCAGAAACTTTGTAAATACAGCACAAATGAAACAATGATCCGACATCAAAATGTTTGTATTGATATTCCGCCTATGATTTTACGAAAGTAAACATTGCTCTAATTAAATCAGCAGCCTACTCTGTACAGATATTAATGTGCGTGCGTATTCGTAGTTGTGCGCCGTTGTCACACCACTGCCACGCGCCGCTCGCTTGCTATCATAAAGAAACTTGAAACTCGCAGTTTTGCGTCCGCTCTGCACCCCCTTAAGCGACCATTTTCGTGTAGAGGTTCCTACCTGGTTATGTACAGTGTAACATAACCAGGATTTCTACAACTGCTTTATTTAATCGACAGCTTCTTTTTATAATTCCCTGATAAACAACAAAAGTCTAGGTATTCTTAAGTTTTGATTAT
Organism: Eudonia mercurella; assembly: GCA_963082485.1. Lineage (NCBI taxonomy): Eukaryota > Metazoa > Arthropoda > Insecta > Lepidoptera > Crambidae > Eudonia > Eudonia mercurella. The sequence goes on along the minus strand of OY720023.1, from coordinate 20,172,140 downwards.
TTTTATTTCTATAATGTTGTCTCGATAACCCATTTTACAGATATTAGCTAACTATATGCACTTATTTTTTTATAATTATAAATTAGTATTTAATACATTATGTAGAAAGATAAGTTAAATCACAAAAGAAAACCATTTTAAATACAGCGCAGCAAAGCGCACAAAACTTCTTAAAAAAATATTATTGATGAAAATAGTATATTCAATGTTGCTAGCACTAAAATTACTTTAAATTTAATTGAACTACCTACCGACGAAAATCTGCGATTAAAAAAATAAATTATCCGGATATATTATGGTACTACTGAGTATCTCTAATAAAAAAGAATATCTGAGAAACTTATCGACCATTGAAATATGAGACACGGAAAAAAATTGCTACAAGAAACTAGTGATAAAATCTAACAAATCTCATAACAAGTTCGCTTGCCGCGAAAGGTATAAAAAATGATAATGAGATTAATTTAATCTGTCCTTTGAAATTCGTTCAAAGCGATTTACTAAAATTAAATTATATTGTGTTTTTTTTCTTTTTTTTTCTTTTCCGTGTACGCTGTTGGAATTAAACTACTAGAGTTATAGCTGTTTGTTTCCGTTAAACCAATAAAATAAAAAAACAGTTTTCGTTTTTCTTCATGATTACACGATATAATATAACATTGTTACTTACTTTCTTAATCATGATTAATTTTTTGGTCACCCATCCGATGACCGGCCTTTGCGAAAGTTGCTTAACCTCAGCACTCGCAGACCGGGCGCGTTAACCACAGCGCCATCAAGGTCTTTCTGAATGAACTTTGATTAGATACTTAGTAATATTTAATATTTTTTTATTATATACCTGCTTTGCCTAAATAGTGCTAATGAAAGGTTGCTGGTACTTATAGCACGGGTTTTTCCCAGTTTAAGTACCAGCGCTGCAAAAAATCTGATGTTTGTACCTAGAATATAAGTAGGAAATACTATGCAAATACTACGCATGAATGTTTGGTGTACGGTGAAACTTTGTCAAAGTCAAAGGTCTTAATAGTATTTGGAGCTTACAACTTAGCTACCTTTTATACCTATAAATAATACTGCAATACTTTCAACAATAATGAGTAGTAATAACGATAAGTACGATAAATAAATATGATTTGATTTGATAACATAAACACAATAATTTAAGTTTAAGTTCTATTTGAGATTTATCAAAAATTCAGCATATATATATATTAATGAAGTTTTTTTTATATTGGACGGTATTTTATTGTATATTTTAATAGCCATATTGTAAGGGCTCTCGTTAAGCATTTTTAATTCTGGAAATGGTTAAGCAAAACCAATCCTTATGACGTCTGCTTAACATGTGAGTGTCTTTTATCTTTTTAAATATTTCAATGTTTTAAATACGAAAATACATACTTTGAACAGTTTTTATAAAGCTACTACCAATTATCTTAACAATGACTCGACGCTATTGTATTAGAACGTCATTATTGGTTGACATGGAAGCGACAGCGTCTTCCTAATTAGGGCAGGAGCAAACTTGATCGCACCCACACGTTTCCTTGTAGTCGTTTGACGCTCTTAATTGGTTCCCACTGCGCACCGTCACAGAGTTTTGCGTATATCGTCTTAAGAAATTTGCTCTCAAAAATGTATGCATTTTAGGTGGGTGGGAGGGTACGTGTCAACTTTTTCCGAAAATTATCATATTCTAAGATGCTGTTTTATTTTAAATACACTTACAAATGTACTACACTGGTGCTACGAAAAAAATGAAGTGGTTGTTCTTTATGATTATTTACATATAATTTTACGCAAATATTGTTGCGAACAAATTACAATTTGAAAAAAGACAAAGTGTTGAAAAAATTCCTCGAGCGGGATTCGAACCCGCATCCCCATGACATGCCGGGTCAGGTGCACTGCCAACTATGCTATCGTGGCTTAATCCATCTTGCCGAAATTAATCAACACTATCTATTTTTACTTTATAAGCCAAAGGAGCCCTATTCAATGTCGACAACTACGTCATCAACGGTATAAAATTATATGTAAATAATCATAAATATAGCTTGCCTAATTCTTAACTGATCTTTCAATATTTGTAAAAATATTAAGATCGGATGTTGATGACGTAGTTGTCGACATTGAACAGGGATTATTTCTCTTTGACAAACATTATTTATATTCATTCTTCTTCTCAGCATTCCTCTTCCCAGCGAAGGTTGGACGACATATCAGTTATCACCCTGTTCACAGCTGCCCGGAACAATCAGCAGCCAAACCATTCATGTTCCACGTAGGTTTTTAAGCCATGAATTAATACGTAAAGCAAAAACTTCGTGCCCATATTTTAAGGGCATTGCGTGCACAGAGTTGCTTGAGATCTGGTATAGTCAAAGTTTATATGAAGCAGGAGTCCCGAAATGTAAAACTTATGTAGGTGTTACATTACATTCTATAAACATTGTATAGTTTGTGAACTGTCTAATTGCGACCGCTGAGCGACCACTAGTTGTAAAAATACCAAAAAAATGTTTTTTGCATAAAATAACCACGCCAGAAACATACCGTAGCCAATATTATGTAGGTTTATTTTGCATATGAACCTGTCAGTGGCTGTCAGATACATCCGTGCGGAATACTGCTCGCATCATCGACTTCTGCTAATTGGATGTACTCGTAACTTTTGTACTTTTGCACAAGTGATGCGGCCCTTTATTGTGAGTGTTTGCGTACAAATGTTTACCAAATTTGCTAAGTATGTTCATACTCTAGAATAGATAGAATTTAAAGTCTGCAGTTATCGGCTAAGTGTGTAGATATTATATCTAGAACGGTTAAAAATCGAAATAACATTTTATTGTTTTTTTTAATTTATTACAAAGCTATGCAAACCTTACATAATGAGTTACACAAAATAGCAATAAATTAACAAAAGATATAAAGAAGAATAAAGTGTATTCTTCAATCTACATCTTAAACGCCTACGCTTCGTTGAACGAGTGGCTAAGTGCTTAGTTCTTTAACTGGAATTCATAGTTTAAAGTCCTAGGTCAAGCTTTTTAATACATATAAGCCAGGTTTGTGATCACCAACCCGTGTTTGCCCAACAGTGGGACAGTAAATGGGCTACTTACTTATTTCCTTTACGCCTTACAAAAATTTTTGTGCATGTTTTTAAATTGTAATTCGAACGATTCAATGAAGCCTCTCCGTTAACATCGCATGTGTTATACGCATCACTGGGCGTATTCACAACCGCGTCTGGTGAATATTGTATTAATGCAGTGGTCAACTCATGTTCCATTCATTCATTTTCATTTAATCGAACGCTAGTAACATCTCATTATAAACCCGTATATACGTCATTTTACTTTGGTATTCAAAGTTTCATATTTTTTCTTGCCTTTTTCTGTGTGTTAGGAAAATAAAGAGATCTTGTGAGGAGATAACAATGAAGAATATGTTTGTTCAATTGAAATGATGTGATCATATGCACTTGAATAAACGCTTTTCAAATGTAGACAACATTCACTCACTTAAGGTCTCACAAAAAAGCTACAAATATTGATTTTGAAGTTTGCATGGGATGTATGAAGGCTTTTAAGGAAGCGGTCGGAAACAACCAACTTTAACTATGTGTGCTGTGTGAGACTTATGTAACTCGTTGAATAGGGTATCGTTACAATAAATACACATTTCTAACAGTAGCATTCGTTTTGATAAGGATCTAAAACGGTTTGTCTTCGATGAAAGAAAGATCATGTAATGAAACTAACAATACACATTGAAGTGAAACGCTTATACGCATACATCTCCCTTTTTACATATTATTTTATACATACTGACTTTAAAACCCTCTTCAGTCTGTGGTCACAGGGAGACTGACTAATTTTTACTATGCGCCTGTATACACACACTCCCGGTCCTCGCTGCATGCATAATTAATAGATAATAAATAATACATTTTATCCACCTAGGCATTGAGCTTAAAATATTCTATTATATTTCTAGAGTTATTTCAACGTTTCTGACACACAATAGTAGGCTGGGGACACCATTGTTCGTGATACATAGGCTTGTCAATATAAAAGCTTAAATCAGTTTGATGGAAGCATTATTGCTTTATTGATGTCCAGAATGAAATAACGTACAGGAAATAGTTGTTTTTCAAAAAAATTAGTGAACGTTAACCGCAACGTTAATTAATTTGATGATTATTTTAGCTTTAGCTTAGCTAGCTTTAGCTTGTGTACCTACAACTTATTTTAGTTTTGGCCAACATTTTCAGGTATGTTCATAGGCCTATATACCTTCGTAAAATGAGGAGCTCGATGGTGCAGTGGTAAACGCGCCCGGTCTGCGATTGCTAAGATTAAGCAACTTTTGTAAAGGCCGGTCATCGGATGGGTGACTAAAAATTAATCATCTCGAGCTTCTCCGTGCTTTGGAAGTCAAGTAAAGGCGTTGTTCCCGGCTGCATTAGCAGTCTTTAACAACCACCAATCCGCACTGGGCCCGCGTGGTGGTTTATGACCCGTTCTCCCTATCCATCTATAGAGAAGGCTCGTGCCCCAGCAGTGGGGACAAAAAATGAGCTGGTGATTTTCGTAAAAATACCTTCGACAATAAGACCGAAGATGGAAGAGTACTTTACCCGGTATTAGTCTTATCTTATCTTAGTAGGGCCTGCCGAGGTTATCTGCCTGGCACTTCGACCCCTCGATATCTTTCGTTGTGCAACCACCAATTTTCTCTTTTCTTCTTCAGTAAAGATGACTCTGTAACTGTCGGTACCAACATTAGTTAACCAAAACCTCTGTGTTTGATACTATTGGTAAAACAAGTAATTTATGGCATAATAAATAAATAAATTTGCTAATACTTTTATTAGTACTAAATCAAACACAACAAAGAGACACATAACTGAACTTACAACAAAGAAAATTAAATTACAAATACCTAAAAATTAAAGATGTCTTCGAACTGAGGGCTGGGTTACGGTCCCACAAATGCTCCCAATAAATAAATAAACATATAAACACATAGGGGGGGTTTCCAACTATAACTAGTTACACAATAAACTTACAAACAACATAACTTTATAATTGTATTAATACACTACAAATAAAGTACACAATGCTCCTATATAAACAAAAAAAAAACATTATTGAAGTGTAACAAGAATTCGCATAGCGAAATATCGGTGTTTTCATTCAATTCCTTCAAATGATGTTTAAAGATCAGAGTACATACAAACATTGGGAAGATTACATTATGACGCGGCAGAAGCGTCGTCGCCGAAAATGATCATGCCGCCGCGCCGCTGCCGTGAAGGTTGTTTGGGGGGGGAAATATTTTTCTAATATTATATATCTCATGAAGTTATGTTGCGAACTCGCAGGAATATGCCACTTTCCAGCATTCTGCGTTTCCTTAAGTTACTAAGACTAGTTAAGTGTTATTCGGAAATAATGTGTACTGTAAAAGTTTTCACTTAGGCATGCATTTTTATATAAGTACGAGTAAAGTAATACAATGGTTAGGTAAATGTTCAAATAATTTTTAACGCAAATTTTGTTGCGAACAAATTACAAAAACAATAATGTTGAAAATTTTGAACATTTATAAATAGCTTGCTTACTTCTTAACTGATCTTTAATATTTGTAAAAATATTATGGTCGGATGTTAGTGACGGTAGTTGTTGACATTGAATGGGCGCCTTTGGCTTTCGAAGTAAAAAGTGTTGAATAATTTCGGCGGGCTGGTTAGAACCACGATAGCTCAATTGGAAGGGCACCTGACCCGGAATATCAGAAGGATGCAGGTTCAAATCCTGCTCGTGGAATTTTTTTTAACATTTATGGTTAGATAAGTCAAAGTCTTTCCATTGTTTTCTTTAACCCTTTCACAGTTAGAGGTATGTATATTCCTACCACATTTTGAACTTTATGTGATTGAGATAAGATTGAAAACCAATGAAATAATCAAACATGTTTTGTCTGTTAAGAGCTCAAGCGAGAATTCCAGACCTGGTGGTTGGTCGCCGCTCAACGGGTTAAAACAACAATACTGTATTAAACCAAAAAAACTCATTATTACAAATAATGATACGAGTATTGTCACTATTAGCGAAGTCGCCATACTTAAATGAGTATTTTGGTTTAATACTGTATTGTAGTTTTAAAGAAAACCGTTGAAAGATAAAGGAAAAACGGAAAAAATTAAGAACTTTAAGAGAGTCACTATGCCTTTTATTTGATACTAGCGGCCTGCCCCGGCTTCGCACGGGTGTACTTTTATTTTTAAACATTATTTTTCTTTTTTAAATATAGCCTATGATACTCAGCGCTAATGTAGCATTCTAATGGTGAAAGATTTTTTTAAATCGGTCCAGTAGTTTTTGAGTTTATTCGTTGCAAACATACATACATACAAAAATACAAAGGTTTCCTCTTTATAATATTAGTATAGATTATTATAATAATATTATTAGATTGTAGTTACTTGCATGCATTTTTATGTTCTATCTTTTCTTTTCTTTTTTCCTATGTTTGCCTGGAAGAGATAGCTTGTTAGCAATAAGGCCGCCTATTTTGTACTATGTCTTTGTGTCAATTTATCTGTATCTGTTTCTTTGTGTGCAATTAAATTTTATTTTGATTATTATATTATTATTGATACGCCTATGACTCACTACAACATTATTAATAACTTAGTTGCTATTTGCAATAAACATAACAATACAATACCTTGAACACTCAAAGCAACAACCAAGCAAACTCCTTCAGAAATGACATTATCGCGCGACAGTGTAATATTTCCCGTCTACCATCCCACCGGACTATTTTCTTTTTATTATTCGGCAGTTATCACTTCGCAGGTACGTATCGCTAAGCTGATCTTCAAGGTGTTATTTCATAAAGTAAATATTTATGAGGGGAACTTCCCACCGTCCTCGGTAAGCCGCGAGATCCGAAAAGACATAAACCTCCTGGGATTCAGTTCCAAGTTCACAAAGACGATGTTCATTTGGCATTTCTTATTTCTGTACCTTCGGAGAAGTGTCTATTCAAATTCCGTTGCATATCTACGGTTAAAGTTAGATTGGCAATAGATATAATAAAGATGATGACTTTAAACAAAAATATATGAGAAAAAAACACCCGGGAACTAAAAAGCAAAAAATAATTCGTTATTTTTACATACGATTTCCTACCCAAACCTATAATCAAATTCATATTACAATTCCTGTAGAAAAATCAACTAAACTAAACACCCAATTATCTATAACTAGCTGACCCGGCGGACTTCGTACCGCTTTGACAGTTTCCATCATTGAGTTAAATATATATCAATGGTTTCCATGACAACAAAACAAACAAATCATTTTGTATTGGAAAATTAAATTGTCGTGTTTAGTTTTTTTTTAATATACCTAGCCTATGTTACTCAGCGCTAATGTAGCATTCTAATGGTGAAAGAATTTTTTAAATCGGTCCAGTAGTTTTGAGTTTATTCGTTGCAAACATACATACATACATACATACTTACAAACATACATATGTACATACATACATACATACATATATACATACATACATACATACATATATACATACATACATACATACATACATACATACATACATACATACATACATACATACATACATACATACATACATACATACATACATACATACATACATACATATATACATATAGATATAGATAAACACTGATTTTAAAAATTATACGATAAATTATTTAAAAACATAATTACAAATGATCTATTTACACAAATACAATGCGACAATTCTTGTCTAAACCTATTATCTATTAATTTAAATAAAATATAGTTATATGTGCTAGAAACCTACTGTTGTGTTTGTAGTCGTGATCGGGAAGCGGAATCACCCGAGGGCGCCTCTAAAGGCTCGGACCTCGGCTCGGGTAGACCGGGCCGTGGAGGAGGAGAGAAGCGCCCAGGTACATGTCTGTACCCGGTATAGAGCGCGTGTGAACCGGTTCTTCGTACCCTTGTTCTACGAGTACGGTGTCTTGGACGTAAACTAGTGTGCATGTTTAGTGTATTCTGTAAATGTGTAGTGTCATTTAGGGGATTGGGCGGGGTCATTATTCTGTGGTTCTGACCTGCTCCGCGCCACCCCGCTCAGCCGCTTACCAAAACGGATAAATGCTCACCAAATTGTATTTCCTAAAATATTAGAAAAAGGATACAATTTATATTTTTATTAAATGCCTTAAAAATATATGAATACCTTTTAACTGCATTGCAGACCAAATATGTTATTTTGTCACCAAATATGTATATAGATAACACCAATAGTTTATGCCTCGATTTTCAAAAAATAACCTAACCTAACCAAACCTATCACGTGACCTACAGGAGTAGGGCAGCTAGTATCCTCAATCATTTGAATAATAGTGTAAAAAATTGGTGAGCATTTAGCCATTTTGGGAAGCAAAAATAATATTTGTACAGTAATTTTATTTATTTGGTACTTAGGCTTAGGGTCTAAAAAATATTTCTGGTGAGGGTTTAAATTATAACCCATTTTTTATACCCGACGTTTTGATCGATTTGCACCGGCCGTGGTCACGGGCTGAAAATGTTAAAAAGAGGTGTGCCTTTACTTATTAGCTTGCGCTAGTCCCCATTTAAATCTTTTAGTTACTATGGATACAGTTTAAAAGTGTTTAAAATATTTTAAATAACAAATCTCTCAAAGTAATTAATGACCAAGGCTAAGGAATTTATTTAACATTATTCGTTATATCACCTAATCCTAACCATGGATGCAATCAATAATTAATTGGTTTATTTATAAATATAGGCCTAAATACATGAAATCATTAAGGTACAACATTAAATTTGATTTCACAATATTAAGCTCCAGAGTTCTCAACTAAAGGGGATTCCTAATTGTTTTCGGCACACCCTAACAGGTTTCTAATAGATATACGCGGGCCATTTTCCTGTACGCGCAAATAATTTGCTGGGAACTTCGGAAAGAGAAATTTAATTTTCGCCGTCACATCAAACCGTAAACACTGATTGTACAGGCCCAACGAGTGGAGTGGGGGGGACACAAAAAATATACTGAAATCGTTACGAAAGTAGTAAAACGCGCTGGGTCCTCCGTCAAAATAACGTCTTTCATCATAATAACAAGATGGTTGCGCTTTTACTCTTTACGGCATTGTGTGTAAGCAATTATTATTCAGAACATCTTAGTTTAGCTTGTGACAACCTTCTTTTTTATTTTCCTTTTTTTTACGTATATATTTATGATAAATATACTGTATAATTTATCATCATCATCATCGTCATCAGCTCACTTCCGCTCACTGCAGGGCATAGATAGGCCTCTTCCCACGCGTGCCACTCTTCACGGTCCTGTGCCATCCTCGTCCATCCATCGCCTGTTCGCCACCCGCCCGCCCCTATCTACCTATATAAATTATTAATTATCTGTTAACATGGTAGGTACTTGTGATCACACTGTTACCTGTACCACTGGAGGCAAATATTTTACCACGAAAATGGATGAAGAATAGAAATGGAATGTGAATAATAAAGCTGGTAGATCCCTATAGTTCTTTTAAATATGTGTTAGGCGCGGGACACACAAAAAAAACGGGCGGGGCGCGTACGGGGCGCAGACGGGGCGCCGCCGTCGCGACTTTTTAAAACATATAGAAAAGACGGACGTGACGCTGGGCTTCGCGAGAGATGATGGTTTTTTCCGGTATATCGATACATCGATAAAAAATAACCAATATCGAAATTCGTATTAAAATCGATATTTTTTATCATCTCATCACGATCTAACTAAATTCGCTAGAATTCAAAGCCGTAAAAGATTGAAAAAAAACTTACTGTTTTGTTGTACTGAATTCCATTTCCGTCTCGCGCCGTAGGTATAATTAGCGGGCCCCCTTATGCGCTACCGGTAGTGCATATGGCGCGCGAGGACTTAATCTAATCTGTGTGTAGTGCGTAACTATCACTGTCAGTGTGTTACTCAATCAAGTCATGTCATGTACATATTGTGTGCTGCGTATACGCAACGGTCATTTGGTACTTTGATCTAAAATAGTTATTTCTTTCTTTAAGAGTAAGAGTGTTGTGTGTGGTGTGTTTGCGAAATCGTCAAATGTTTTGTTTGCTTTTTTATTTGAAATTTGTGCTTCTCGAATCGCGACTTTAAAAAAAGCAGGAGGTTCTCGTTTTTTTGCAGTCGGTTAAAAATTTTACCGAATTATCGATTTATCGATATTTTTCGCGATATATCGAAATGGATATTGAACTTTTACTTTTACTTTTAAAAATATTGATGTATCGATATATCGATATTTATTTTAATTTTCGACATCCCTAGCTGTGTGTGACAGCGACACGCGAGTCCCGCCCGGCACCCGCGCCCCCGCCCGCTCCCCTCCCTTTTCCGCTAACGCCCGTGCCCTGTCCTTTTTGTATGTTTTACAAATACGGCTCAGACGAGTAAGCGTCGTGCCGCCCTGTCTTTTCTATATGTTTTCGGTCGCGACGCTTCTATACATTTTGTATGAAAGAGACGCAGAAAAGACATTTGTCCGCGCCCCGTCTGCGTCTTGCGCCTTTTCTGTGTGTCCAGCGCCTTACTTGTTTTTAACGATACACATTAATTTTATCGGTTTTCGTCCTACATCGCTCGTCAGTTTACCTTTGATAGCTCATTTTATGCCCCTAACTGCTGGGGCACGAGTCTTCCATAAGGATGGATAGGGAGTACGGGCAATAAACCACCACGCGGGCCCATTGCGAATTGGTGGTTGTTAACGACTGCTAATGCAGCCAGACTAACAGCTTTACGTGCCGTCCGAGGCATTGGCCTTTTTGAAAGTTGCTTAAACTTAGCAATCGCTATCCGCTAACCGCTTTGCCATCAAGCTCCTTGATTTACACAAATAGTAACTTCCTCTTTATATGAAACTAGCTGACCCAGCGGACTTCGTACCGCATTTCTTTTTTTTTTAATACAGCCTATGTTACTCAGCGCTAATGTTGCATTCTAATGGTGAAAGAATTTTTTAAATCGGTCTAGTAATTTTTGAGTTTATTCGTTGCAAACAAACTATAAAGCTTTCCTGTTTATAATATTAGGTACTCTGTGATATTAGTATAGAAATAAGCTATTGTCAAATACCGATATCATTAATTTTCTTTTGAAGTATTTGTTTTAATTGGCAGACAAAATATTTCAAGTCTTCCACATTCAGCAAGTACTCTTATACCTATTTGTCTTTCAAAAAGAAAACCAAGTGAGCATATGAATGTATTTAAATAAGTCTATTCAAGGTGAAGGGGAAGGTCGCTGAGTTTTATGAAATACTTACTTTTTCGAGAGATCGGTATCCACTTTCATTACTTTACTTTACAGCAATATTGAATCTTTTGTGTCCATGTTTATTGACTGTTTATTACATAATATATTGATAAGCAATTCCCAGCTTATTGGTCCCGAGCAACGGCTCGGCACTTGCACCAAGTACCATCAACAACGCCTTAAAAGATTACATCAAAAACAGGCACGGCATCGAATGGAAAGAGCAGCCGGGTATGAAACACTCCAAATCTTTCCTACGTGAAAACGCCTTAGGACGGAGTAAGTTCATATGTGGAGGCAATAGAAGGCAGCCCCGATTAACCATCGGTGCCTTGACAGGGCACTATGCCACAAAACAAATACTCCACAGAATGCATCTATCAACAAATAGCTTGTGTAGGGCATGTGGAGAGGAAACGGAGTCAATGCAGCACCTACTGTGTGACTGCGACTCTTTGGCTAGGAAAATAATGGGACTCTTGGGGTCGGCTTATTCGAAACCGGAGGACTTCAGGCTTTTCGCTCTTAAGGACGTGGCCAAACTTATGGCATCTATCTTTACAGAGGAAGAAGAGTGAAAGAACGGGATTGCACAAAAGATCCCAATGGGTCGAAGTGTTACTGCACGAGGGAAACCTCAGCAGGCCCCACTAAGATAAGATAAGATAAGATGAGTATTTCCTTGCTACATAACATTTTTTCATCATTTATTTTGTTCAACGCGGCCCCATATCAATGTGATGCTGATTGTAAGGTAGTAAGCTAACCTTTCATATCTTTCCATTGAAATTTGCTTTAGTATTCAACAAGGCCGCATTTTGTGTTAACTCTTCTGAGTCAGCTGCTGTTTAAAATCCTACTTTTTATAATTAAAGTAAACACTTCTGTAAATGTTAATGTTATCTTATCTTATTTTGTAGTAAATAGTTCTCTTCCAAATGTATTATTTAATCGCAATGATGTACCTATAAGTAAAACCCATGTATTACGAGGGTCGGAGGCCTGGAGTTCTAAAATTACCGGCAGGGCACTGCCTAGTTTAGACTCCAGTCTCCCACAAATATTAAATTTATGTTATAACATAATTGTAGTTTTGTGGAGAGACAATAAATAAATTGTATTATTATTATTATTTATTTATATTTTACAGTTCTTTTGTTATCTGTCTTGATATAATTATACAAACTTAAATACTTACTAATGAACAAAATAAATCCTTTGCGTTTTCTTATTACTCGTACCTAACTTACATGATGACAGTTGTCAATGCTACAGCCATTGAAAGCTGCTTCTGGTTTTTTTAAATAAAAAACAAGCATTTTATCCACCTTTTTGTCCGTGTCGATATTTTGTTATCAAATAAAAATAGCCTATGTTACCCGGGAGGAATATAGCATTCTATCAGTAAAAGATTTTTTGGAATTAGACCAGCAGTTCCAGAGATTACCCTCCTCAAACAAACAAACAAACAAACAAAGACACAAACTTTACCACTTTATTAATAGTATAGACATAGATAAAGATAAAAAATTAGTCCTACACAACAAACAAATGCACGTATCGGGGACAGTGACGCGCTAAGTAAGCCCAATTCGGGTTGCGTTTAAGGATCGTCATCTTACCACAAAAGCTGAACCATCTGACTTCGCAAAATCATAATCGTCATTAGGTAATATCAAACGCTCAGCGTATTTGCACATAAGAAGGTTTCGAGTGGATACTTCTAAAAAGGCAATTCTTGAGAAAGGCAAAACGGACGGTATCCTCGGCAAACAACGGAAGCAGAAGGTTTAATCTCTATGAGGTACAAATCGCTCGTTATGTAAATTGAATCTCTTGCAAATTTAAATCGCTTTCATAAGCCAATTGCCTCTGAATAAAAACAATAGGATACTCTTTTAACATTTAAGATATTTACTCGGAGAGGGAGGGCTCATTAATCATTCAGATTGAGAATCGGTTTTAACGACAATGTAAACGTATGAATGAGGTTCGTTTTGCGTGCTATTATAATTACTAGTGGCCACCAAGTGATCGAAATTGTGACTGTGATTAATAAAATATACAATGTAATGTTTAACTTGATGGGGGTATGATGTAGGGGTATTGATGGGGATGGGGGGTGGCCAATGTTCGTCAGGAACCGTGATCTACATTTTTGTTCTTTAATCATTACTATTAGGGGCCAGCAACTGATTTGGTAATCTTATGGTAAAAAAAACCAGCTTCCTTAATGTCATCCCGTAATATTTCAATGAAAATTTATGTTTTTTTTTGCCAACGAAAACTCTGGCGATCAGTGGTCTTAAATTGTCAACGGGTACCGTTACCCTACATTTTAGAATTTGTCAACACTCCACCATGTGAACTTCAAGTATGCGATATGTCACACTCCTCTGTCTATGGTTCACTTTTAGTATATACAATCCCCCCCCCCACCCCTTCTACCCCCACACCTCGCATCCTCTACAATTTTATCTTAATATAAATAATAGTAGAAAAATTCAATGTAGGTCGTTTACACCTGAAATTTATCTGTGTCAACCAATAGTTTTACAACAATACAAAAATAGGTTTAATTAAAACAACTGTCAACGTCGGTACACAACTCGGTTACCGTTAAACGACCAAATCAAAAACTGTGGTAACCCCATCCCTCAGATGAACCTCCTTGTTATTGCTATCATTTGACAGCATAAAAATGAAAGAAACAGCGAAGTTGAGTCGAACAAAGGCCGGTAGCCACGGTCTCAAGTGCAGACAACTATGTCCATTCATCAGGACTGTCATTTTATAAGCAAGTGTATTTTTAAGCATGTAACCAGGAGCCCCAGCATCTATCACCTATCCCAGAGGGATAAAAGTTCCCATGGTCCCATAAACTTTCCCTTGCTAGGCTTAGGCCATGAACAAATATTGCACTAGGATATATAACATAATATATAAGGTCACATTTTATCAACTGCAAATATTTTAACAAAACATCTAATTACATCAGAAAAATAAGGCCCAACAAGCATTTAAAAAAAATTCAGGCTAGTTTTTTTTTACTTTTCCTGGCAAAAAAATTGTAATATTTTTAGGAGCGGCCTCTCTGTCGGCTCTTTTGAATGAAACTAGGTGCACGTGTAAGCGGTGAAGGCATTGCGGCCTCTCTGTTTCGGCTCCTTTGAATTGAAACTACCAAAAGTGCTTTATTTTTCTTTTTAATCGAAATGTCTTTTGGCGTTTTTCTTGAAAACTAGCTTTTAAAAATTTAAGGTTTTTTCATAAAAAAATTGTTTATATATGTTGTTGAATTTATCCTCAAAATATTTGCAGTTGATAAAATGTAACCTTATATACTACATATAACTACACTAGCTAGCTATAACTACGCTAGCTAGGTTTTAACGATTGCTATATATTGCTATTGAGAGCTCGATGGCGCAGTGGTTAACGCACCCGGTCTGCGAGTGCTGAGGTTAAGCAACTTTCAAAGGCCGGTCATGGGATAGGTGACTAAAAATGTATCACCTCGAGCTCCTCCGTGCTTCGGAAGACACGTAAAGCCGTTGGTCCCGGCTGCATTAGCAGTCGTTAACAACCACCAATCCGCCCTGGGTCCGCGCGGTGGTTTATGGCCCGTACTCCCTACCCATTCATAGGGAACGCTCGTGCCCCAGCAGTGGGGACATAAAATGAGCTGGTGATGATATATTGCTATAGGTATTACCTACAAAAACAACCGGGCTCGACGAGCTTTCTGAAGCATGAAAGACTTCAAGATATTTTTAATTGGTCATCCACATGTTGACCTGATAATGCGAAAGTAGGGAAACCTGTCTAAAATTTTAATAAAAAACGTTTAGAGGTTCCAGTACCGTCCCTGATGAACAAGTGTCAGCGAAAGAAACAGTGAAGCTGAGTCGCAATACGGCCAGCAGATACGGTGTCAAGTGCAAAAAATTATCTCCATTCATCCGGACCCGGGGGATTAAGCACAACGAAGTCGCTCCA
Source organism: Eudonia mercurella (assembly GCA_963082485.1). Classification (NCBI taxonomy): domain Eukaryota; kingdom Metazoa; phylum Arthropoda; class Insecta; order Lepidoptera; family Crambidae; genus Eudonia; species Eudonia mercurella. The sequence goes on along the minus strand of OY720023.1, from coordinate 20,156,753 downwards.
GCCAGCGGCGGCGGCGCTCGCGACTCTCGGCGACAACTTAAAGCGTTGCGCTTCAAATTATGACGTAAGGCTTCTTATTAAAACATCCCTATGCTGGGCTTACCTTAGCCTTCCCACATGAACTATTAGCACAATAGGATTGCGGGACATAACTCACTACGGTAGCCCAATGGGGAAGGGTAGGCTTTAACGATTGCTATTACAACAACAACCGGGGCGAAACGTACTTTTTGAAACAAGGAGGAACTTGAGATATTTTAATTTGGACACCCTCATTGTCGTTGACCTAACATTACAAAAGTCGCTTAACCTGTTTTTATTTTTAATTAAACAACGTCCAACGTCAGTCGATGTGATATAACCCAAAATCAAAACCAGCCAATATGTACCGCCCCAGATGAACACGTGACAGCAATAAAAATGAAGAAAACAGTGAAGTCGAGTCAAACACAATGGCCGGCAGACACGGTGTCAAGTGCAGAAAATTATGTCCATTCATCCGGATCGGGGGATTAAGCGCAACGAGGTCGCCCCCAGCCAGCGGCGGCGGCGCTCGCGACTCTCGGCGACAACTTAAAGCGTTCCGCCTCAAATAATGACGTAAGCCTGCTAATTAAAATGTTTGCTTCACCCCCTTTTTTAATTTCTTTCTCTGGTAGACATGGGCTCCTTTGTTCGGGGATTACGCTTGCTCGCACAAGACGCTGATTGCGCACTTGTAATTTGTTTTTGCATCGGCGTTATGCAAATGTTTATATTATTTTGTCGCTGTAGGTATACGTTTCGTGAGATTAATAATACGGTGAACTTGTTTTCTTTTATATCTTTCTGGTAAACACAGTGCCTTCATCTCACCTGTTAAGTGATGTTAAGGCCATTGGTGGAAGCGCAATTCACCCCGAATCTTTAATTACTGAGACACTGGCTATCTTATCCGATCTAGACCTTGTGTGTGGTGTTACTGAAGCATAATCATTAACTTTAATTTGCCGTGCAATAGTAAATTAAATATTTATATTAGTGAAGTCATGCGCATCAAACTCTCATGCAAGCAGCAGTAATCATATATTATATAGTTAAATCGTTAAATTAATATCTAGTGTTTCGTTACCACTAAGCTACTAAGCTAGGCGTCGGAATAATGATAAAAAAATTGAAAGTAATACTTACTTATTTATTTTATTGAGGGACACCAGTATATTACCTATTATGTTAACACTATTACATAATATAGATAACATAAACGAATATTAACAATGAATAAGAGTAAAAAACATTTAGGGTAAACATCACATGCAATAAGTAAGAAAATATAACAAAGAGTATATACAAAGAGTAATATGATTAACAAAAGAATTTAAATAAAATACAAAACATAACGAGGATAATAGTATAGAGTATAATAAGAGTAACAAATCTATACTTAATATTATAAAGCTGAAGAGTTTGTTTGTTTGTTTGTTTGGTTGAACGGGCTAATCTCAGAAACTACTGGTTCGAATTGAAAAAATATTTTTGTGTTGAATAGTCCATTTATTGAGGAGGAGGCTATATTACATCACGCTATGACTAATAGGGGTAGAGCAGCAATGAAAAATGTTGCAAAAACGGGAAAATATTTTTTAACGCAACCGCGGGACACAGCTATATTAAATACTAGCTGACCTGACTGACTTCGCACCGCTTTGACAGTTTCCATCATTGAGTTAAATATATATCAATGGTTTCCATGACAACAAAACAAACAAATCATTTTGTTTTGGAAAATGTAATTGTCGTTTTTAGTATTTTATTTAATATTTTTTTTTTAAATATAGCCTATGTTACTTAGCGCTAATATAGCATTCTAATGGTTAAAGAATTTTTTAAATCGGTCCAATAGTTTTTGAGTTTATTCGTTGCAAACATACATACATACATACATACAAAAATACAAGGGTTTCCTCTTTATAATATTAGTATAGATGAGCTCAATCGTCGAATACCCAGACACAGTAGAATTTTAATTGTTACCGGCCACCTGCTGGTCGCTCGACGCTCAAGGAGATATACAAGCCTTATTTTACTGTATTTGACACAAAAAAGCGAAAGAAAACCTCCTAAGTTAGTTTTGGCCAATCCTCGCACAATTTTTTTTTTGAGCTTAGTAAATGAGTCAGTCAGCCAAGAGTCAAAATCTTTATTTCTATTAAAAAGCTTACATAATACGATACCATTTCTTGTGGTCCAACTAGACTTTATAAGCTCATTCAACAGTGTATCGATATAAATGGAAGGTGATGTTGCGCGGTGCACGTCATCCGGCCCCGACAATTGACGTCATCAATCTTACACACGCAACAATGAGCGGCCATTGATGGGATACTTTCGCTGCACAATTGGTTCCATACTCGGTGAAATTGAATGTCAAGGGGCCGATATGTTTGGATCGGTCATCGATTCTTTTTGAATAATTTATCAACAGTGTTTATAAATATGATTTAAAGGTATACGTTTTAAGCAATTTTTAAGTTTTACAATACAATTAAATAATGAGTACACCATGAGTAGGAAAGCAGTATAAAACTAAAGTTTTTTTTAAAAATATGGGTTATAAATTTTATGCGAATTTTGTTGCAATCTAATTACGATTCTAAAGTGTTGGAAAGTATCCAAGAGCGGGATTTGAACCCGCTTCTTCTGACATATACTCCGTACTTTATTTTTCGTCTTAGACCCGCAGATGGTTAATCAGACCTTTAAACTGAACAACTTTCCCCAAGAAACATAGATCAAATAACTAGTTTTTCTATTTAGATTCCCATACAAAGCCTCTATTGACCGAGCAAGATTGACAATAAAAAAAAGACGTTGCCACTACCTGTCATTAAAACCCAGACACGATAAAAAAACCAGTGGTTTTCGGACACAGGTGTTTCACGCACAATGTTTCAGATTGTTTTTTTGTACAAAACCTAGACCTAAATCCAGATTAATCTTCAGAATTATGAACGAAGCCGCTTGATCCCCATTCGTATCATACTCGTTATTAGAGATGGGACAACCTCAATCAGTGACCGATCGTGCGTGAAAACAATATCGATACTGAAGATCAATGTTGATCGAATTGTGTAGTACAGTAAACTGATAAACATAAAACTATTACTACTATGAAAATTGTGTCGACACACAATTGGATTAAAATATGTATACGAATGTTTGCTTTATCCCTTAATGTATAGTGACGTGCACGCTGGGTCTCAATTTTTTTCCTTTTCATCGCTCTTGTATCCGTTTTCATTTCGTATGTTTTCTTTTTTTATTGTTTATGTTCGATAGTTATCTATAGTAATTAGCTCGACGAGCCGTTAAGGCGAAGGGTAAGGCACACTAGCGCCGCTAATGGATTTAATTTGATAACTACTCAACTGGATTTTTTTTCAAACATTGCGGACCTTCCGACACTAGGCAAACATCTATTATTTAATAATTGTGCACTACTTTTAGGTTTGTTTTTGTATTCATTTGCTAACACCAACAGTGGCCATTGTTTGTGAATAAATGCGATAGCCCGTTTTGTGAATAAACCACGCAACAAAAAGTAGTGCACAATTATTAAATAAATACTATGGATGCTTTCCTGTTGTCGGACGGTAAGCAATGTTTAAAAAAGATCCGGTCCGTTAGTAATTGTCAAATTATTAATTGGTGGCGCTAGTGTCCTTACCCTTCGCCTTAAAGAATGGATAGCGCTACCTGCTCATGTGTTCAAGGCATTAAGCACCAAAGTGGTAATTTCTGCATATGCGTGAAAAACCTTAAACTACATATTGCTCACAATTAGTCAGGTTGGTGGTCAAAATAATGTTTTATCATCATAACAAAATTGATATTAAAAGAAATTATTTCAATATTAGTTTTGTTTAAATGCATGCTGTTATTGTCCATAATTGTAAGAGCAGTTAGCTAAGAGAAAATTGATTTATTCTTATTTTTTGTTACTTAAGATACTGTTTCTTATGTCGGTAATCCAATAAATTAATAAATAAATAAACCATCATCATCTCAGCCAAAAGACATCAACTGCTGTAAAAAGCCTCCCGGACAAAGGATCTTCACAACGACTGATTTTGTGCTGCTCGCATCCGCGGCCTTTACCATATCGTATTCAGAATGCATTTACTTAAATAAGTTTCTTCGCCCCATAACCGTTCCTCACCGCACCATAGATCAACGGGTGCCACCGGTGACAACTCGAATAAACCGGTATTATCTGACTCTAAAATAGACGTTAGATACTGTCAAAGTTTCACAAAACCTTAATGCGCATTAAGAGTAAAATCGGATATTTTGGTAAGGAGTTCCGAACAGCCGCGTCAGAAGTAAGAAGTGCTTGGATAATGTCCTCTGGCACTAATTAAAACTTTGGGAACAACGAGAAAAAGGGTTGAGAAATATGGCGTTCAGTGGTTAATAATGGCGCCGTGGCCCTGTTTTATATCCTCACTTTTTCTTCCTGGCAGCACGGAATTAGAATATTAAAATCGTCGCTTAACCTTTGCCTTCTCCTCCATATATTTTCTGATACTGTTTAATGATAATAAATCAGTTAGTATCTTCCTTGACCTTTGTGTCTGTTACAGACGATTCGTGGTATATTGTCTAAAATATATTGCTACTAAGCAACACATCGGACATGAGTAGTTTACGGTAATTGGTGCCGAGCTGCACGTGTGGCCAACACTGGTAGTACGCAAACATGCCTGTTGACTGAACATTGTCGAAGAATTTCCACTGTTTGATTGGCTACCTGGTAGACCGCGCAAACATTGATGACCGTGGAACATTAATATCGTTATCTTGTTAGTGACTTTTTTTACGATATTTAAAGCAGCAATCGAGCTTTTTAGGCTTATTCTTTCTAGGAAAGTCCGAAAAAAATCTAATTGAAATTGGTCATCTTAGAGTATAAACGCTTGCGATATCAAAAGTTCGAAGCTTCAGTTGTTATGCTAAAATTTGCTTTAATTTTACTGGATGCCTTTAATTAATAGTCAAAAATAGTCGCGATTACACGTATATGCAGAATCTTCTACCAATAGGCGACTGCTACGAACCATAGGTATTATCTCAAATTCCAACCATTAAATAATCTTAATTATGTTTGTTTCCATCACAATTACCTTCCATTAAATGTTTAATCAATACTATTACAGCTAAATCAGTAATTTTGTATTTATATCCTGATTCCATCGTTGTTTCCTTCCGTCTGAAAGAATTAATTAATTCCTTCATCAATCATTGCGTTTTCCTTCTTAGCCTCAACGTCATTTACTCGATAGGATCGCCCGAAAATCAGAGATTTCATCCAGTCACTGCTTTATATAACATCATTATATTAATGAATAATAAAAGCAATAAAAACTTCATTTATTACTAACCATAAAATGAGAAAAAGTATTCACTGAGATTTCTTGAATTGCTCGGCAATATAGCGCAAGCAGAAACAGAATCGCACAATTAAATTGAAGTTGTTACTAGAAATTTTAATTGCTTTTATCGAATCTAACAATTTCTATTGCAATTTTATTGTTGTAGAGAAAATTAATACAACTATAGGAGATAATCATAATTAAACACATGAAAGACAATTGTAAAAAAAAGTAAATAGCCCAATGCGCCAAGCATTGGGCTATTTACTTATTGGCTTATTTACTAAAGGCCCTTATCATTGAAATCAAGTCATCGCTACAATCGATGGATACCTAATGACTTACATACACCACGCTTGCCAAATGCGGGTTGAAACCTGGGGGTCGACCGCCTAACTCTCTCGCTTTCGATCGCTTTGAAGGCGAGGCGAGGAGGAGGCGTCATCTTGTCATTTCGAAAGCAATATGAAAGCAATATCGAAAGCTATAGGCTTTCGATATTATTCGATATTATATTTCGATATTATATTAGAAAGCGAGGCGAGGGCCTCGCCTTCAAAGCGATCGAAAGCGAGAGTGTTAGGCGCTTGGGGGGCTGGGCTATGCATCTATGCATCAACAAAACAATTAATACCTTTAATTTCATTTGGCTGGCTGTGGATGTGGCTCGCAGTGGCTAGCGGCAGTTGGATGAGTGGAGCTGAAGATCGAGCACAGTGGCATACATTGAGAGAAGCCTATGTTTAGCAGTGGACCAACGTAGCGTGAGCTAATGATGATGAAAATTACATAACTAATATCATAAAACTATTGAACATCCTCTGTTGACCATCTGTCGACTTTCATGAAGAAGTATTGGCCGAAGAGTATACCGGTAGTTTAGAGGTTATAGACACCGTATTGCGTCACACGTCGCCGGTGAAATAAAATTGTACTAACATAGATAGGTGTTAACGGTCATATATATATTATGCACGAGAGTTTGAGAAGGCTGGCTATGTAAGTCATTTTCGTGCGCACCAGCGCAGACCCGATGAGAAATCGAAGAGGTCGCTATGGCCCGAAACCGGTCGAAATCCAATAATAATATATATAGGTAACTAGCTGACCGGCGGACTTCATACCGCTTTGACAGTTAGCGTTTCCATGACAACAAAACAAACAAATCATTTGTCCGCTTAACTCCCGTATCCCATGATGGACCCCTATAGCAGCGCCACCTACCGGGTCCAATTGTAAATCTAAATCATTTTCGAATCCACTTGAATCCGTCCAGCCGTTTAGAAGGAGTTCAATAACATACACACGCACAGAAAATGTATATAATATAAAGATTGTATTATATGGGTCTGCGTTATCTGACATCAAATTAATAAACTAAAATTTAGGCCAAAACACTGTCATAAAAAATTACAATTCGAATGTTGTGATAAATTTATACATACACCTGTGTCCATAGAAAGTTATGAACCTTACGAGATATTTACCTATACCGTAAGTTCCGGATTGATCCTTTTCAAATGGACCGCCTAATAGTCCGTCTGGACGGAACCGTCCACTATCCAAACGCAATCTTTTCGCTTCCTGCGTCTCTGTCGGCGCAATTAGGTGCCGGAAGGCTGCTAATGACGCATACACATTTCGTTTACCGTTGTCACTCGTAGACAATTTAACAAATAGGAATTATTTTCGATTCGGAAAGTCGCTCAGAGTTGGCAGCAACGGTCTATGATAAGATTCTTATCTCTCTCTCATCTCACCTGATGTATATAGGTGGAAGCTAAGTTAATTCACCTGAAATCCTCAACTACCAACCCACTGTGTACGATCGATTTGTAACGTGAAACAGTAGCAATAAATTACTCATTGAAGAAACATGTTCTTAATATTTTATCTCTATCGATTATTATTGTATTACATTGTTTTAGGATTATCTAACAATTATCAAACATCGGTAACAATCCGTTTATGTGAGGTTAACAGACTGTATATAAATTAATGGCCCTTCGAGCCGGAACAGTACACACTGGCTTTTTTAACTATAGCGCTGCTGTATGCTGGTCTGCGAGGTATTAGAACCGATGAAATTACAAAGCATAGAAATAGGGTTAGTAATACGCTCTTGATATCCTTGGTGTGGTAAGTGTCAGTTGCTGTAGCTGCTTTTACACTAAAATTATCTATTTGTAATTGCTTGCCAAAAGACGTGTAGGTAGACCGGTGGTAACTACGGTGATTGTTTATAACAGTCCTGGATTATCCTGGCGGCATGGAGGGGAAGTTGTAAATGTCACGGTTAGCCGCTGGTGCGAGCAGCACAAAACCGGTCGTCGTGATCCTTGGGGGAGGCCTTTGTCCAGCCATGGACGTCTTTCGGCTGAGATGATGATGATGATGAAGATGATGATGATGGAGGAGAAGTGCAGGATTATTTAGTAGGTATACTCTTTTTCCTCCTAGAGGGGGTCGGGCGCAGTGGTAATGAGGTGGACCAACGTCATTATCTTCTTTCGTTAAAGTATTCTATACCTAAACCACTCCCAGATTCCTACCGAACCTAGATAAATTGATTGCTGGAAGCTTATCAATTTTCAAGTAACAAAACCCAGTAGGTTACCGTAGAGCCGGCGAACTTTGAGATAACAAGTTCAAACCAAGTGCACCACACTAAACAACAACTTTCCGTAGTCCCAAGTTGTGGGCTTATGCCCAGCTCAGCCCGTTCGCTCGTCCGTTCACCCAACTATTACTTAATTGACAACCTGCAGCTTTAAATCTTTTACGAAGAAATAAGATCCGAAGTTAGTGGTTGATAAATATTGAACTTGCTTTAAACACAGTTGCTTTAGAAACTAAGGTGTATAAAAAAGAGGTTGATTGTGCAGCGGTTTGCGCGTTTAGGTTTCGATTTACTTTGCGTATTTTGCGTTAAGGTACCGAGTTAAGCAACTTTTGCGATGCTGGGTCAGCAGATGGGTGTCAAATCAATAACATTTCAAGGTTATTCGTGCTTTGGAAGGCACGTTAAGCCGTTAATCCCGGCTATTGTGGTAAGATGGCATACATGTTAACCCACCAACGTGGTGGGATATCGTCCGATCACTCCTTTGTCTTATTGCTTCTGTGGGAAATACAAAACAATACAATTTGTTTAGATCGATAAATATAGACAGACTTAAATATTGGGTCTTTACCTATGAAATTGACGTTTTTTTCTCATTTATTATATTACTTAACCTTTAATTAGGAATTTGTTACTTAGGCTTCAGTAATAACAATGATTATTCATTTTGTGTCTTTATGGCCCAATATTTTTTTTTAATTGACTTCTTTTTTGTTTCGCGGAATTGACTTTTTGTTTCAATGTAGCTTTGAAGGGACTTGATTTTTTTCTTTTTAATGTCTGCTATATTTAGCTAGTGAAACAAATACACTAGCCTTAAATTTTTATAGTGTTATCATAAAAAGATGCTAACAATAGGAAAATAAAAAAAAACGTTAGTATGAAAAATATAATTTTACAAAAAATCTTCATACAAAACGTCAATTTCATAGGTAAGGACCTAATATAGGTATATGTTTTGCCATATCCTGCATTAATTTTAAACAGTTTATTATTTGTTACATTTAAATTATAATAAAATTAAAAAAATCTATAACAAACAAAATACAATAAAACAACACTAGGAAACCTAATGTGTAATAATCATATTTTTTTGGTTAAAAATATCGCCTATTTTTATCACCTATTCTATTTACAACTATTATTATCTGTATTTGACGGTGCCGACATCATATTTATTTTTTACATACTGAAAAAATATAGGTATAATTCATAAATAATAAACAGATCTAATAATAACATTTACTATGCCTAAGTAAGTAGTACGTGGATTATATCATAACTTAGCTGTAAGATATTACGTTGCTGCCAAGAGCAAGACTTAGGCGTTGTTCTGGAAACACAAAAGACATGAAAGTGGAAGCATTTATTTCTTTTTTTATATTATTCCATGACGGTGAAGCGCTCGGATTTCATCTCGTCAGATGATAAGTGACAATAAGCACGTATGTAAAGCGCACTTAACCCGAAATCCTCAGACACTAAGGAACTGGCCGTCAATAGGTATTTCTCAGGTACCTACTGAGGTATATACTGGTTTTTTAGTAGAAACACAACAATGCCACTCATCATCATCATCATCATCAGCTCATTTTTGTCCCCACTGTTGGAGCACGAGCCTTCCCTATGGATGGATAGGAAGAACGGGCCCAGTGCGGGTTGGTGGTTGTTAACGACTGCTAATGCAGCCGGGACCAACGGCTTTACGTGCCTTCCGAAGACCGGAGGAGCTCGAGATGATAAATTTTTGGTCACCCATCCGATGACCGGTCTTTGCGAAAGTTGCTTAACCTCAGCACTCGCAGACCGGGCGCGTTAACCACTGCGCCATCAACCTCCTCTACAATGCTATTATGTATTATTGATGTTTTTGAAACTGACTCAGAAACGGTGCCGTGCCCTACTAGATTCTTCGAAGGGTTCCGATCGGATCGCGCCTACTAGGTACCAACAAGTGGGTATTTAATTTTACGATACAAACACAATTTGACTAGTTTTTGTTTTTTCTATACTGATATTATAAAAAGTAAAGCATCGTATTTTTGTATGTACGTAAGTATGTTTGCAACGAATAAACTCAAAAACTACAAAACAGATTTAAAAAATTCTTTCACCATTAGAATGCTACATTAGCGCTGAGTAACATAGGCTATATTAAAAAAAAAGAAATGCGACACGAAGTCCGCCGGGTCAGCTAGTATTTAATAATTGTGTTGTTTGTTTAATTTTTTTATTGCATGGCATGACTTTATAATCAACTTTCATCATCATCATCATTATTATCCTCAACCTATGACAGTATACTGCTGGAAATGGCCTCTACCAAAGCGCGCCATTGCGCCCAGTCTTTGGTTTCTGCTTCCAGTTACAGCCAAATTAACTAAAATTAATATTAATTACCCTTTACATCAGAATATAGTATAACATTTCTTGGGCTATGTTGAATTTTGCTATTAATGCAGATACCAATTAGCTTAGTCAAAATTAAGTTAAGTTTCAAGCAAAGTTACAGAAACCGAAACATATAAACTTCACATCTCCCGCTGAGATGTTGATTAACCGCACACGAAGCGTGCAAACTCTGATATTAACCTTGACCGTAATATATATATATATATATATAGCATGAAAAGTTCAATTAAACCTTTCGCCGCAGAACACAGGGAACTCTTATAAGTTTATTCAAACCGACCGCGCACCCGTGTGAAATCTCATTTCACAAATCCTTACCGAACTCGGCGGCTTGGCAACATTAAAATACACAGAAGTTGAGAATGCATCACCTCACCGCTATGGATTTTGGAGCAGTACCTCAACTTTACGATAAAGTATCAAAAGCTATTCTCAAAGGCTAGATGCAGTGACTTATGAAACTTTTATGTTTATAAATTCACAATATATTTGATTACGAGGAGCTCGATGGCGTAGTGGTTAAAACATCTGGTCTGCGAGTGCTGAGGTTAAGCAACTTTTGCAAAGGCCGGTCATCGGATGTGTGACCAAAAATGTATCATCTCGAGCTCCTCCGTGCTTCGGAAGGCACGTTAAGCCGTTGGTCCCGGCTGCATTAGCAGCGGTGGACCCGCGTGATGGTTTATGTCCCGATCTCCCTATCCATCCATAGGGAAGACTCGTGCCTCAGCAGTGGGGACATAAATGAGCTGATGATGATGATATATTTGATTACTAGCTGTTCCCTGACCCACCGCGTCGCTTCACGTCGTCCGCAAGCGCTAGTACTTCGTATTCGCTTAACGTTTTTTTTTAATTTTTTTGCTCATCTCTTAAGGGTCATAGCGCTATGTTAAATAACCTATAGCCTTATACAAAAATTGGGCTATCAAATGCAAAACATTTTTTTCTGATCCGACTGGTCGTTCTAGAGATTAGCGCGTTCAAACAAAAAAACATTAGCTTTATTATTTATTATTAATAATAATTTATAATGGATAGATTAAGATAATTTTTAAATATAATGACCGTTAAATTATATTGAAATATACATCCGATTTTAAATCCGAATATATACCTACCGCAACAAATACAAAATTATGCAAAAATGATTATTTATGCATTATATTGTACAATTCATGTCATGCGGTACCTACTTAGGCACTGTTTGAGAATTTCCATTGTCAGTGGAAGCTTACTGAGCCTTGTCTAGTAAGCCGCATGCCGGTGCGCTAATACCTTAGCATTACAAGTACACGCACATACATAAACCATGGCATAGACAGAAAGATGTATTTATTTAAAATCCACAGACACGCATATAATAATAATACAGCGAATGTAACTCTTTACTATTAGGCGTAATGAAATCATAACTACGTTTTCTCAATCACTCGTCTTCACAAAACCTCTCATAAAACCTTGCACCTGAGTTACTGTTGAAGTATTTCTTGCGTCTGCGATGAAGAACAACAATAAAGTCAAAGTCAAAATATTTTTTTTTAAATAGACTTTAACAAAGTGCTTTTGAATCGTCCAAACATTTTTTTACCTACTACCCATTCAGGACGTCTATTTTTTAGCTGTGGAGAAGCTCTGCCATCGTCTGTGTTCCCAAAAACTTATAACCTGAACTCCTTCAAGGCGAGAGTTAATAGGCATCTTCTGGGGCAGCTCGCTCTATCGTAGACCTTATCTACGCTCACCATCAGGCGAGATCGAGGTCAAGAGCTGTCTTATAAGGCATAAAAAACATTAAAAAAATAGGTGCAAGAAACTCTACAACTTTAATAGAAGTAACAACATTTACAAAATACAACGGTTAAAAGCAAAATAGTTACAATTATCGAAGTGTCACAAAACCTTGAACCTGAGTTACTGTTGAAGTATTTCTTGCGCCCCCACCTGTAATAAACTTACGCGAAGAACCCTCTACACTTCTTTTATTTCAATTTCCTCCGCCTTGTTCACGAACTTTGAGCATTATTACGCTCTTTGTGAAATAAAAATGAAATGCGCCCCCATTGTTTACGCATAATCCAAGTTTCTCTTTTTTGTTAGTTTATAATTTTCATGATAACTAAGAAAGCTTCTCTTCAGAATTAGAGTAAAGCACATAAATATCAAATTTTGTAGGCGTTTTTCCTCAAAAACACCTACCTGTTATCATAAACAAAGAAAACATAAACATAATATAACTGAAGGGTATTCATTCACGCGATCTAATTACTAGTATATATACTCGTTCAAACCAATTTTTGGTGGAAGTTCGCATGGTAACGTACATCATATATTTTTTTAGTTTTATCATCATCTTATTTTAGAAGGGGGGGGGGGCACACATACTAGGTAGGTATCATAATAATATACATACCTTTTGATATCGATATCTTGTTTAATTTCTTTATTTTGTGTATACTTTATGTAGGTATGTCTTAACAATTAAATTTAACCAAATAAATAGGTCATCTAGTTAAATATAGGAAAGGGTATTTAAGGTACAGCTTGCATTATAAAATATATTCCAAAAATAGAACACACACCTAACACGTCTATCAAGATAAAAATACTTAGTGAACTAGACACAGTCGTCAAAATAAATGATATTAGAGCAGAGAGTAGCAGTCGTCGTCGCGATCTCTAATGGCGTAATAAAGTTACGAGTAAAAAAAAAACTTTGGCCTCTTTTTGCGTATTTATGAACTCGCCAATGTAAAGAGGCCCATGAAAGATTTGTGTCTGTTGAACTTTAAAGTGGACGTGTGAAGTTGCGGGGCTCCCGTAAAAGTGGTTGTGTTGTGAAATCTGTTTGCGCTAAAGTCGTCACGTGCTAGCGCTGATGAGCCTTAGACGTGATATCACTCACTGGAACGTGACTCTTGGTTTATTTGCCGGCCCAAAACTTTGCGCTTGATGTAAACGAATACGGCCTGGCTCAGGCCTGCCTGGCACCTCGAAATAGACTGCACTAATTGACGATACTATCCTAAATCTCCAACGTAACGTCCTCTCAGAATAGCATTTTGCATTTGCTGAAAATAATATGTCGGCGGTTAGATGTGTATAGTTAGGTACAATACAAAATTACCCAGCGAAACAGAGAATTGTTCTGTACAAAATGATATGGCTTGCTTCAAGGCTAAAAGCATGTATGTTTAAAAAAAACACTTTTTTTGTTGAAAAAATCTTGAAATATTTGCCAGCCGCGGTAGCTCAGTTGGAAGAGCTGTCGAATAGACGTGGGTTCCTATCCCATCTGAGGCAAATGTACCCTATTTTTCTAGTGCTTTTTGTTCCGATGTAAAGTGTTAACTGCAAAATAAAGTCAATTTAAAAATAAAAATAAAATAGGTATTTTTAGGAAGATTACAAAGATTTAACTGACAGCACATTATCTGGCATTTGTAAAATAAAATAATTTCCAATAAACATTTCACTATCCCGTTTGTGAACTTCAAACTTAATAACAACACTGTCATTACTTATTCCGCAACTCATTTTGTTGTGTTCGCGTTCACATTTAAGTTTTCTTCAATTAGAAGTAATTACGAAAATGAGAAATAGGAAAAGTTCATACTGCGGCATCGAGTTGAGGCCGAAAAATTTTAATGAACTCCGAAACGTCCGCCTTTTTCCTCCCGAAATATTAATTTCCCTCTTAATTTGGGATACAAAAAAGTGACTCCGGAGATAACTTGATAATAAGCATCTAATCTGTCTACTCATTTTGTATTCGGCTTGTGCAACATTGTGGAATATAATCTTAAAGCTTTTTAACAACAACAACACAACAAAAATAATTTCGTAGCATACCTACTCGTAGATCATGCATGGTATTTACGTAGTTAATGAATTATTCTAAGTTGTGGAATTCTTTAATTGGCTTAAGTGTCCTAAAATAAGTAAATAATATGTATTGTTTTTTAAAGCTTACGCGAACACTTCACATTGAAATGAAACAACTTTTACGAATCTACTCGCCTTTGTTTTACACATTACTTTTAATTAAAGTTTATCCTGAATCCTGAATTACGATCATAAAGCATATTATATCAAAAAATGTTCTCGATTTCAATTTTATATTAATTTTTCGTGTTGCAATTAAAACAAAGACATTATTGCTATGCTCTTTGAAATTGGTTTTCGTATGTTTAAGCAGCATGTAACTATTTCTATTTCGTAGATACTAAGGAAACATAAATCTTGAATCGAACAGACGCCGCCGCCGCTGCGACGAAAGCAAGTAAAAACCGCTTGCATCCTGAGAATTGCGTTTCTAACCAACAAGAACTCGGTGATAAACGGTTTACTGGCAACTTGTGCTGACTTGAAAAGTTATACCACACTTTTATTACTTATTTATTGACATAGAACACAGAATTAAGTTGAAGTTACAAACTTTTAAGGGTCTTTAAATAAACATAATACTTTTTTTTCGCAATTTCATCTCGAATAAATAATATTTTAGTAAAATGTTGCGAAAATCTTTTCGAGCGAGATTTAGTCTCGCACTTTCTAACAATACAGGTCAGACGCTCTACCAATTAGCCTATGTTGGTTCTATACTTACTTATCAACACTAGATAGTGTTACTTATAACTACTTATACGGTGCATCTACAACTAAAACAATGTGGGCCTTCATCATCATCATCATCATCAGCTTACTACCACCCCTCACTCAATACTGTGCAAGCCATAGTGAGAACTTTGATGTTTATATGGATATTATAAGATTTAGACCTAAACTAAATATTTTAACCGCTTCTGTGGTCTAGTAGTTAAGACCACCGGATACGGGACCCAGAGATCCCAGGTTCGATTCCCAGTGAGGGGTACATGTTGTATAGTCGGTTCAGCTGATGGTAGGGCATGTTTGTCTGCCTAGCTAGCTACCACCATCCATCTATATTAGTCGCACTTACATGCATGTTAGTAGCATTGTTGTCCGGCAGCAAGAGATAAGAAAGCCAGTGGAGGCACTGGCTCCCGGAATCCTTTACTACTGAGGAGTAGTTAAGGATTCGGGGTGAAGTGCGCTTCTACATTCGGCCTTAACATCATTTAGCATCAGGTAAGGAAAATAAAGAGTTAAAACACTCTTTATTGTGAGTGTAACTTGAACGTCTAATATTAGTACAGATAAAAACCTGCATTTGACCTTTCCATGCAGCCTTTTCTACTGTAAGATTCACCTCGACTCCGATCACATGTCGAATATTGGGCGCAAGCCAAGCTCGCATGCACGTAGCAAGTACTAATGTGTTTCTAGTGTCCAAACATTCCAATGCAATGCAAGCAAGCAACGATAAATGTTAAATACATTCCACAGACCCTATATAAGTAACAATAATATTTTGGAATATTATAACCGGGCAAGAACGTCTATTAAAAAATTGCTCAAATAAAATATCTTGTTGTAATTCTACAGTGTATGTTGAATAAGTCAATAACAAATCAATGAAAAGTTATTCAAAAACAATGGCCAAATTGGAGAAAGTAAGTTGTCCTAAAAAATTAATACTGGAATCAGGCGTTACTTTGCGGAAATCCATGGTACAAAAAACATATTATTTCAATATTTTTTTTAAAATAAATAAGTACTTATTTATTTTTAAGCTAAGATAAGTAACATTTAAAACATTTTATAACATTAATTACTCTTCGTTTAATGCTATAGCGATGTCCACGTAATTCCTACATACCTGATCCTTCATTGACTTGGATGTCTTCTTTAGTGATACTGAATTTTATACGACCTGTTTGGAAACCAAAACAAGCGGGACCAAAGCCAGGATCACCGCCAATACTAAATCGAAACGACTCCATTCATGTAACATAATATTTTACCGCCCCCAACGCATCGAATGTGTGAATATTTTATTCATGTCGCAATATGTCACGTCATCCCATTCCTAATAAAAGAGTTCTGATTTTGATTCATTTAATTGTTATATTGGGCTTTATCTAAATATGTAGCGAGAAATTTAACGCCCATGACATTGATACATTATAGCATCTCACCGTGTAGTCACCAGATTTAATGAAGATCACTACTAAAAAAAAGGCTGATGACAATAGTGAAAGGTATTATAGACAATGTTTAGAAATTACAACAGATGGGCACTCGCTTACTTTGTTTCCATGTAGTGTGTCAGATAGAGAAAATGCTTTGATAAGGTAGAACATTACATATATCCTAAGACAGCTCGGACAGTGAGTAGAGGTAAAGAGATAAACGATCATTATTAAATTAATGCAAGTCGTTGTTCATTGTAAGAAAAATGAACGAAGAAACATTGTTGGCAAACAATTTGAAAAATTAAAGAGACTCCGTGACGGTATCGCAATAATCATCATAGTCATTACTGATGATGCTGATTCAGTTTGATCATGATACTATAGTGGCTACAAATATGTTTGCTAATCTTTTGAAACATTCTTAACTGTTTTGTCTAAATATTGATGTACGAGACTTTACGAATTAATAACATCAGACGCAATAATAATCAGTAAACCAGAGATAACTTAAATGCATTTAATGCAAGATGGTGACAGATGTATTGCTATACATTGAAGAATGTGGCAACGATGCATTTTTACCGCAGACACAACTTCGTAGAACCAACATAGCCAACATACTCGTATAACATTTCGATACTGTATGACATTGGCTCGTAGAAGTTATATTGAACAATTTCCAATCCCATTTTATCAACGACTAGTAGGACCAAATAAAAAAATTAAAACAATACTATAAAACCTTTCTTATCAAAATAACATATATTCTATGTTATTAACAAGGAATGCAGCATTCTATCAGTGAAATAATTTTTGGAATTGGACCAGTAGTTCCAGAGATTACCCTCCTCAAGCAAACGAACTCACTCAAACTCACAAACTTTACCTCTATATTAATATTAAAATTTTTGACCACATGTTTTGCTGACTTTCGAATTATGCTGCCCTGGTTAAAAATATCACTCCTGTGGTCTTTAATAATGTGCCAAACTTCACTTATTAATCAATGAACGTTTTTACGCTTCAAATCTACTGAAGGCTTACTTGCTTATCAAATTTTGAAAATATTACAGGTATGGACTTAGCCCTTTTTACACTTCTCTCGAGTCAATCTAATTTGGTTCGCACTTGGGTCAAATCAAATAAACCTTGCTTACAGCTGCCGAAGCGAGCGCGTGACGAACGTTTTGTATTATAGAGGAATAATATGGCATTGAAGATGTAAACTTAATTTAGGATTCAGACTAGGATCTAGACATTAATGAACTTTTATTAACATAATATAGGTATAATCACAAAGAGCAAATCGATGGCGCAGTTGTTAACGCGCCCGGTCTGCGATTGCTAAGACTAAAGCAACTTTCTCAAAGGCCGGTCATCGGATAGGTGACCAAAAATGTATCATGTCAAGCTCTTCCGTGCTTCGAAAGGTACGTATAGCATTTGGTACCGGCTGCGGCTGTATTGGCAGTCCCACCCGCGTGGTGGTTTATGGTCGTCTTTCCAATCTACTCATAAAGAAGGCTTGTGCCCCAGCATTTGTGGGGACATAAAATGAGTTGGTGATGATGATAATGATGACGCTGATAATGATGATGATGATGATAGTGATGATGATGATAATCACAAAGCAGAAATACGAACATTAGACTGTTGACCATGTGCAGTTCTAAATAGAAGTTGAATTAACAAATTGACATTGATCAGTTATACTATGAATACAGAAATGGTGTCATCATCATCATCATCAGCCTATACTAGTCCACTGCTGGACATAGGCCTCTCCAAGTGCACGCCACCGAGCACGATCCGCGGCTACTCTCATCCAGCTCTTGCCAGCCACCTTGCGAAGATCGTCGCTCCACCTAGTCTGAGGGCGTCCCACACTACGTTTGCCGATACGCGGTCTCCACTCGAGAACTCGTTTACCCTAACAACGGTTGTCGGTTCTGCGGCTAATATGACCGACCCACTGCCACTTCAGCTTGCTGATCCGATGGGCTATGTCGATTACTTTCGTTCTCTGTCGGATCACCTCATTCCGAAGTCGATCCTTCAGAGAAACTTCGAGCATAGCCCTTTCCATAGCTTGTGAGCGACTTTAATTTGTGAACCAGCCCTACCGTGAGTGTCCACGTTTCGGCTCTGTATGTCATGACAGAAATGGTAATGTAACCGAAAATACGTCCCAAAGTTAAATACAGTCAAAATGTAAACTAGTTTTCTACAACGCAAATAACGTAACAATGAATAAAACTGTTAATGCAGTACATATCTAGACCTCACCGAGAGAAAATTAATTCCACAGCGAAATTTAAGCAAACAAAGCGCTAGTTCTCCTATCGAAAACACATGTAACTTGGCTTTAGCAAAAAACCGGGTCGCAAAATACAAGCTGCGCGACCACATTAATAATTTATCAGCCACATGACGGCTGTTTGCTAATAAAGCGCGGATTCGCTGGAAATATTAATAAAAGCAGCTTGCAACCGGAACTCGGATCGTCGGAGCCGGCGCCGCGGCGATGACAAATGACCGGTTGGGACTTGCATTTAGTTTCAATTTAAATTGAACAAATGAAACGCGGAATTATAAGCGACGGTTATTGGTGCATTTAAATCATCAATAATGCATTCTTAAATCATAACATTCTGCTGGATGGACCGCTCTCATCAGCAGCTTTTAAAAACTCTTTGGACCTTACGACATTTTGTTCAGTGTCAGCCCGCGACCACGTTTTGGGCCGAAACGTCGGGCGCTTTAAAAGTTATTTATTAGTTTAAGGTGCATAGAATATCTAGTAGTAGTTTACGTCAACCCCCTTTAAACATTTTATCAACAACTGAAAGACAGAAAATAAATGGAAAAATTTAAGTCTCTAAAAAGTTAAATATTGTCATCAACGAGTAATAATGTCTAAGTATCTTGAATAAATAGACACGGATAGTATACAGTTCTACTATAGTAACGTACATAGTGAAAGAAACCACATCTTCAGCAAAAGGTTTTTTCAGAGAGCTCTCAGCTTAATTTTCAAGTAGAATTGTTAAGCACAAAGCTGTCCGAAGCATTTTAAGCTTAAAAATTCATGAGCGCTTTTTTCTTGATACCGCGGGCCATACTGATTTATCGGCCGCGTGATGCTCACATTGCAAGCGCTGTCTCCAACGGAAATATATGGGCCTCTTTGTAGCACTGAAAGATGGGTAATTTCATTGAATTTATGAACGTATCAGCGTCGAAATTGCTATGTTGAAAATTCTGATGTGAAATTGCGATAAATATTTGGGTTAAGTGCGTAGTTGTAGATGAAAGTGTGGAAGGTTATAGTTAAATTAGTTTAAATACGTTTGTGATACCACTTTGCGGCGAAAGAAGCCCAAGTGTTTAAAACTTGAAGCTACATTGTTATAGGTATATGTTAAATAAGCGCAAGTTGATCCTGTACTTATTTATAAAGAGTAAAGTTTGAAAAATTATACTGATAAACGAGACTTTTCTTTCCAACAAGTATCGTTGGAATAAGAAATAACATTTTCAAAAAGACTTTAAAAACAGTTTATATTAAAAACAAAAGAATCTTTACCTTATTAGATTATTTTGAGCTATTTATCGAGTCCGCATAAAGTGTTTACTATGTATTTCTTTATGAAATTGCAATTATTACATTCATTCATGCATACGAGTATACGTCAACGTTAAGAGCTGAGTTTTGATCAAGTTAGAATTATTAATTTGTACTGGCGTGTAACGTCATATTTTTCATATCAAATCATAGATTTCGCCAAGACGGGCTGTTTTCAAACACCCGGTTACAGGTAATTAGGTAAAACTATTAGGTATTTTCGGGATTTATCGATGAAACATTTTAAGTTTTTCAGTCACTTAAAATGTTTGATGCACTTTTGAAGCTCGTTCGCGCAGTGCAAAGAGAAAACGTATAGTGTGGGACAATAGATCTCAATGGTGATCTTACTGAGAGAGGAAAACCTTGCCGGCCTACTAAGATAGGATAATACAAGGGTCAAACTTAAGAAACACTCGTTTGTTTTCTTCTAGACGAATGCCTATGGAGCGCTGAGAGCGATTCACTAAAGTTTAATAACTGTACTATAATAACTGTATTTCTAACACTAGCATTTAAGCAATTAGTGTTACTAACTCAATATGGACTACGGTCTGAAGTAAATTATTTGAATTGAATTGACAGGTATAAGTAACCGGCTTCTATTGCGTTTGTGTGCATCGTACCTTATGACCATTGTGATTGGTCTCTGATTTCATTTATAAAATTACATCGGCAACATAATGTTGGAGATAATGAAATATTATGGTACAACAGTTAATAGCTACAAAAGAAATCATCATTTAAATACACTTTTTAAATGCAAATATTAATTGGTCGTATTCTTATTTCGCGATTATCTCACCTCTTTTTCAGAATATTTCATACGGCCGGCCGAGAACATTAAACTTTATTGGGTGCTTATCCGAATATTTATTTTAAAAACTGTTTCCCTCCGACGACGGGAACTACGGCGGAGATGTAACTGGCGCACAGTATCGTGGAAGGCACTAAAAAGTGCCATTTTGCCTCGACAGCGTCCACAATATC
Organism: Eudonia mercurella; assembly: GCA_963082485.1. Classification (NCBI taxonomy): domain Eukaryota; kingdom Metazoa; phylum Arthropoda; class Insecta; order Lepidoptera; family Crambidae; genus Eudonia; species Eudonia mercurella. The sequence goes on along the minus strand of OY720023.1, from coordinate 20,135,633 downwards.
GTCACAGGCTGGGACGCAGTAAAATGTTTACAAAATGTCCCGCTTTTGTTGCGGTAGTGTTTGATATTGCTTTTGTATTGGCCGGTTTAGGTTCCGCGTCGGCGGTTTTCTTGGCCGTGATCCGATTCGTGATTTCGACATTGATACGCAAAAGTGAGTGTTTTATTCCCATTCTTTGTTAGTACACATGACCTAAGTCAGTACATTGTTATGTGGAGCCTTGACTGTGATTTCATGTCTTGATTTCAGAAAAATACGTTAGAAGTGTTTGAAACGACATGACTGTGATTTCATGACTTTAGAAAAATACTTTTGTAAATTAATGGAACAAGTAAGTAGTTTCATTTTTCACTGGTGCAAACTATGAGTGCCAATACGCAACAGGACTCGTCACTTACATGTGCTTAAACTATAATAAATTGGTTTTTAACTCTGCATAGTAACTAGTTAAAAAGAACATTTTGAACATGATAAAGAATAACTATTTAAACAATCATGGTCACTTGCAATAGAGTAATTATTAAAAGGATTCTTACCATGTTTATTATTTATGAGTATCCGATATTTCGGCTCAGTTGCATCTAGAGTGCGGTGTCGTGTTTACAGCCGGGGACTTCGACATTTGTGATCGCGTAACATATTTTCAAGCTTAATGTACAAGGGAATTGTGTGCCGTGAAACAAAATCGTAAGTTCGAATCACTTTGGCAAAAACAAAAATCACACGTCTTGTACCATGATAACTCACGACAAACTCGAACGGTGATTAATCTGTCTGATATTGATTTGACCGATTCTGAGCTTACAGTCCTTGAGAGAAAAATGAATTTCGCTATTGACCTACCAGCTAGACGTATTCCCTTTGAGAAGGTGATTGGGTCGGTTAAGGAGGGTATACGACGTTACAACATACCATCGGATGATGCGGACATTTTGAGGCAAGACATTGCCGTCGCGTTATGCCACGCAAAGGTTCCTAGGCCGAACATCACCTCTTCGGAATCGGCTGCATTAAACGACCTTCGGAAGAACAAAAATATAATAGTTCTAAAAGCTGATAAGGGCAATGCGACTGTTATAATGAACATTGTTGAGTACAATAATAAATTTTTTTATCTGCTTAGTGATGAAAAGACATACAAGAAAGTGAATCGGTTTGGTTGGTGGTAGGACTTGTTTGTCCGCCTGGCTAGCTACCACCATCTTATCTAAATATGTCGCCATAACATCAATGTTTGTAGCATCGTTGTGTTCCGGCAGCTAGAGATAAGATAGCCAGTGCCTCACTAGCTGAAGATCCCGGGTGAAGTGCGCTTCCACCAAATGGCCTTATCACTTAACATCAGGTGAGATCAAGGCACTGTGCTTACCCGTAAATATAAAAATAAAAAATTACAATCCTACGGCTAGATCGAATTGAAGCACTCAGGCACTTATAAAGGAATGCGGTGACGCTTTAGGCGATGACACACTTAAATATTTACTACGTTCGAGAAACGTTCAACCCCCTAAACTATATGGTCTGCCAAAAGTTCACAAACAAAACGTCTCCTTGAGACCGATTGTGAGCCAGATGATGGCTCACCGACATATGAACTAGCGAAGCACGTAGCGAGCGTATTGCAACCATTGGTAGGACAAACGTCGTCGTATGTAAAGGACTCCTGTCATTTCGTGGACATTCTGCGCCAAAACAGGGTTGAGCACAATGAGTTGATGGTCAGTTTCGACGTAGAATCACTCTTCACTAACGTGCAAGTAGCGGATTGTTTAGAGGTCGTTGAAGCAAAGTTACTGAATAGCTACATCCCGATGAATTACGCCAAATTATTGCATCACTGTTTGTTGGCGAACTATTTTGTATTCCAAGGTCAGAGTACTACCTTCAAATTGACGGGCAGTCCTGTGGCTCCAGTGGTGGCGAACATCTGGATGGAGTATTTTGAAGAGCACGCTATCGCTGTTGCACCTACGTCAATTAAGCTGTGGAAAAGGTACGTCAATGACGTTTTCTGTATACTTGCTGGTGGTCGACGCGATGTCAAGGTTTATTTGGCAAGTCTGAATGGTATACATCTGAAAAAAAAGTCACTTTTAAGATGGAAGAAAACAGTAGCTTGGCATTTCTCGACGTCATGGTGCGAGTGCAGGATGACGGTTCTCTTGGCCACTCTGTATACAGGAAAGCTTACACACAACAGTAAGAATCCCGTTAATAATTACTTTAAAATAAAGAATAGACGACATGGCATTCAGAAATTACCGTTTATAGATAAGGCGTTGTTGTACTTCACTGTGTTTACCGATATGGATATACCTAGACCGTATCCTGCCGCCTTTGTATGCATCGTGCCTAAGAAATAATAGGAACAATCGTTTCACAAAATTCATGATATTTGGCACTGGCTGGCTTTGACTATGGTTAGTCTAAAGTACAACCCAAATAAAATCAATACAAAGCTAAAGAGGGTCGAAAGGACGACATGGACGATATTCGAAAAAAAGTTGGCTGGGGATACTTAGAATTATAACAGAACACGTTCCAACAGTTTTTAGAATTTTCTGTGGTGTGGTGAAGGTTCCTGTGGAATAGTGTAGTCTTCGGGAACTAAGTCGCGGGCGACAACTAGTATTATTATATGTAACTACTCAATATCATAACAGTATTCAAACTTAAACAACTTGAACGTTCTTCGCAAAGGTATCATGTTCCTGTCGCTTGCCTTCTAAACACGAAACTTATTCATAGACCATGTGAAACTTATTACCTTAACCATAGAGGTTACATTGTAAAGACTAAAATAATCTTGCTGGTTTCACTGCCTCATGCGACTCGTAAAATTGACAAAACATAAGTACCATATCTAAGAGCCAACAACAATTTATCTTATGTATATAGCCGTTCAGTGTTAGTTACTATGAAACTTAGGTGGTTTAAGGCACTTGGCTCTGCAGGCGTCTATTTCACAAAGGCGAAACAGCAAGTTCTTTTTATACTTACTTTGGACGATACGTAGAAGTTTGCTTTCTAACATTCCACGAGCTACAAACAAAATGATAATGTGTACAAAAGTCATACTTACAATGAAATTGCAAAAAAATATACAAATATATGAATAATTATTTATTCAGTGTCACAGAGTAATACATGAAATAAAATAAAGATGAAATAGAATTAAAAAATCCAAAGTGACACAGAAAAGGTATCTCAGCATTTGTCAGAACACCATAGCAGTCCCGACGCTGATCTTCCGTGGAAACCTAGAACAGAGAACACCAGAAAACAACAAACAAGCAAGAGAAAACTTGCAAACAAAAAGTACTATAGGTACCACTATAATTAATAAGTACCACGATTATGCAACTATGCTTAGTGAAGTAGTTAGCAACCCGTTACAGATAATTACCATAATAATTAATCCGGCATATCATTTTGTAAATGTCGTTACATATATTAAAACTGTGGAGTTTCTGGCGCCCATTCTTCTCCTCAGCTAAAAAATAGACTTCCTGAATGGGTAGTAGATGAAAAAATGTTTGGACGATTCAAAAGCACTTTTCTAAAGTTTATTTTTGAATACAAAAAAATGGCTTTGAATTTGACTTTGAATAAATTGATACTGATGTCAATATATTCAGAGTACACCATTATTCTTACTACGAATATATTAGCTCCCACAATAAAATACGTGTGAAGCTAAACTGTATTATCCGTACATAAAACCTAATTATTTCTATACCGCGGCAGGCACCAACAGTTTGAATAATTCAGTTAGTTAGCGACTACGCGATAGGAGGCGCCGTCTCGTTACTATCACTTGTAAAGTTATTCGCGGGGCTCCACGTTGCCGGGTTGAAACCGCGAATAACGGGCCAAGTTGAAGTGGTTAGTTGACACTTCGCAGCAGGTCTTCCGACTGAGGTGTAACTGGTTGTGACAGTATCGCGACTCGCAACTTTGTGCGGCTATGAGAAGTCCACTGGCGTGGCTGTAAAGCCTTGCGATTGTGTGCTCGTCTTTCTAGAGTGCCTAGTATGACAGGTGACAGTTTGGCTGCGTTCAGTGTGCAGTCTGCCTCGCCAGCTTTTATTTTGTATATTTTGTTTTATATTTATTTATTATTATTATTATTATTTTTTTTATATTGACACGTCATAGTGACCACATCCTGCCTGATGGTAAGCAGCCGATGCAGTCCAAAATAATGAGAGCGCTCCTCACCGTGGAACACGCACGTTAACAAGCGCACCCATTCATGACGGCCTGCATAAATGCCGTTTCACGCCCCGCTTAAAAGACCCGGGACTATAGGAGCTGGGAAACACATGCGCCGGCAAAGAATTCCAAAGCCGAATGGTCTTGCAGAGAAACGACTTGCCAAATTTTTTGGTACGAGTACTGATTGTCTGTACAGTATGATGGTGGTTCCTAAGACCAGCACGTGTAGTCCGGGAGAGGAAAGGAGAAGGCGGGATTAGATCAAAAAGTTCTTCAGAACACTCACCGTAGTAATTCCGGTAGAAGACACTAAGAGAAGCAATGTCTCTTCGCAGCTGGAGGTCCTCTAGAGAGGCTGTAACCTCAGCATCTCCAATAATGCGTACCGCTCGCCTTTGCAGTCTGTCAAGTGCATCGAGGAGGTATTTAGCGGAGCCGTCCCAAGGTAGGGTCCTGGTTGGCTCGTCACACTGTTGTGTTCTTTATTTGTTATTTTTTAGTTTTTATATATTTTATATTTTTGTTTTTGTATTTCATGTCTTTTTTTATTTTTTTATTACTTATTCTATTTGTTATGTGAGAGTCAATAAATGTTTTTTCTTTCTTTCTTTCTTTCTTTCTTTCCTAGTACCAGTTTGTTTCATCATTCGATCACGTTAACGAAAATGAGAAGTTGAATAGAAAAAAAATACTTACCGCGTTTGTTACCTGGCAAGCAACCCTGAGTTTAAGAGGAGCTCGACGGCACATTGGTCAACGCGCCCGGTCTACGAGTGCTGAGGTTAAGCCATTTTCGCAAAAGCCGGTCATCGGATGGGTGACCAAAAACTTATCAACTCGATTCCTCCGTGCTTCGGAAGGCACGTAAAGCCGTTGGACCCGGCTACATGAGCAGTTGTTAACAACCACCAATCCGCATTGGGCCCTCGTGGTGGTTAATGGTCCTTACTCCGTATCCATCTACAGGGAAGGCTCGTGCCCCAGCAGTGGGGACATAAAATGAGCTGATGATGATGATGATGAAGCAACCCTGCTTCACGAGCTCATGCTCAAGGTGAATACGATTACAATGTTTATTATATAAATGGTCTCAGTAGGTTCAGAATGTATTTATTCACTCATGTGCTCTGGTTACTACAGAACAATTGAATTTTATTGTGTCTGGGCCCGAAAGCGTCTGTGTATCTATATAGTTACTCTCTGATTTTAATTTAATTATAGTAATGTAGCAACCGTGTAGTCAAAGTAATAAGTTGATTACAAAAACGCAAATGTTGAAAAAATTTCCACGAGCAGGATTTGAACCTGCACCCTTCTGACATTCTCTTGTGGAAATTTTTTCAACATTTGCGTTTTTGTAATTTGTTCGCAACGAAATTTGCGTTAAAAATTATTTGAACATTTATAAATAGCTTGCTTACTTCTTAACTGATCTTTAATATTTGAAAAAATATTATGATCGGATGTTAGTGACGGTAGTTGTTGACATTGAATGGGCGCCTTTGGCTTTCAAAGTAAAAAGTGTTGAATAATTTTGGCGGGTTGGTTAGAACCACGATAGCTCAATTGGAAGAGCACCTGACCCGGAATGTCAGAAGGGTGCAGGTTCAAATCCTGCTCGTGGAAATTTTTTCAACATTTGCGTTTTTGTAATTTGTTCGCAACAAAATTTGCGTTAAAAATTATTTAAACATTAATAAGTTGATATTAAACCAATCTCCAACAGCAACTCAGTGTAGGATATTTATAACCTTTTGACCGCCACAGCATAAATGCGACTCCGACGTGTCCTGTACGCCAAGCATCAATTCCGAGTAAAAACTTGGAATAGAGATTCCAAAATTTCCAAATTATTTTATTTTAGGTATTTGTATACTATAAGTAGTGCCGATCATTGCCGTCGATGGCGTACAAAACCCGCTATAACTGGTCGATTATAGCCGGCCGGGGCAGTCAAAAGGTTAAACCATTACAATTGTGACTCCAAAAAAAAGCACCAACATTCGTACAACAGTACCATAACATAACATAAGCGACCCTGACGCGACGGGACGTGATGACAGCGACTACAAAATAAATAAACAAAAAAAATAGCGTGTCCTGTCATACCATTTATATTTGGGGCTGAACGGTTGTCTTAGAGTCCCTTCACACTGGCATTTCTTTAGCGTAGGCGTTTGACAAACGTTTGCATAGCACTGACGCCGCGAGAAAGCAACGTATACGTTGAGTACATGAAGTTCGTGACCGTCCGTTCCGATCTGAACCCCTCGGAGAATCTAGCAGGGAATGGGGACATATAGCTAACATGTGTCAAGAGGGAACTCTTAAAATACTTTAACAATGTTTCTACTTTCGATCGTACGGCTTGCGGTACCCTTTAAGTTTCTCGCCGCTTCCAAACAAGTCTGGTGACGCTTGACGAAAAAAAAGTGTCACGAAGTAGACGGATGTAGTCACAATTGTACCAACGCTGCGTGTCTAAGCGTAACGCAGACGGCGCGCGGCGTGTGCGTTGCGTTATCGCAGCGTCTGCGCAGGATACACTACGACAACGCAACGCACAAGTGAAAAGGGCTCTTTATACCCTTTAGTTACGCCAATGTGCGGTTAATACCGGTGCTCTACTAAAAAAGAGCTACCTTTTTATTTTAATTAACAAACAATGGAAACAATATAAAATTTTTTTTTAATTTATTATTTATTAGAAAACCCTTTTTGTAACAATCATACTTATAAAACTCATTCATAACATTTAACCGATTACAGAGTTGACGAGTCATTCCTGGTGCAAAGATTGTCTGCAGCTGTTCAACGTGCAAACGCGGCAAGTGGTTTGGGCATCTTTGCACCTGGAATGGCGCGGGGAGGGTTATACGACAGAGACATTTTTTTTTTGTTTTTTTATTATTATTATTTTGTACTGAATTAATGAAAAAAAATATTTTGAATAAAATTTTGGAAGATATTAGAAACATTACAGAATTTCACAACATGGTAAATAATATTAAATACAGATTCATTGTTTGGTTCACATGAGCAGTACAATAACAAACTAAATATATTTATTTACCAACGCTTCATAACTTTGTAAAACCATGTCCACAGAACTTTGTGAACTGTGAGTTCGAACCCATATAACAAAATACCTACTATGTTATATATTTTTGTAATTTTTAGTAACGCCACTTATATATCTGCCGAAAACAGTTTGATTGATTGAAAGCAAATACATGCCTATTGAACGAATTGTACCACCAACAACGTCAACCGCAGATTAATTGAATAGCACGAGTTGGTTGCATAGTTTGAATTCGATTAATAATTGTTAGTATTTGGCTGTAGATACTATTTCTAAAACCTTTTAATTTAATCCAATAGAATTATGTTCAATAATAAAGTTCATTAAATGAACAAAGACTTTTCAAAGTGGTAATTTTGTATAACTTTTTAACTAACTTTAAAATGTTTAACGCAAACTGCTTAGTTTAAGTTTTGAAGCGTTGGTTGGTAGCCTAACCGATAATGATAATACCTAATATTATTATATAGCGCATTCATAATAAACAAAAATGAATCCTAGGCATAGGTAGCTAGAGATTAATTCATAATTGAATACGAAAGTACCAAAACTTGCTGACAAGGTCCATATTGTAGTTGATACAAATTGATAAAAAAGTTAATAATAAAAAACTTTCCGATTGGTATTGCTTATTTAATTTGTAAAGATTTTTTCTTTTCAAACTTAACTTACTTTATGAAATTGTGTAGTACCTATACTTATTTAATGAATATAAATTGGAAAGATATTGAAAATAATAAGAGATCTCAGTAAATAAATCTATGTTGGAGTAAATATTGTGATATATTTACTCCGCTATCAAATACTAGGCAATAACTCATTGACTGATTTTACAGAACTCAACAACTTTAGGCATTTATTATACTCTACCTATTATAGTAAGAATTTACCAGTTTGTATTTACACTGTGATAATTTTATGAAAATCAAAAGCCATTATAAACTTATTAGTAAAAAAACATAAAAAAAACAACTACCCTTTCACTTCCGCAAACCGTTGATACTTATCAGACTCCTTAGCTCACTTAAGGGGTGCTCGATAAGCCCAAGTACATATCATCAGCAGTGGGGATATAAAATGAGCTGATGATGATGATGATGATGATATATCATCAACATCATCATCATCAGCTCATTTTATGTCTCCATTACTGATTACGAGCCTTCCCTATGGATGGATAGGGAGAACGGGTCATAAACCACCACGCGGGCCCAGTGCGAATTGGTGGTTGTTAACGACTGCTAATGCAGCCGGCACTAACGGCTTTACGTGCCTTCCGAATCACGGAGGAGCTCGAGATGATAAATTTTTGGTCACCCATCCGATGACCGGCCTTTGCTAATGTTGCTTAACCTCAGCACTCGCAGACCGGGCGCGTTAACCACTGCGCCATCGAGCTCCTACACAGCCTAAGTACACGCCACAAACTAATGTCAGCCGAAGTCGTTGCGGCCGTCGCGCCGTCAACATTGTCTGGAGCTAATTCACAACGTATGCCTCGTTAATTATATTTAACTAACAGGGACTTCGCCTTTTTGAATGGCTCGTATAGAATGTGTAATATGATTTTTCCAGCAATGATTTACACTTTTTTTACTTAATTTAAGGACGTCTAGTCGCATTTCTAATTAATAGTATGAAGCAATAAAAGAAAAACAACTACCCTTTCATATCCACAAACCGTTGAAACTTATCAGATTCCTTAACCCACTTAGGGGGTGCTATCTCACCGTTACGACACTGCATGCAAAACAGTGGCAACATCGCGATAAGCCCAAGTACACACCACTAACTAATGTCGGCCGAAGTTGCTGCGGCCGTCTCCGTCAACATTATCTGGAGCTAATGCGCAACATATGCTCCGTTAAATGTTTAACTGATGGCTCGTATAGAATGTATAATATGATGTTTCCAGCACTGATTTAAAAATTTTTTCAACTAAATTTAAGAACGTCTCGTTGCCATTCTAACTTATAGAACGAAACAATAAATGATAAACAACTACCCTTTCACTTCCGAAACCGTTGATACCTACAGACTTCTTAATCCACTTAAGTGCTTTCTCACCGTTACGACACAGCATGTAACACAGTGGCAACATCACGATAAGCCCAAGTACACGCCACGAACTAATGTCGGTCGAAGTTGCTGCGGTTTTTAAACAATTTGTCCACTACCTGGAAGAACACTCTATAATTCACGATCGCCAATACGAATTTCGGCCGAAACGGTCAACGCGTGATCTTCTAGCGTACGTTGCACATCTCTGGGGTGAGGCTATTGACAAGCGTGGTGAGTCGGTGGCTGTTAGCCTTGACATAGCCAAGCCTTTTGATCGGGTCTGGCACAAAGCTCTTCTCTCCAAGCTTCCGGCATACGGTCTGCCTACTCAATTCTGCAACTGGGTCGCTGGTTTCTACATGAGCGTAGAATCCGTGTCCTGTCTGAAGGATGCACTTCGCGGTTCATGTCAGTGAACGCTGGTTTTACTCAAGGTTCCGTTCTGTCCCCCACGCTGTTCCGTCTGCATTACAATGATATGCTTAAACTTGTAAATATTCATTGCTATGCAGATGATAGCACAGTGCATGGGGGATATAACGGTCACCCAGCGGCTGGGCGGGTTGAAACCGAAGCCAATCGAGGGAAACTTGTCATTGAGCTCAATCGGGTATTGGACCTCATATCTAAATGGGGTTCCAATAATCTTGTTGAGATAAACGCCAAGAAAAACAGTTGTGTGCGTTCACGGCAAAAAAGTCTTCATTCCTTCCCCTTTCTACACTTCAGGGTACATCTCTAAGCCTGCAAAACAGTATCAACAATCTCGGTATGACGATTCGCGACATGAACTTTGGTTCAGGTCGCGAACTCAGGACTACATCGAAGCCGTGATCAAAACAGCCTCACGAAAACTCGATATTCTGAACAGGGTGCGGTGATTCTTACGCCTGACCAGTTGTGCGTTTTGTACAAGACACAGGTACGGTCTTGCGTGGTGTATTGCTCGCACATCTGGGACGATTCCGCAAAGTACCTTCTCGATGCCGCATTATCGGCAACGCAGAAGTCACAAATACTCTCGAATCTCTGCAATTGCGTAGAGATATTGCGTCACTCAGCGTGTTATACCGCTAATACCATGGCGAGTGCTCTGAAGAATTCTTTGACTTCATCCCACCTTCTTCCTTCCTCCATAGGAGTACACGTGCTGCTCTCCGGAGTCTCCGCTTCACTGTCTCAAATATTTCATCGCGCACTAAGAAATTTGTTGACTCGTTTCTCTGTCGCACCTCCAAAACATGGAATAGTTTGCCAGCACACGTTTTCCCTCCTTCCTATGATATGGGGTCCTTCAAACGAGGCGTGAAGAGGCACCTTGTGGGCCGGCAGAGTGAGGGTAACTGATGCTGCGTTGTTTTCACGCTGCACTAGTTGTCGTCGCATTTGGATTCCATATTCACTTAACATCAGGTGAAATGAAGTCATTTGCCGTGCTACGTATAAAAAAAAATAGTATGAGGCAATAAAAGAAAAACAACTACCCGTCACTACCGTAAACTGTTGATAACTATCAGACTCCTTAACCCACTTAAGGGGTGCCATCTCACCGTTACGACACTGGATGCAAAACAGTGGCAACATCGCGATAAGCCCAAGTACCACGCCACTAACTAATGTCGGCCGAAGTTGCTGCGGCCGTCTCCGTCAACATTGTCTGTCTAGAGCTAATTTGCAACGTATGCTCCGTTAATTACCTATTTTTAACTAATGGCTCATATAAAATGCATAATATAACTTTTCCAACAGTAGTTTAGTATTTTGTTTTACTAAATTTAAGAACGTCTTGTCACCATTGTAACTTATAGAACGAAGCAATAAAAGAAAAACAACTAAACTTTCACTTCCACAAACCGTTGATACTTATCAGACTCCTTAACCCACTTAAGTGCTATCTCACCGTTACGGCACTGCATGCAACACAGTGGCAACATCGCGATAAGCCCAAGTACACGCCACGAACTAATGTCGGCCGAAGTTGCTGCGGTCGTCTCCGTCAACATTGTCTGGAGCTAATTCGCAACGTATGCTCCGTTAATTATGTTTAACTAACAGGGACTTGGCCTTTTAGAATGGCTCGTATAGAATGCATGGATGTTTGGTTGTAGCTCGTAGATTAGCTGTGTTTTTACAAATTTACATGTTAAATAAATGCATAAACAAGTTATCTATACTATAATATTTCTACTGTAATCATAAATAATATAATATAAATCTATACTAATATAATAAAGCTGAAGAGTTAGTTTTTTTGTTTGAATTATAATAATCGCGCTAATCTCATAAACTACCCGTCGGATTTGAACATCTAGAACTAGTACTACGACATCAGGGAAAAGGTCAAAATGACTGCAGAGTTTATCATTTTACTGAAATTCATAGATCAAGAAATCTTAGCAATGCAGCACCTTAGTGATGTCAAATTACTATTTTAACTTTAATGAAAATTCTGTTTTTCATCATTTCTTATATCAATAAACTAAATTACTATACTAAAATAGTGTGGACAAATAAAAATGTGACAGATTTTAAAATATAAATTTTGATTTTTTTTCCTACCATAGATTAAGATTATGCTGTACTGTAACTAACACATCAATATGCACTTAGTATGGTCTGAAATAAATGATTTATTATTATTATTCTCTTTATTTTTTTCTTTCGTAAAACTAGATTTTTGCAATATTTTAATATAAAAACCTAATCCTAGAGTACCACCAGCAGCGGGGCAGGGCAAACTAGCATAGTAAATTTTCAAACAAAAAATTTACGATGACGATTTACACTCATGATTGATTACTATGGAGTTTAACGATGTTGTTAAAAAAGATAATAAGTTTTTTTTAAGTGACATCCCTACACCCATAGCAGCCCATGTCAACATTGTCTTGCGAAGTAATTTGTAGCGTGTGTGCTCCTGTTCCAGTTAATTGTATTTAACTATCAACGGTTAATTGCTTTTGAATTAGTTTTAAATGAGTATTTGAATGAGAATGGTACAGTACCAAACCCTGTCAGGGTTCGCTCCTTTAAATACTATGAAATAATAGCCAGTCTTATTTTAATCAAGGCAACTTAAAGATATATATGTGCTTTTGATCCGTCCTAACATTTTTTTATTTACTATTTATGGTATATTAAATTTAATTCAATAAAAAACTCACAACGTTCTCAAAAAATAAATAAGTGGCACATTTGAAGACTGATGAAATTTAAAGAAATAAATAAATAAATCACATGGGGAGAAGTTTTGTTTCAATAGTGTAATTTTTATAGCCCGTGTGGTGCCGGGGATAAAGAATTGCACCACCCCATATCTTCCCGAGGGTGTCGTAAAAGCCGACTAAGGGATCGTTCCAGAGGATGGGCAGCAGCATCTCTCTGAGGTTACTCTTAATCAACTGCGATCGCCAACCCGCCTGCCAAGCGTGGCGATTACGGCAAATACCCCTCATGGAGATCCGTGGGGGAGGCCTTTGTCCAGCAGTGGACGTCTTTTGGCTGAGATGAAGTGTAATTTATGCAAATTTTCTTTTTGTCAGTAGGTGGTGTTGAAGTGCCCGAGTTTGGCGAGCTGATCACTAACCTCACGGTGCCTATAGGACGAGACGCAACCTTCGAATGTATAGTCATAAATCTCGGGAACTACCGGGTAAGTAGTACTATTTTTGTAAGAACCTTTCTTTTAATTTATTATCAGAAAGAATACATACATTTTATATTTTGATATGTGGTACCGGTTAAAGCTCTTGGGTTTGTTTATATCATTTTTATTAATTAAATGAATTTGTTTTATTTCCTGAATTCATTTATAATTATAACAAAATAAGTATTTCATTTATATTTATTATTCTGAAGTGTTGTTGTAGTATACAAGTGTAGTATACATTTGCTATACTACTCGTATGTAAAGATAGATGTTGATGGAAATAAATCGTGGTACTTATCATAATTATCACAAACAAACAAATACTTTTCTTATTATCACTTAAGCCTATGTATGTATATGTATAGGCGATACAGCCTTCCAAGAACACAATCAAGTGCCTTTTTATGAGTATGAAAGTTCTTGTGATCGATTCCCATAAAAAAACATAAATAATTATTACGCTATTGATTTTTGATTATGCTTGAACTTAAACTAATGGAGTTTAAAAATATTGCAAAGTATTTTGAAAACTCCCTATATCATAAAATCTGAAAGAAATAAAAGAAAGGAAGTATTTTCCACGTTATAAATCATGTATGTTTGATAGAACATCAAAATGCATATCGTAACATCTTGTAAGTTTAAAACAAGACATTTATCGCTAATGACGATCTTATACATCCCCCATTTCGCAATACACATTTGCATAATATTTAGCATCATCTTCTGTGATGATGATAGTATCTTCCATCGCTGCATGCGTCTTACATGCAAATTTATTCTTAACTACACTAACTTGAGCAACTTCGAGCCATGTGCTTCAAATAATTTTGTACTTTTAAATTTTCCAGATGGCCATTCTTTCAGTTTCTGTAAGCTATCAGCCAGTTGTCTATTTGAATATTGCGCATGCCAGTTCATATATTTTGAATACGGACATTGGCATGCACTTCGACTGAACTGAAGTTCAATGATTTTTCAGCATAAAATACATTTTGGCGGATAAGGAGTCAGTTTTAGTAAAGTAAAAAAAAGTACTTACTTACTTAAAATTTTCAGGAAAATAAACAAAAGCCAAATCACTGTGTTCTTTTTTGAACATTTCTGTCATATCCAACCTCTTAGATGCTTAATTCTAGATAATTCAACAGACATTAGCGTTTTGGCATTTGCTCATCTTTCGGATGGATCATCGTAAACCACCTGTGTGTTTTGCGATTAAACTACCAGTCTAAGACTCAGCAGTCCCAGGTTCAGACTATAAGTAGACTGGGTGAAAGGATACCTCACTAGATGAAGGTTCCGGGTGAAGTGAAACTATCAGGGGGGTAACCACGAGCTCTTATAGCAGTATTATTGCAGTTGTGAAAACGAGACGCGTGTAGCGGCGAACATACACGCGTCTCTTTTCCACAACTGCAATAATACTGCTATAAGAGCTCATAGTCAGGGGGCAGGGGTGATAAAGGTCGAGCGCTTCTTCATTTCAGAATAAATGAAGATATTCATCCTGTATCCTCCTACATACAGGTAGGCTGGGTGAAGGCCGACACAAAAGCGATCCAGGCCATCCACGAGCACGTGATCACGCACAACCCCCGCGTGTCGGTATCCCACAGCGACCACTCCACCTGGTACCTCCACATCAAGAGCGTGCAGGAGGAGGACAGGGGGCAGTACATGTGCCAGATCAACACGGATCCTATGAAGAGTCAGGTAATTTCAGGTTTTGCTTACTAGCCACGCACAGATACTCCACCAAACACGCACTCAAGCAGAGACACACCAAATCACTCACACATTCCCGTAAACCATTACACAACACACTCCGTAACTCAGTTAGTTCATAGTATTTATTTTTTATTTTTTGTTACATATTGATTTTTGTTTGTTGATAGCTCATTGTTTAATTGTTCAGCTCCAAATTATATATAAATAATATTAGTATACCTATTTACAGCTCTTAAACCGAAGTCTGCGGGTAGGGGGTCTGGTGACCTGTAGATACAGATTTCCTTCTGGAAACCTATTTCAGGCTCCAGTTCCTCACAATTTGGGCTTTTACTAATGTTTTTTCAAATATAGTTTTAGCTTTAAGTACCCAATTGTGAAGAAACAAAAAAATCTTTTATTATTATAATTATAATTTTGATCATTATTATGAATTATGAAAAATATTTATTTAATTGTGACATAATATCAAGACGCCTAGAAGTTACCACGACGCTGCCTGGGGGGAGGGTTTTAAATCTCACCGGTGATCTCGATATCAAAAGTGACATGAAATATAGGGCCTTACAAATAAACAAAGAATAAGCTCCAAATAGTTATTCCATGTTTTGTTCCCGTCATGTAAAAGTCATTTCAAAGTAGAGTAAAAGAGACCAAACACGAAATTACTATTTGGAGCTTATCCTCTGTTTATTTGTAAGGGGGATAATATTTTAAGACGAGCATTTGACACAGTTTTCGTCGCCAAAAATAACATAGATTTTCATTGACATTTTACGAGATAACAGCTAAGAAGCAAGTGGTCCGTTTTAAATTGTTCATAAAGACTAAAATCAGTTGCTGACACTAGTTTTTATAATTAAAGGAAAAAATTGTCGATAATTAGGACAAATATCGTTCGATTCGAATTTTCAGTGACAAATAATAATTACCGTACCCTTAAATAAGGGAAAAAGATACCATAGCGTAAATGATATCAAAGCGTGAGAATTAGTCAGCAGTTCAAAAATCGTCCTTCTGTTCTTCCGTGGACACCTCATACCTAGGTGTAATTCCGATTGTTGATGCCAAATAAATCATCATCACCATCTCCGCCGAAAGACTTCCATTGCTGAACAAAAGCCTCCCTTTAGGATCCACGACGGCCGGTTTTGTGCTGCTCGCATGCATCGGCTACCCGCGACCTTCACCAGATCATCGATCCACCTTCTTGGAGGCCTGCGCACACTAAATAATGACAAATACATAAAACAAACAAATTAATGGATATGACTCCAAAATTATCATAATTCAGAAGGAATGTTAAAAATTGTACTGGTTTAAATACGCGTAATTTTACGAACGGTATTTATACAAGTACCTTCTCTCATCCGGGGTCAGGACTGGCTCGGACTGTCAAGAAGGTGTGGTGAGATAATTTATTCGAAATAAGTTTTGAGTAGGTACCTAATTTATACCTATATGGGTCGGGGGATGGGCTGTGTACAAACTCATGTTGGCTCCAACACTCGGATATGTTAAAAAATGTGCTTAATTCAAATGAGTAATGAGGTGTTTGATTGAAAATACAATATCTTGAGAATTCATACTATCTGAAAAGATACAAAACCATTTATTCTTTTTCAATTATTCGCTTTCCCTTGCTTGTTTTATTTTTTTTATAATTTGGCGTTATAATTTATACAGTTCATTCCAATGTATATAATTTATCTCTTACAGTTTCATATCCCTTTAGATTTCGTATTATGTTCATAATATAAATATTGTCCAAATATTGAGCAGTGAGCACCCTTTTTTGGTTTTATAAATAGATGTAAATATCATAAGAGCAAGTCATTCTACACCTTTATTTAACATGTAGCAGTCGAAAAGAAAAAATGTCTTTATTGACAAGACATTTAAGTTAAAAAGAACTACTAATATTGAAATGATTGCCATCTTTTGTTCTCCATTGACCTTTGTTGCGAAGGGAATAAGGCTTCTGAAGTATCAAAGTGTATGCACATTATTACCCGTAATTGTACCACTTAAGCGGCAAACAAGTATTCGGCCGACATCATGGAAAATTGCTACAGTTTAGGTAACAATTACATGCCTGGAGGTAGCACGAACATCTTTGGACATAATCGGCTCATTTTGTATGAAAATGAATGCGCAGTAAATATTTGTAGCAAATTAGACACTTGCAACTGTCACTACTTTTTATTTTCATTTATAACTAGCTATAACTATAACTAGCTAGCTATGACTAGCTGACCGGCGGACTTCGTACCGCTTTGACAGTTTCCATGACAACAAAACAAACAAATCATTCTTCCGCTTAAGAACACCCGTATCCCATGATGGACCCCTATAGCAGCGCTACCTATCGGGTCCAATTGTAAATCTAAACCATTCTCGAATCCACTTGAACGCACACAGAATTTCATCCAAATCGATCCAGTCGCTTAGAAGGAGTGCAATAACACACACACGCACAAAAGATTTATATACAACGTGTAACAGAAAGGTGTGGTCAAAATGAAATGATCCAAAGTGTGTCCGATTTAGATCTTGTATGAAGAGTTACCAAAATATAATTATTAACTTTATTTATTTATCGTGCAATTTTTAATTAGATATTTCTATTGTGACGTCACATCAAAATGAACAAGTAACACCTAGCTAGTAGTTTAGTAACCTCTGTGTACTTACATTTATGATCACTGCTGCTTACTTATGCGCGCCTGACGCGCATGATTTAACTAATATCAATATTTATTTTCAATTGCATGACAACTTAAAGTTAATAATTATAATCTAGACCGGATACACATCGGATCTTTTCATTTTGACCACACCTTTCTGTTACACGTTGTATATAAAGATGTTACAAACTTTTTCGTGACTATGTTTCTTTTTTTCTCGGTTTTCATTGATGTTTGACATCGTTTTATGTTGCATTAATAAGATAGCTTTATCGTTTGTATCGGTATTCTGTTCGAGCTTATTTTAAAATAATCTTTTCTCATTAATCAGCGCGTTTCAAATTCATTTAATTACAGTTCATAGCCCGTAACATTTTTTAAAAATTAATTAACAGTCTGTGTTTGAGGCACGGTTATTATCAAGCAGCCATAGTAAAATCTTTATTTATTCACTAGATAATGGTGACTGATAAAAAACGTTTCATGGAATTGAAGGCTTTTCACCTAACTTTACATTACTACACTTAGCTTTCAAATACGAAACGCAGGTTGTCTGTAGACTGAAGACTCCTTGTGTGCGGGATTTAAATAGAATATTACGTTCGTCTTTTGTTCGCGCAAGAAAACCAGGTGTTCAAAACAAATTGCTGTGCAATTTTATCTCTTCTGACGTAGGTAATTCAGTCACAATTTACAAGTGTTGCTTAAGTTTGATGATCACTGAAAGTTGAATGCATAAGCGTACTTGAGGCATCAAAAAAGTTACGAAAAGTCAAATCAAATTTGTGCATTCATATTTTTAATGGTGAGCGTATAAATGAATGATCTTTAGTTACTTATTTGATGGGTAACCCATCCGGTGACCTGTAATTTAGTCACAAACAAGTGTTGTTTACGGTTAATGATCACTCAAAGTCGAAAGCATTGAAAATAGTGTCAACTTTTGATACTTTTTAAGGTGCTTGAGGCATCAGAAATGTTACGAAAAGTTAAATCAAAAATGTGTATGCATATTTTAATGCTGACCGTATAAATAAATGATGATGAATATGACATGATTTTTAGTTTCTTATTACTCATCAATTGATGGGTAGGTACCCACCCGGTGCCCAACATTGAGAAAATTTTTAACTTATAAGATCGAAACCCTCATCAATTGATGGGAATAGGTATCCATCCGGTACCCGGCATTTCGAAAGTTGCTGAACTCACAAGATCGATATCTGAATAATATAGATATGACTACCAGTGAGTAGTATTTGTTTTCATATCTTGAAACATGCTTAGACCTAAGTTTTTTTTGTAGATGGGCTTCCTAGACGTCGTGATACCCCCCGACTTTATACCAGAAGAAACATCGGGGGACACTATGGTGCCAGAAGGTGGCACAGCAAGGGTCGCATGCAAGGCTCGGGGGGTTCCTCCCCCCAGGGTCATGTGGAAGAGGGAAGACGGCCAAGAGATCGTTGTTCGGGACCAAACTGGTGCAAAAACCAAAGGTGAGAAATAAACTTTCCGGCTACGTAATAAATAATACTTTCAAAAATGTGTTCTGCTGATAAAATCATTGGTTACTGTGACGTTTTTGAATATTTTGATTAAGTACAAAATTAAGTTTCTTCTCTGAGAGAATTTAAACAGTTATACAAACATTTACCAAAACAGATTAAGATATTCAACAAAAAGTTTATTAATTATTTTAAAAACACTGTTCAATTCTTTTTAGTAACAAAACCAATTATAAATTACAAGATGAACCAATTACTAAGCGGTTGGTATTTAACGTAGGTAACACGAAACCGTTATTACTGGGGATCAGGTTTACCTAATTCTAATATTAACGGTAGCTACTAACTTCACAATAATAAGTTATAATTAAATATTCCTACATAGGTACTAGTATTAGCTGGTGCAACGTCATCATAATTAGCCTAATCATATATAGGAAGGTAATTCAATTAATACCTAAAAAATATTACTGCGTTGAGAGATAATAAATTCAAAAGTATAGTTATAGATAATACTTATTAAAAAGCTATTGATTCAACATCTAATTTTATAAAACATCTAGTTTTTTAATAAATAGTATTGTTCAAGTTTGTTGACTTGCATCCAGTGGATCATGCACTGTTTGCTTGACAGAGAGCGCTGTTTCACGGTTGTCAGCGCCTTAAGGGTGCGCCGTCCGTAAGTGACAAGTGTCATATATTTTATTTGAAATGTCTTCGTCCATATTTATTTGATACCGCGCGGCCATACTAATTTTGTATGGAGAATTTAACGTGTTAATTTGAAAAATAATAATTTAAAAATCGCTCGATAAATCGAAAATGTGAGACGGACGATTTGTTGTTTAGACCATTGGTGATTGTTTAGACAAAATCAGAGGTACAATAATTTAGATAAACTATAAGATATCAACTAAACGCCGCCGCTCGTTGTCATGATTTTTGCCTAACTTTAAATGATATTGTAGAAAAAACTATAGTGTGTTATGAATTTATGGATCGGTCTTATTGTAAACACGTTCCCATTTATACTAAATACATATTTTGTTTATGTAATACGATAGTTTTTCATCATATATCAACTTAACCGGGACTACACTTTTGGCTTTTTTTGGTCGGCGCACCCTTAAGTACAACCAATAAACTGAAACTTGAGCTTTCGCGAAACCTCAAACTTCTGCCGCGTGTGAAAACTCCCCTTACCATTGTCCAATCAGCTGGTCACGTCTTACTTAGGTTAACCCTTCCGCGCTCCTCCAAAGGTCTCATAACTGGTCACGTAGGAACAATTTCGGCGAAATTTCTTTATAGCACCGTTTACGAACAGCACCACACAAAAGGGTTGATATTCGATAACATTTACCTACTTCATATTATGTTAAGGGTCGAAAGCTCAGTTCTATAGGTTTTATTTTGTTGCGTTTCGTTTACAGTGTGGTACCTACTATTAGTAACACATGGTAGCTTTTAGTATTATTAAAATCGTTAGAGATACCAATGTGTTTTTAATAAAGGCCGGCCTTCGGATGGGTGACAAAATATTTATCATCTCGAGCTCCTCCATGCTTTGCTTCGGAAGGCACGTAAAGCCGTTGGTCCCGGCTGCATTAGCAGTCGTTAACAACCACCAATCCGCACCGGGCTCGCGTGGTGGTTAATGGCCCGTTCTTCCTATCCATCCATAAGTGAAGCTCGTGCCCCAGCAGTGGGGGCATAGAATGAGCTGATGATGATGATAATATTATGTTGAGGATCGAAAGACCAATTCTATAGGTTTTATTTTGTTGCGTTTCTTATACAATGCGGTACCTGTTATTAGTAGCACATGGCATCACATAGTGTTATTAAAAACCGTTAGAGATACCAATGTGTTTTAAATAAAGTCACCAAGTAAAAGCATTTTAAGTATTTCATTCTGTAGGCGTCTAAAGTAAAACTAAAGTCAAAATTTGAGGCCAATACTTGTGTTTTTTTGTAGGTTGGAAAAGGAAATGAAGTTTTTGTTATGTAAGGTGTTTGTTATGCTCAAATAAAATTATAAATAAAGCGGAAATATTATTAATATTATAGAATTTTAGTACTGTCATCATGGTGTGTTCGAGGACCAGGTTAAACAACATCGGTGACAGGACATCCTTTGAGAGGGTAGAAAGTAGGGGAGTTTAGCGTCTTGTTGTGGAGGTCAAGATCTACTACGGTTCACTGAACTAGCGGAGTTAGTAGTATTATAAAATATTACAATAGCAACACGATTTTTTAAATCGTTTTAAATGTTTTTTACTTTACAATTTTCATTTTACTGCTATTAATAATTAAAGTAAATGGCATTATAAGCTCACTAATTAAACTACAGAATTGATAATTATATATCCCACACTACAAGCACAATTTTGTGCTACAATTGAGTTCAAAAATCCAGCGCAATTTTTTCTCCATTTATCTTATAGTCTATTTGAATAGCGCAAGTACGCCATTGTTTTTCCGAATATGTATAATAATACGAGTGTCTGTGTGACCGCATTTGTGTTCCCACAATGAGCCGTGAGACCGTTCTCGGGACGAGTTTCGAGTCCGAGTATTGTTTAAAGTTTGCCGTAATTAGTACAGTTCTGCTGAATAGAATCCTACACCTTATTGTACTGAACTGTTTTAAGGGGGTTATTGAAAAAACGTTATGCAATTATTGCATTCCTTCCGTATAGAAATAAATAAGGAAATAAATAAAGACAGAAATGAAAGAATAAATGAAAAGAGAGAAAGTATGAAAGAAATAAGAAAATAAAAGAATAAAAGAAAGGAGAATGAAAGAAAGAAAAAAAGAACTTTTATAGACTGAACACACGACGACGTACATTTGAAGCACCGGTAGCTAAACGGATAAATCGGATTGAATGCCAGAAATCAACAGAATGATTCATTTCCCAAAGCTTCGTTAGAATACTGACGTAAGCCCATACCTATCACAAGCGTATCAGATATCTGGATGGGTTAATAAGACTATTAATAATGTGTTGATAGGGCATTTAAACGATTTTTAGAATAATTTTTTAGAGATTTTTCTGTGGCACACCATAGATAGTGTGGTGGCCTTATTTTGCAGTCCACTCACTGAGGTTGGAACGCTTACAGAAGCGTTTCATTTCGCACATGGCTCGCAGGAACGGAATATCAAGGACAACACGCTCATATAACAAAATATTGCTCTTTTTAAAAATGCTCTCTTTAGAAAACCGTAGAACTACTGCCCCAATGCCTCTAATCATTCGCTTTACCGGATGAGACTGTTCACATCGACGCCAGCTATCCTGAGGGAAACTTTGGACGGAACCTGCTACTAGATGGTTCGATTAGTCTTTCGCCCCTATACCCAGTTTCGACAATTATATACAATTGTTGATGATATTATTAAGTGTTCTCAGTTACTGTATAAATTTAGATTTCGCGTTTCTAAAAGAAATCCTCGCAGCTCCATAATTCCGCTATATCCACCCCGCAAATCAGTCCTAGGTTTCAACTCTCCAATACCAAGGTTGAGCAAGCTCCTTAAAGCTAGCTAGCAGAGAGGCCAGTAGGATTTCTTAAAACCTCCGCTCCGCTGCAGTGGACAGGGATTTGCGAACTAGTTAAAAGATTTATACATTTTAAATTCGAAGCGGAGCGGGGAAGCGCGCCGCACACTAAAATGACTCGTTGCGTGAACTTGGCTTAGCTCCGTACAGTCTGCAACTCCGCTCCGCATTACTCCCTCGCTCCGCTCTGCCGCTCCGCTCCGCTCCAGTAGACATGAAGCCTAATACATAAAGCTGTATTATTGAAGCTGCCTGACCATTGAAGCGGTACGAAAAAGCGAAAAAATATTAACCAATAGGATTGCATTAAATCTTCTACTCCTCCTACTCGCTCGCTCCGCTCCGCTGCTTCACTCCGCGTCAATGAACTAGTTTACTACTACTACTAACTACTACTACTACTACTACTACTACTACTACTACTACTACTACTACTACTACTACTACTACTACTACTACTACTACTACTACTACTACTACTACTACTACTACTACTACTACTACTACTACTACTACTACTACTACTACTACTACTACTACTACTACTACTACTACTACTACTACTACTACTACTACTACTACTACTACTACTACTACTACTACTACTACTACTACTACTACTACTACTACTACTACTACTACTACTACTACTACTACTACTACTACTACTACTACTACTACTACTACTAATTCGTTTTGTTTCTTTATTTTTCTTTATTTTTTATTTTTGTTTCCTATTTTTCATTTTTATTTTTTTATTTTTACCTTAAAAGATTGTTACACTAAGTTAAGACAATTGTTGCCTGTTTTTATGTATGTGTATATTATTCAAGCACTCGTTAACCTTAAATAAATAAAATAAAAAATAAAAAACTATTACTATCAAATAATAACTAAAGATTTTATGAAAACGACTTTTATGCTTTTTCCTTCGATCTCGGGCTGCAATAGAAAATGATTTAGCTACATTAATGTTGTAGCGATGCGGTCAACAATGAAACGCTAGCCTGTGCTGTAAGTTTCAAACCACAACACACTGCGGTTATTTAGCTCGAGACCGCTATGAGACGTTGCTTTTAAATTGCTCATAACTAAGTCCTTAGCAAGCGGTATATTATTATCTAAATTCCTTACGATATTAATTACTTAGCCATTTCATTCCTAAGATATTTTAAAAATAGATTTTATCATGACTTTTGACCGTAATTTAAACAAATCAATTACATACTTTAGATTTAAGAAAACAAAAAGTTGGATATCTCGGCCATGTCTTGCGACATGAGAGATACCAACTTCTCCAACTAATAATGATGGGCAAATTAGAAGGCAAGCGACGAGCTTGAAGATGGAAAAATCGTGGCTACGAAACATCCGTGAATGGACGGCTAGGTGACGTTTCGGACACAGTATATTCGGACACGTGTCCGAATTGACACTTTTTAATTTTATTACAAGCATTGTTAGGGTTGAAGCCCTATTTTGCTTGGCGCGAAGTTCGCTGAGCTGACGGCCAACCTCTAGTATTGGTCTCTCCAAACAACTACAAAAAGCTACAAAAAGAAAAAGAACATTTCAAATTCAAATTCAAATTCAAATAATTTATTGCATATCACATTACAATATAAGACAGATAATTTAGACCGCCATCGCGGTATTCTTGTGGTTAGAGCACCGGTCTCGTACTCAAAAGTCCCTGGTTAGATTCCCAGTGGGGTATATTGCTGTACTTACTGTGGTTGTTGGTAAGGCTTGCTTTCAGTAAGCCTTACTAGTTACCACCGTCTTATCTTAGCTTGTCACTATAAGATAACGATAAAGTTGTTGTGTTCCATCAGTTAAGTCTTTTCACTTACCATTAAGTCCCTATCTACTGACCCTGATAGGTAGGGTATGGCAGCTGGAACTACGGGTCCGGCTGTCTTTTCAAGGGTACCACGGGAGTTCCGGATCCTAGGCCCCCTGCCGGTTATGCCTTCGCAGGCGTCTCCGGCAGGTCCCGGACATGGGTTGGACTCGTGGTGGCATGTGGATAGCTGTAGAAGTGGGAATGTTCGTCTGCCTGGCTGTTGTTGGCCAGGCTTCCATTTCGTGCACAGCGAGCGAGTCTGTGTAGCGGTCTCGAGGGGCCCGATGCAAAAGGACTTGCGGGGCACGTGAGTTGCCCATAGTTGGTTGCTATGTTCGGTGGTTTTCACTGAGCAGAACTCCGACATCTCCGGTACTAGTCTGGATAACTAGTAGAGGTGCCCGCTAGATGCAATACCTCCGGTCAGCCAACCGCGTAGGATTGTGAATTGGCAAGGTGCCTGGATGGGTACCGAGAAGTGAGTGGGCTTACAACTCCGCCACCAAAGAGGACATTTGGTAGTCGACTTTAGAGCCGACGACCCGAGCAGTGGAATCAGCGAGTTTTGCTCTTAGTACAACGAGAAGTGAGCGAGCTTACAGCTCCGGTAACCTATCTGGATAATAGGTAGTGGACTATACGTGTCCACGGGGCGACTAGCTCGAGACACTAGTCTCAAAAGTACCGTATGAAGAATGCGCTCCGGCGCGTCCTGATCTGGCGTCATGACCTGACGTAGATGGTCCCTTGTGTTTGCATAAGGATGTCTGACACCTACTTTGTAACCTGACGGTTGGTAGGGGGTGTCAGTATAAACTATAAGTCGTTTTGTGGTTGGGTTTGTTGTTACCATTAAGAGAGATGAAGAACTGAGGATTTCCCGTTGTGCAACATCTAAATAAATAAAATGAAAACTGACTTAATGACTGACTGACTGACTGACTGACTGACATATTAACGCACAGTCCAAACTATAATATAAATATAAGAAACTTAATATAATAAGAAAAGAAGTATAATAAGATAGGAAACTTGAAATTTTGTACCATGCTTTTTGGAAAAGGATTTTTGGAAATTCGCTCTTTAAGAGGGGTCAGAAACGTCCGTTTGAGGCTAAATCGATAAAAATGGTATTTAGCTATTGGTTAGAAATTAAGATTGATGTATTTCAGGATTTTTGAAAATTCAACCTCTAAAGGGGTGTAAAAGGGTGGCATTTTGTTCGACATCAGATTTACTTGATTTTCACTCTCCTACCCCCACAAATGGTACGTTATATGGCAGAACAACGTTTGCGGGGTCAGCTAGCAATAAAATTTAAAAAAATCTTAAGAGTAGTTTTTTTTATAAATTCGGTTTTATCTTTATTTTTTTGTTCGCAGTGGGTACTTACCAGGGCGAAGTATTGAAACTAACGAAGATATCCCGTTCGGAAATGGGCACGTACCTGTGCATAGCAGGTAACGGGGTCCCGCCTACGGTCAGCAAGAGGATCCATATCAGTGTACATTGTGAGTGCAAAAGATCTCATTCAATTAACGCTTTGAATGAATATTCTATCAGAAGAAAGAAATAAATAAACAAAAGTTACAGTTGAAAGCGAGAGACTCGATAATATAGCAAATTTTAGACAATTCCCTACTACGATTTAGTTTAGTTAGAAAGTGAGTAGCCCGTAAATAAAAAAAATAATAATTTTACTGTTGAAGTTTATTTTTTTCAAATTGTTGCCTCCAAAGGTTTAATTTTTTGGTAAACGGGAGATTACAAAAACACAAATGTTGAAAAAATTTCCACGAGCAGGATTTGAACCTGCACCCTTCTGACATACCGGGTCAGGTGCTCTTCCAATTGAGCTATCGTGGTTCTAACCAGCCCGCCGAAATCATTCAACACTTTTTACTTTGAAAGCCAAAGGCGCCCATTCAATGTCAACAACTACCGTCACTAACATCAATTATATTAAGGGGGTGCAGCGCGGACGCAAAACTGCGAGTTTCAAGTTTCTTTATGATAGCGAGCGAGCGGCGCGTGGCAGTGGTGTGACAACGGCGCACGACTACGAATACGCACGCACACTAATATCTGTACAGAGTAGGCTGGTGATTTAATTAGAGCAATGTTTACTTTCGTAAAATCATAGGCGTTTGGGTAAAAAATAAGAAAAGTCTTAATATTTTTATATTCATGTTTTTTAATGGAAAAATAAGACAACAGTGACCTGCGGAATATCAATACAAACATTTTGATATCGGAGCATTGTTTCATTTGGGCTATATTTACAAAGTTTCTGAAGAAATAAGTTTATAGATATCATTATTTTACGTAATGTTTATGCAGTTTCTGGGTATTTGTTTCAAATTCCAAGACAACCATGACCTTGTGAAAGGATCAAGCTAACCTACACTAGCCCTTTTAATGTATAAGACCTATTCAGCGCCTAGCACTAGTGACTTAAAAACACGTAAATTTTCAAATTCCGCGCTGCACCCACATTTTTTCAACATTTGTGTTTTTGTTTTTTGTTCGCAACAAAATTTGCGTTAAAAATTATTTTGAACATTTTATAAACGGGAGATGTTTATCAACAAAGAGTTTACAAAATTGATTTCTAAAGTTTATCCTAATTTAACACAAATAAATGAAACACTTGTATCGAATCTACTAGGTACCTACTACTAAAATACGTCTGTAATGGATGGTAGGCAAATATTTTGAGACGATTCAAAGCGAAAATAAATACTTGAATAAAGTATTATTCCGTCTAATTTCATTTAATTTAATAGCTAATGTTTAATATTTACATAACATTTGATTATATCGAACCCGATTCGAACCCTTTACAGTGTTAATGGTCACAGGGAAACTGAGATATGGTCGGCTTGTAGTGTTTTTTTTTTTAAATATCTAGTATGTTCCGTTTAATATATATATTTAAATTATATGTAAAAACTACACGAGAGTGATTTGTAAAAAGTGTTTCACAGATGTGCTGTGTGTCAATACAAACAATATAAAGGCACTCTTTTATACTTTCTGTGCAGTTCATCCAGTAATCCAGGTGCCAAATCAACTTGTCGGCGCACCGTTGGGCACCGACGTCACCCTTGAGTGCTACGTCGAATCCTCGCCTAAATCCATCAACTATTGGGTAAAGGACCCCGGTAAGTAAAACCTAAGGCTCTTCAATTTAGCTTATCCAATGAAATGCGATTCTTTGCGAAAGCTGCTTAACCTTGGCAATCACAGACTAGGCGCGTTAACCACTGCGCCATCGATGTCCTCATTTATATGTTAGTGATACGAAAAATGGTAACAAAAAGCAATGGTAACAAGAATCTAGGTCGCACCCGAATCGTACAAGATAAAATTCCAACCTCCAACAGCTAACCACAATTAGCGTTATCAAATTAATTTCTTTCTTCGGAAACATTTAATTCAAATCGGAACAAAATCGAGAGAGAAAAGATAAGGCTCTATAAAAGATTTACAGTAATCTCCCTTAACTCCGCAATCAATCATCGTATATAATAAGGAAACTTTATCACGTAAATATAACCTAAATTTAAACGATACCTGCATTTGATTAACTCTCTGTACCGTCCCTGATAAAAAAGAAACAAATTATAAGACAGCCATAAAACTCTAGGTGTCTGCGCGAAGTTTTTACATTTTTCATAAAACTTTCCCTCGGAAAGATGAAATTCTAATATTGAATTTGAAAGCAAGTGTTTTAAGTAATAAATTGTTCCACAGGTGAGCTGATAATACCGTCGGAGCACCACGAGATGACAGTCCGACAGAAATCCACTTTCGAAGCAGAAATGACGATGACGATAAAGAATATAAGACGGGAAGACCTCGGCAGCTACATATGCGTCGCCAAAAACTCTTTGGGCGACGTGGAGAGCAAGATACGTCTATACGGTAACACATTTATCATCGTTTTTATAGTGATTACGTATCAATTCCACTGATTCAAATATTTGATGTTACTTTACAATTACCCAACAGTCAGTCAATCTTCAAGCATACAACAATATTTCTATATGAACAGAAATCTGTTTTCCCTTTCATCGATCCAAGCAGAAATTACCCTTTTACGCCATCTCATTTAGGACCTCCATTCTAATCCGAAGACGATGTTTTTGTAACGCACTCTTACGATATACTCGTATATTGTACAAAACCTTTTTCTTAAAAAGAATAACAGACCCTACTTTATCGTGCAGAAATCCCGGGCAACGATAGACACGTCTACCAATATCCGGATGAGAGGATAACTTCGGACGACGAGTACGGAACAGAAATGTACGACGAAGATGCAGACAATGATAATCTGAAGAGTAATCGTGTCCCAGACCGCGCGAACAAATGGTATTCTAACGATGGAAAAATAGTTGTGGCCAGTCCCAGTGAAGCCAACACTGTTCTGGCTGTTACGAAACTTGTTATCTCACTATACATGTTCACATTACTTGTTTAGCTACACCGTATCTAAACGCGCATTTATGCTTTCAAACTTTTATGAGACTGTCTTAATAATTGGTTACAACAGTTTATATATTGATCGTCAACTCGTATTTAAATTCCTCGTATATTTCTGTGAAAGCTACTGGCATTGGAAAGATGTCATGGAAATTACTGTAATTTTTGTTGGTGCTTTAATTTGAACGTCCTACGAATGTAGTGGCTTCGTTTTTAATTGATGGTTTCAATATTCTATAATCGTGTAACGTGATAATAACTAGTTTATAATAAAAATGTACATAATAGACTAGGGAATAGTTGTAAGGTTATGTAAGAATTATAAATAACCAAACTTCGAATATCTGATGTTGAATTGTAACAAAGAATTGTAACTTGATAATTAAAAAGCTGTTTATATTGAATGTGCCATGTATATTCGCTATTATTCTGAATAGAGCCATATATGTTATAGAGTTTTTATTGATATTGACTATCATAGTTTCAAAATGTAAATATATTCCAAATAACTGTAAACTGTTAATTATAGGAGGAATATAATGAATTATAGCCATTCGTTTCAGACATTTAAGACACGATTGATGCCGAACGCATGACAATTCTCAATTGTTAGCAGTGCTTGTACTCCAGCTGCAACTTTGGTAAAGCAATCTTTGGCGAACGATTACATAGAGTAAGATTTTTTTATTAATAAAATATTTATTTACCAAAGCTTTCCAAAGTTGCACTCGGCAGTTATTTCAGCATATCTCTGAATAGAGTAGAGAAATACATAATCTTATAATAACTTCTTCCGAACGATGTATGTTTATATCCTGAACGTTACAAAAAACAATAAAAGCGAGAACATGTATTGAAAACAGCATTTTCATTAACGTCCGCACGGAAAGGGTCGAAGGGTAACAAAATATTATATTTTGTAAATTGTAATTACACTGAAGCAGATTTAGTATCATGTCGTCATAATCATCATTATATCTTGCTTGAGTTAGCCCACCACCACCACCTCCTCTTCCTCAGGTTTTATAGGGTCAGCAACGTGTAAATGGTACCTCTGGTGTCGCAGTCAATAGGCTACGCGAACCGCTGACCAACAGGCGTGCTGTTTGCCTAATTGGCAAACTAGTAGTATTAAAAAGAACTCACACTAAGTCGGACCTGCTGCGTAAGCCTGAATAAAAAGTTATGTGGGATTGTACAAGCCGCTATAATTTTCTGCTCTCCTATTCAACCTTACTTAATGATTGATTTTTATCGAACAAGGTTGACCGACGATTTAGTGAAGATCGCGGGTAGCCATTAGATGCGAGCATCACAAAGTCGTTGTGGAGATCCTTGGGGGCTTTGTCCAGAAGTAGACGTCTTTTGTTTGAAATGATAATGATGATGATGATGATGATTATGATGATGAACAAGGATCTGGAGACTTGTCGTGATCTGGATACGCACTGACCAGTTTGGAGTTGTGAAATTAAAACTCATCTTCTTATATGTAACAGCCAGAAAACGAGTAGACGCCCTGATAAAAATAGCCTGTCGGCCTGATAGGAGATTGATGCTTGTTTTCAGCAACCAAGCTTCAGTTTGTGTGCCTCTATGGCTTGAAATTTAAATGTAGTATCTTTGAATTCGGAGCACATGCAAAACAATGTTACTTGGTGTCAGTAATAGGTACCAAGGTGGTCGCCATAACTGATGATTAATTGGGTTATTACGAGTATATCTGAAATTTATTAACTTATACCATTATTAACGTAATTTATTAACATCTACCAGCACACATTTTCCCTCCTTCCTATGATATAAGGGCCTTTAAACGAGCAGTGAGTGGCACCCTGTGACCCGGTAGAGTGAGGGTGACTATTGTTGGTTGTTTTCACGCTGCACCAGTTATCTTCGCGTCTAGACTTCATTTCCAATTAACATTTAGATGGAGTGGAGTTATTTGCCGCATTAACTATAAAAAATAGATATAAATTCATTCATTTCATCATCATTATCATCTCAGCCAATCTTTTGGCTGATTTGTCCACTGCTGGACAAAGACTTCCCCCAAGGATCTCCACAAAGACCGGTTTTATGATGCTCACATCCAGCGGCTACATGCGACCTTCACCAGATCGTTGGTCCACCTTGTTCGATAAAAATCAATCATTAAGTAAGGTTGGATACGAGAGCAGAAAATTATGGAGGCCTGCCCACACTGCGTTTTCCATTCATAATTTAAATTCGTTTATTGTAAATATTTTTGAATAAGGCGATAGGTACTTAAACTCAATGGCACGATAAATGTTTATTCGTAATTGCCGTCGGGAAATCGTATGATGTACAATCATTGCATCAATTAAACACGGACATATCCACAACGTACTGTTTAACTTAATTAACTTGTCTTCTCGTTATTGTAATGCCGCCAACTAATTTGATTCACTTGCGTGCATTGTGATTATTTTCATTAAGACTAATTTGGACTCCTTTGACAATAATTTGAGCGTAGCAGTTATGGGTAACACACATCTACCAAATACTAGATCTGTGGTTACACATAATAATTGCTTACTAGTTGTCGAAATGTGGTCGAAATTCGACCACAATTCACAAAATATACAATTTCCGTGATGTAACACATTCAAACATTTTATCATTCGGTACTTCTTCCCCATTTATGAACTTAAACTTCATACAACTTCAACTTTCATCATCATCATCAGTTCATTTCATATCCCCACTGCTGGGACACAAGCCTATGAATGGATAGGGAGAACGGGCCATAAACCATCACGCGGGCCCAGTGCGGGTCGGTGGTTGTTAACGACTGCTAATGCAACCGGGACCAACGGCTTTACGTGCCTTCCGAAGCACGGAGGAGCTCTAGATGATACATTTTTGGTCACCCATCCGATGACCGGTCTTTGCGAAAGTTGCTTAAGCTCAGCACTCGCAGACCGAGCGCGTTAACCACTGTGGGTTATAAAAAGTTAGATATAAAAAGTAAGTAATAATCGGTATCATCATACACCTATAAACGTCCCACAGTTACATGGGTACATGGGTTAATCGAGGTACAACCCACCATGCTAGTTCAATTGGTGGGTTTTAATGACTTCCATATTTCGATGACAACCAGGATCAACGGCTTAGCGTGCCTGCTGAAGCACGGACTTCATTGGGACTATGATGCGTTATGGCTTGATACTCTAATATGTGAAAGCTTCCGTTAATAGGCTGTTAATGATTACTAAGAAATGATGCAGGGAATACACAAGAAAAATATTGTATGAAATGGTAAACCAGCTTACCTCCAGTCATGATAGACGTACATACAATATACCTGCTTAGATTGTTGGTTTTATCGTAAGTCTAGAAAGTTTTCATCGTTAATCTTGACGATTGTTTACCATCCCGGCATTGTTACCGTTTACAATTCTTACCTTTCATAAAACCGATAAAATTGTAAAAAAGTCTTCTTCCCTCACTCACTCACCGTACACAAAATATTTACCTTATTATTAACCCATGCGGAACTGGAACAAAGCAATTTAACGTCTCCTTCCGAAGCCAAAGTACACTTGACAATCACGTTTGTTTTTGCCGACGTCACATTATATTTTTTTCATTATCTCACACAGAGATCTGCTGAGTCGCGCTGCTCTGAGTAATTGGACCCTGAAATTGGCTAAGCCCAAACTGTCGATCACTACGCCACGTAAAGCCGGATTTAATAAGCTAAAACATCACAGATTCTACTAAGCGATTTAATCAATTAGTTTTGTGAGTGGAACATTATCAAGATGGTAATAGGGAAATTAGAACGGGGCATAAAGAGTCGAATCAATAGATTGGCGCGTTTATAACTTTCATTGTCAATAATACAAGTTGATAACAAATTAGGAACTAACTTACAGTCTGTCGCACATTAATTAATAAATTGCCAGATTGCCAGATTGCCAGATTGTCAGGGTTGGTATATTATTGTACTCGGTTTGGTTCTTATTAGGGTTCCGTACCTCAAAAAGAAAAAACGGAACCCTTATAGGATCACTTTGTTGTCCGTCTGTCAAAAAATCTGAAAACTATACATATTTAATTAAATCACGAAAAAACAGGGTCTTTATGCAAGGAACAAGGGTCCAAATATTGAAGTAAGTTAACCGTGTCATGTGGGGTATCGTGTGAAAGGGCTTCATTTGCACAAGCTTAAACAGATTTTTAATTATTTTTATGATATATAGTTTTCGATTTATGACGAAGAGTGAAAAAAGAAAAACAAAAGTGTGTACGGAGCCCTCGGTGGGCGAATCCGACTCGCACTTGTCCGTTTTTTTTATATATCGTAATAACATCAGAAGCTCGATGGCGCAGTGGTTAACGCGCCCGGTCTGCGAGTGCTGAGGTTAAGCAACATTCGCAAAAGCCGGTCATCGGATGGGTGACCCAAAATTTATCATCTCGAGCTCCTCCGTGCTTCGGAAGGCACGTAAAGCCGTTGGTCCTGGCCGCATTCGCAGTCGTTAACAACCACCAATCCGCACTAGGCCCGCGTGGTGGTTTATGGCCCGTTCTCCTTATCCATCCATAGGGAAGGCTCGTGCTCCAGCAGTGGGGACATGAATGAGAGATGATGATGATGATGATGAATAACATCAGTGTTCATTGATGTATTCCAACAGTAAGAGATAAAATAGCCAGTTATTCAGTAGTTGAGGATTCTAGGCTATTCGGCCTTATTTATTTATTTATATCTTTATTTTGAGGTACACTGACAGATAACGGTCAATACATGTTTAAATAGTTCTCATACTAATCTTATAAAGCTGAAGAGTTTGTTTGTTTGAACGCGCTAATCTCAGGAACTACTGGTTCGAATTGAAAAATTATTTTTGTGGTGACAAGTCCATTTATTAAGGAAGGCTATAGGCTATATTTAAAAAAATACACCCGCGCGAAGCCGGGGAGTCGCTAGTTGCTTATAAATTTAGTCTAGACATTAATCCTTAAATAGTGTACACGACGACTTATAATCCATTATCGGCAGGTGAAATGAAAGTCAACTGCTGTCCCGAAATAAATAAAACGAAGTATTTAAATTAGGCCTTCGAATGATGAAATACCACACTTATTAAACTTTACACGACACTGTAAAAAAAACAAGTTTAATAGAAAATCGAGCTCTCCGTTAAACGGTAGCAACTGAAGTTTACAAGTTGAAGGTTTGAGCGATTACCCTAATTTTTCTTTGTGTTCCCCCAAAGACAGTCTCGGGAGCTCGCTTAAAGCCAGCAAGCCATAATTTCGGCAATCTAAACATAGCCCCCGCTTGATTGATGCCTGCCATTTGATCCGGCTGTGTAACAAGTGTTTTTACGTGACTGTAATCAGGGCAATTCACCCTACTTATTACAGGAAATAGGCACAACTCAACGGGTATAAAGAAATGTGGGGAAAAGAAAACAAAAGATGATGACTCGTTGTTATTGGTACAGGCATGGTACATATGTATATCTTAGAGAAAAGTGTGAATTCTTTTTGAGAAGAAGATTTGATAATACGTAGACCGTATTTTATGTAATAGTAGACAACATCACATAGGTACATGGTTTTGATCCCAAAGTAAGTAGATAAAGCACTCGTTTTATAGAAATCGAACCAATGACGGTACCACAACCCACCAGACCCGAGGCAATATCGAAAAGTTCGTTTCCGACATTGACCCGACCGGGAATCAAAAACGGGACCTCAGAGTTAGCACCGCCCAAAGTCCGGCGTGCGAGCCACTCAGCTACGGAGGCCGTCAATATATTATCTTTCTTATTTACTACAAGTAGTAAATAAGTTACTTGTTGCTTTTACAATATGTGTGCCTCTTCTATTAAGTTTCAAAAAATCTGTCGTAAAGAGACAGTATCGAAAAAATTTATGAAATAAGCCTTTATTCTAACTCTAGAAATGATTACTTATAACGAATACAGTCCAATCGCTTTCAAATGATATTTTGACGTAATTGCTTGCAATCGTAAATTGCAAAGCGTTTGTAATGGGTAATATCAAACCGTAGTTACAAACGAAGAAAAATAGTCTCATTAAATATTATAGCTTCATTTAACCGTATTATTATGTACGTATATGTACGTATCGACTAACTTAGTACGTAACTCGAGAGTCGACTCAGAGACTTCAAAAGTAGACATTCGAACCCAAAATCGACTCTAGAATCGATAGGAAAATTCTAAAACTACACACTTAAGTGTAGTCGAAAGTGAAATTCAGGTAAAACATCATCATCGTCATCAGCTCATTTCATGTCCCCACTGCTGGGGCACGAGCCTTGACTATGGATGGACAGGGAGAGGGTCATAAACCACCACGCGGATTGGTGGTTGTTAACGACTGCTAATGGAGCCGCGACCAACGGATTTACGTGCCTTCCGAAGCACGGTGGAGCTCGAAATGACAAAGTTTTGGTCACCCATCCGATGACCGGCCTTTGCGAAAGTTACTTAACATCAGCACTCGAACAAAGGGCGCGTTAACAATAGCACCATCCAGGTAAAATTTATTGATTCTTAATTGATAATGACTTTAAGTATTCTGGATAAGTGGATAAGTACGAGGGTTTAACAACCACATAAACACCGTTCATTAGGGCGCGCCATTGACATTCCTTTCACGTAGGTATCGGCTCCATAAGATTTATTTTGCTATAGGAAGTTTCCCATTCCCGTAAAGATAGATCTTTATTAACGAAAATGTGGTGTGCTGCATTTTAAGAGAGCGTTTAGCCTAAAAGTGTTATCATACTAATATTATAAAGCTGAATAGTTTGTTAGTTTGGTTGAACGCGCTAATCTCAGGAACTACTGGTTCGAATTGAAAAAATATTTTTGTGTTGAATAGTCCTTTTATTGAGGAAGGCTTTAAGCTATAATAAACAAAAATGTACACCCATGCGAAGCCGGGGCGGGCCGCTAGTCCAGGATATGGTGTAGTTTGTTTACATAATAACTAAATACTCGTGGATTATCTTATCTATAAATATTAAATATATAAAATAATTAATAACAGTCACAATTTGGCGGTCTTATCGCTTTAAAGCGATTTCTTCAGACAATCAGTTTACTTCGAGGAGCTCGAAATGATACATTTTGGTCACCCATCCGATGATCGGCCTTTGCGAAAGTTGCTTAACCTCAGCACTCGCAGTTACCACTCACAGCAGAGGTCACTCGCTCGTTAACCACTGCGTCATCGAGCTCTTCAAGTAAAGAAACCACCGTTTATATTACTGCGGTACTAAGTTAATAATTGTGTTTTCATTGTCCGCACAGCAATCTCTAAACTTCAATTGTGTATGCGTAAGTACTTATTTGTTCATTTAACTAGTAGTTTGGACTCCGAAACCCAAATTGCCTTTGATATGTATAGAAAACGTCAGTACCCAGTTCATTAAAGAATCATTAACAACAAATGTTTGATATTCGTGTAAGTAATTGTAGGAAACACGGTTGGTGTATCTCAACTTTTAAATCTTTTATTGTGGATATGGATATGCTATTTTTCTTAAATAAACATCATTATCATCATCATCAGCTCATTTTTTTATGTCCCTACTGCTGGGGCACGAGCTTTATTTTAATGGATAGGGAGAACGGGCCATGAACCACCACGCGGACCCAGTGCGGGTTAGTGGTAGTTAACGACTGCTAATGCAGCCGGGACCAACGGCTTTACGTGCCTTCTGAAGCACAGAGCTTGAGATGATAAATTTTTGGTCACCCATTCGATGACCGGCCATGCGAAAGCTGCTTAACCTCAGCACTCGCAGACCGGGCGCGTTAACCACTACGTCATCGAGCTCCTCCTTACTTTGAATGTACAAAGTAATAGAAAAAAATAAAATCATCTGCAATATTTGAGCTCCTTTTACTAGAAGGTACATCCGCCTACATCACACATCAATCTACCACAAACTGTCAAATTTCTTTAATAAATTTTGAAGTTTATGTCTTAAGCATATGGTTGAAAATGTATTAAAGAATGTTTAAATAATTTTTAACGCAAATTTTGTTGCGAAACAAATTACAAAAACACAAATGTTGAAAAAATTTCCACGAGCAGGATTTGAACCTGCACCCTTCTGACATACCGGGTCAGGTGCTCTTCCAATTGAGCTAACGTGGTTCTAACCAGCCCGCCGAAATTATTTAACACTATTTACTTTTTACTTTGAAAGCCAAAGGCGCCCATTCAATGTCAACAACTACCGTCATTAACATCCGATCATAATATTTTTACAAATACTAAAGATCAGTTAAGAAGTAGGCAAGCTATTATAAAATGTTTAAATAATTTTAACGCCAATTTTGTTGCGAAACAAATTACAAAAACACAAATGTTGAAAAAATGTTAATGACGGTAGTTGTTGACATTGAATGGGCGCCTTTGGCTTTCAAAGTAAAAAGTAAATAGTGTTGAATAATTTCAAACAATAATAATTTTAATTTTTTTAAATCCTGCTCGTGGAAATTTTTTCAACATTTGTGTTTATGTATTAAAGAAATTTTACAATTTTGAATAGGTCGATGTGCAGGCGTCTGTACATCTATACAGGGTGTTTGGTAATACGTAAGTGGCAACTTTAGATCTAGCTGATACATTGTTTTCGGTTGTCAACCTCATGGTTAACGTAAACAGAAGTCAAAACATTGCAGGAATGAATAAAAGAAATAAATTAAAGTCTTTGTATAGAAAAGTAAATCTTCATAAATATGATTTTGTATGTGTTAATTATACTTGATTGCATGGATATGTTCCGGGATTACCTACATATACACATTTTACCAAATACCCTGTATATAAATAAGTGAAGAAACAACTTTGTACCCCTTTTTAAGCATTATATTGGAGAGTGTGAGATTTGGCGTAGTTAATTATGGAGAAGGAATGTATATTTTGTGATTTAAAGTCGAATTTCGACCACTGGGCGACTACTAGTATAATTACCGTTTTGGTCTTGTTCTTGGACCACTGATCTCAGGCTCAGTAGTTTTAGCTTCAAAGCCTAGTATTCCCACAGCGGAGTGGTACTTATTAAGACATATAGACATAAGTATAACTAAATAAATAAGTACTACATATTGTGCTAGGTTTGGTTAATGTAGCGTTTGCTCTTATACGCCTGGCTAGCTACCACCAGCTTAACTAAGAATGTAGCCATACCAACTATTCAATTCAATTTAAATTCAAAATATTTTATTTTTGTTTCACAGTAGACACAAAAAGACAATGGTTATATAAGTAAGCTAGGCACATATATGGTGGAAGACTGGCGGTCAAATTAGATTACCCTGTACTTTGAGCACCAGGTCTCCCCTTACTCTTCCATTCCAATGTCGGAGCATTTTTGTATTCCGAAAGTTAAAGATAAAATAACCATTCCTTAATTCCAAGTGATGTACGCATCGACCTTCAGCTTCATTTTCACATACAATCAGTCTAGATAAAAATAAAGTTTCGTACTAAAAATATGTTCTACCAGTATTTATACAACACAGTATAGGGCATATTTACTAAGATATTTTTGTATTTCAGTATTCATGCAAACTGTATAAAAATAAGCAGATATTCAACAAAGATTTCAATTTTCTGGGATCTAGGGCATTAACCTTCGAAGGAAGAGGGTTGAATACTTTTATACTAGCATTAAAGGCGCTCAATACCCACGTAATAAGATGATTTATTCTTGAAATACACAATTCGGGCACATATTAAATGCGGACATGTTTACTCGTTTCGCTTTATAAGTACTACAAACTTCTCTTAACAAAGATTAATACTTATATTAGCTGAAGTCAAAAAGCTTTTTTCCTAAAAGACGTTTATATGAATTTCATTTGCCATGATATCATAATATGCTGTAAGATTACGTCATCTCTCTGGTAGAATTAAATTAATGGAAAATTATTAGAGTTTTACAAAAATATTGTGGTATAAGCTAATGGTGGAAGCACCATGCAAGCAAGGAGAGAGATGAAGTTTGTAACAGGTCAATAAACTTTTACTTACTACGAAAATTTAAAAAAATATATATATAAGCTTTTATACTGTCTCAGTAGTGGGCAAAGGCAGACGTAGCTCTGACTGAAATCACGTCTACAAATGATGGGTATTTCACCACATTATTATTCCCAACACTTGCCTCAAGTTGATTGGATATCACAAATCAAAGCTATGCATTGAAATATCCGAAAAAACTAAAAAATAATATATTTATATTTATTCACTTTCAAATTAAAGTAAAACAAAAAAAAAGGTAAAATAAAGATGCGAAACTGAAAAGGATCCCGCTTAGCACATGTAGCAGCATGAATATCACCTGCAACACTGATATTCTGCGGAGCAATATTGTTTGTGTGTGTGAGAGAGAAGCAGAAGCGGCAAGAAGCGGAGTTACGTTTAACCGTTGATCGTGCCTAAACAAGCGTCGAATTAAAAGTCTCTATATTTTATTCAATAACATAAACCAATCAACATTCAAATATGATTACTTCTTTACATGTCAATAATGCCAACAAGCCTTTACATATTAAAACATTTGGTATTTAATGTAAGACTTGATAATTAACTTTATTAATAACGTAGGGTACGTTATGTCGTCTTTTCGTGTAAATCTCCTAAATCTTTCATGTCACAAAGAAAACTACATACATTGCTATATTAGTATTGGTTAGTAGAAACTTCAGGATTGCTTGAACTTTCTAAAATTAGAGAGATAGTGAACCTTTAAAATTAATTACTTCTTTCACCGGTTGTAGACATAAATGCCAACAAGTTATTTATTTGTCACATTTTTTTTTAACCAGGCTTCACATAAAATGTTTTTGTTTATACAATTTTTAACGCAAATTTTGTTGCGAACAAAATTTGCGTTTTTTTATTTTATTTTTTCAGGCTTCATATATTGTTCAACTCTTACTGGTCACCTATATCAAGAAGGTCGCTTACCCACAAGACAGTTAATTAACAATAATGCGTCTTCTCATATAAATATCCGTAGATATTCAAATTAACCAATCCAGCCCCCCTAGACAAGTGGCACAACCACAAAACGCTAATATAATAGAAATTAAAAATTTGTGCCGTTATGGACTGACAGTATACTGCCGCAGTATCCTAGGGAAATATATGACGTCATAAATCGTCGCCATTTTTGTACTGTAAGCACTGGCATTCTCGAGGTAAGGTGCTCTCAGTGCTTTGATCACGTGATCAACAGCGTCCAGAAATGATGACATAGATGACAGCCTTAGAGCATTTATAACAGCATGGATGACAGTATACTGGCCTGCGTTCCGTTTTAAACAGTAACCAGTATAGCTAACTATAAAGGAACGGCTTCGCAGTATACTAAATTGACGTCACACCTTACAGTGCTCGAAGTGTATATCGGTACATACCCTAAATAGAATGATTATTATATGGGATTGACATAAAAGTTATATAAACGTATCGTTGACTTATACCAATCCCGTACATTAATAATAATTTCTATTTGATTTCTATTCTGTTAGCGTTTTGCCATTTGTCTAAAGGGGCTGAAGTTTCTAAAATTAGACAGAGGTAGGCAACCTTCAAAAACTGATTACTCCATTCACCTGTCGTGAATGCCGACAAGTTATCGATCACGCTCGTCGCGTGGGGGCGCGGCGATCCGCTTCAATGGGGATGATGCACTGTCGGAGATGTCAATGTCAGATGGGAGCTCGCACGATTACCATAGACCAGCTACTGCAGCTTCAAGCAGCCCTTCAATTCTGCTATTTATTTTGATCTGAAACGAATCTGGAACGCTATAGTTTCAACGTTTATTATTCTGATAACTACGAAACTTATAGAGTTAATTTCGTAGTTAGCAGAATACGAGTATACGCTATAGTTTCAACATTTTCGTATTCTGCTAACTACTAAACTATAGAGTTGATTTCGTAGTTAGCAGAATAGCGAAAACGTTGAAACTATAACGTTTCAGATCCGTTTCAGATCAAAATAAATAGCAGAATTGGGGGGCAGATCGGAGCAAACGTAACTGATAATAGTCGATTAAATACAATTGGAGCTAATTTAATTTTTTTAATTGTTATCTGAATCGCCTTAAAGAAGATCGCCTCCTGAAGGTACCGGGTTAATTCCCAGGTTGGGCAAGGTATGTTTCGGATTTGTCGATGCATCGCCCAGGTTTGCGATCACCAACCCGCACCCGAGGAGCTCGATGGCACAGTGGTTAACGCGCCCGGTCTGCGATTGCTGGCATTAATCAACTTTCGCAAAGGCTGGTCATCGGTCATCGGACAGACCCGGCACTTTTCAGTCACCTCCATATTCTCTGGCCCCGCAGGAGCAGGCCTCGTCTCTTTCCCTTCCAGGACCCTCATTCTTGTAGTAGGGGGGCGACACCCCCTGCTGCCGTGCCGATAACGTGCCCGTGGGGCAGTGCTGCTTCGGCACACACCAGGCAGTGCGGTGGCTTGGTGCATGTTTCCACCTTGTGGCCGAGCACACCACATCGGAAACAGCACCCCGTCTTGTCTGTGTTGGAGGGACACATTGACCGTGTATGGCGCATCCCCATGCACCTAAAGCAGCGCATAGGTCTGGGTCCGATAACATCAACTCTGGCCAAGCTCCAACCTATGCGGAGTCTCTCCAAGTTAGCGAGAGTTCTCGCCACCCTCACTGGACATTGGACGAGCACCGACGAATATCCGCCGGGGCCCGGTCTAATGCTTCCCACTTTTATCCGCTCTTCCGTGCAACCTCCTTGTGCCGACACTGCGGCAGCCATCATATCCGTCGTGGTGAAAACACCCAAGTCCGAAAGGCGAATGTCCACATGCTTCTCTGGACGAATGACTGTCGCCACGTCCGACACAACCTCTTCCATTTTTCGCGCCAGTTGGTCAGCGGCCTCTCCGCTATCGGCACCAGGCACTTCAATCAATGTGGCCCCGGACTGAGCTGTCTTCATCTTGACACCAGGGTGCCAAGTTCCTCCAACGAAATAGCGTCCCTGGCTCTCGTTATAGTAGCCGCGTAGGACACCTCCCGAGCAACAGCCTCCGGCTTAAGCTGGAGGACTCTGGCTGTTGACCTGGGCTGTCTTAGAGCAACCGTCTTATTTGGCACACCCGGTGCCCCTTCACTCGTCTGGATAAGGCCTTTACCCTCCTTCTTCCTTCCAGCCTGGGCAGGTTGAGTGCTCGGCTGCGCTCTGTGCGACACTTTGGGTCGTCGACCTCCCTTGGGCACAATTCTTGCTGAGAGGGCAGGAAACTTCTCTACACCATCTCGCGCAACCACTGAGCTGAAACTCGCAGGTTTAGGCACTGCAAGCTTGTCCTCCAGCCCATCCAGCCGCCTGTTGATAACTTCAACAGAGGCATTCAGGGTATGCTGCATTGCCAACAATGCCTTCAGAGGAGTGGGTACGACACGTGAGTTCAACATAACTGCTATATTCGTCCACATTTCGCAATCATTTAGGCACTCGAAGCGATTTTGCGATTCGAACTGAAAGCTTCCGGGGTTTTGGATT
Source organism: Eudonia mercurella (assembly GCA_963082485.1). Classification (NCBI taxonomy): domain Eukaryota; kingdom Metazoa; phylum Arthropoda; class Insecta; order Lepidoptera; family Crambidae; genus Eudonia; species Eudonia mercurella. The sequence goes on along the minus strand of OY720023.1, from coordinate 20,093,206 downwards.
TGGATGGGTGCAGGACGGAGCGTCGACCTTATCAATCGACGTCTTTCCAGCTTAACGTTGTATTCAATGTGCCTCTTACCAACCGGTGATCGCTGCCAGTTTTAAACGCATTGATCACAGTGACATCATTGAATATTTGCTTCCTCGTCGACATAATAAAGTCAATCTTGTTTTTTGTTGCACAGTTGGCCCGGAAGTTCCAATTACCAACCCCAAATCGTCCCACTCTCATCTCATCGCCGCTTCGTTTGCCTAGTTTTGCGTTAAAATCTCCCATGACAACGCTGTTATGACTTTTGGAGGCTTGTATGGTTCTAGAGATGTCCTCATATGTAGCTTCCACCTCATCGTCAGGGTGTGTCGTAGTAGGAGCATAAACCTGTATGACTTTCAACGAATACCGTTTGGTTATTCTGAGTGCAAGGTACGCTACCCTAGGCGACACACTCCCGATCTCGACAACGTTGTTCACGAGGGTCTTGTGGACTATGAACCCGGCTTCACCTTGGGACAGTTGTTCGCCCTCCCGGAAATAGAGCAAGTTACCAGACTTGAGAATTATCGAGTCCTCCCCCTCTCTTCGGACTTCAGATAATCCAACCATGTCCTACTGTATCTTGCTCAATTCTTCCTCCAGTTCGTAAATCTTTTCGTCAGTTCACAATGTGCGCGTGTTAAATGTTGCTAAGGCCAGAGTTCATTATTGGCGGTAGCCAGATCTCTGCCGGAGATTCTTAGCACCCCCTACCCCGTCGCTGCCTTCGCCGCTACCGTAGCTAGGGCGAGCGGGGCCGCTGGGGATTAGGGGCCGGTTTTTGCTGGTGTGCATATCATCATGGGGGGTATTTGCCGTAATCACCATGCTTGGCAGGCGGGTTGGCGATCGCAGTTGGTTGAGGGTAATCTCAGAGAGATGCTGCTGCCCATCGTCTGGAATGGTCTCTTAGTCGGCTTTTACGACACCCACGGGAAGAGATGGGGTGTTGCAAATCTTTATCCCCGGCACCACACAGGGCAAAAAAATTGCATAACATATTAAATTTAATAATCATAACATAGTAACTCTGCATACAAGATATAGATCGGATACACTTTGGGTCTTTTTGACCACACCTTTCTGTTGCACGTTGTATATTCACCTATGATTATTAACGACAGAAATCCTGCCGTTTTCGTGCGGCCAATGCTCTATCAAAACATATATAGGTATATTCTAAGTATATCATATAATCATTCCATTGGCCCGAACCTCTTCTACCGCCCACATTTTTCAAAGACAAAGCTAATCTATTAAAATGTACAATATTGGTCACAATTTTAAGCTCTGTTACGGGTCATGCCGTAACAAACGATAGATTCATCTGTCCAGAAGCTTTTAGATAGTCAACCTTATTGCGAAATTAAATCGATTCTCATCGAGCATGGAAACGTCCTTGAACCCAACTTTGAACACATCGCACCCAACACGAACATCGAACTAACTCACATTAGCATATTTATTTTATCTATGATTCGTATGAGTCGGTAACAACATTTTCCAAATATAGGTACATTTTCCATTCGGATGAAGTTGTGCGAACAGTACTGACTGTTTATTGAGAAACTTTTAATCGAATTGAGCCGTGTGCGAGGCGGCCGCGCTAATGGGACACCTGCGTAGCGAAAACTCGTGTTACACTAAAATGAACACGATAATTAGTCAGTCAAATTGGTTTATTAGCATGGAAAGTGCGTACGCAGTTTTGCGTGTCTCTGTCGATGTTGTCGGAATTGGTTGTGAGCGCGAATGAATTAAATATCCGCATCGCGTTATGTTATGAGATGTTTTAAGATGACACCGGCTAGACCAGTTGTCTCAACTGCTTGGCTGTCTAACAATAATACAAAACAATTTGCTGTTATCTCTTAGATAGATCTAAAGTGAAGTATTTAGTACAAACACTACGTTTTGTATGTAAAACGAGTTTGAACCGTGTGAATCGTGAATAATGCACGGAGGTTTTCCGTTCTGAAATCTAAGATCACAAAGTTCAGGTCCCGAACCTCAATTGGCTGTGCTTTATAGCTTTGGTTGTCAAGTAAAGAAAAGGTTATTTTCTGTTTTGTTTTTCTCCACACAGTACCTGCCTGAATGTCACATGCCTAAATACCTACCTCTCCTTTTTAGTCGGGCACTCCTGTCAGGGTCATCATCATCAGCTCATTTTTATGTCCCCACTGCTTGGGCACGAGCCTTCCCTATGGATGGATAGGGAGAACGGGCCGTAAACCACCACGCAGGCCCGGTGGGGACTGGTGGTTGTTAACGACTGCTAGTGCAGCCGGGACCAACGGCTTTACCTTCCGAAGTACAGAGGAGCTCGAGATGTAAAATTTTTGGTCACCCATCCGATGACCGGCCATGCGAAAGTTGCTTAACTTTGCACTCGCAGACCGGGCGCGTTAACCACTGCGCCATCGAGCTCCTCGAACACAAAAGTCAGAGTGGTCTTGGTGAATGACGGTTCTTGTTATGTGTCTCCATTCGGTTCTATTGGAATAATTGTGGAAGGAGTGAACTACCTACTTTAATGTACAAAATTAATTTTAGAATATAAACAAACTGCACAAACTTTCGACTCCTTACTTTCACGCCAAGAACTCCTTCCCTCTTCATGCACTTAGCTAAACAAAAAAGCCTTAATTGTATCACATAAGTAGGTCATTCACATTCTATAAGACGTGCGCAGTCAGGTAGCAGGCGCTATCGGGCGACTATTACTGATTAAGGGCAGATTAAACTGAGCAAATGGAATGCGTTATTGCTAATTGAATAAGCTTTCGGCCCGATTTGTGTTGCAAAGGTCACTGCCCGATAATGCCCATTCAGATAATACCTACGCTTAGTATCAGACAATGCGGATGACCGTACCGGTGGATAATTCAAAGCGTATTGATTACTACACTCGTAGTATTTACTACTATCAAATCCAATCATTTATTTGCGTGTTATATGTTTCTGTACATAAATGAGTGTTGTACTACTTATAAAAATAACTTTGTAAACATGTAACACCCAAAGACATGGCAATCTTTGAGAGCTTGTTTCATTATTATGAATTATAATATTAATACTATACGAATTATTATTATTATAATATTATTATCTCGAAACCTATCCAGCTGTAGCGAGGAGTGAGACAGGGAGATGTGATATCTCCGAAACTGTTCACTGCTGCACTGGAAGATGTTTTCAAGCTTTTGAACTGGAAAGGACTCGGCATCAACTTCAACGGCGTATACATCACTCACCTTCGATTTGCTGACGATATAGTGGTCATGGCTGAGACCCTGGAAGACCTTGGCACAATGCTCGGGTACCACAACAGAGTCTCTCAACAAGTGGGTCTTAAAATGAACATGGAGAAGACGAAAGTTATGTTGAACTAACGTGTCGTACCCACTCCTCTGAAGGTTGGGGATTCTGCCCTTAAAGTTGTGGACGATTATGTTCACCTGGGACAAACGGTCCAGCTAGGTAGGTCCAACTTCAGCAAAGAGGTCAATCGTCGAATCCAATTAGGCTGGGCAGCGTTCGGTAAGCTACGAAATATCTTCTCGTTCGATATACCGCAGTGTCTCAAGACGAAAGTCTTTGAACAGTGTGTGTTGCCAGTGTTGACATACGGGACTGAGACGTGGTCGCTCACTATGCGCCATATCAGAAGGCTCAAGGTCACTCAAAGAGCAATGGAGAGGGCTTTGCTTGGGGTTTCTCTGCGAGATCGAATCAGGAATGAGCAGATCTGCAGAAAAACAAAGGTAACCGACATAGCCCGAAGAGTTGCTAAGCTCAAGTGGCAGTGGGTAGGGCACATTGCTCGCAGGACTGATGGCCACTGGGGCGGAATAGTCCCTGAGTGGCGACCGCGTACCGGAAAACGCAGTGTGGGCAGGCCTCCAACAAGGTGGACCGACGATCTGGTGAAGGTCAATAATTTATCATAGCTTTATTATTATAGCCAATAAATTAAAATATTTATTAAACTGAAAGTGATTTATTTTTTAAAAATCCTTCTTTTTTCATGATTTCCGTGAACATTCTAATTTAGCCTAAACTGTCAAATTTGATAACTACTTAAATGTAACGTTATTAGTAGTAAATATACAGAGGCGTCCATCATTGAAAGTCATAATTGATTGTGCATCGAATATGAAACACTTTTTGGCTGAATAAAATGTTGTCTAACTCACAAGATGTCTATATTTTCGTTCTAGAAATCTGTACTAGAAGTGGCAAATTTATTTAATAAATTCAAGTATGAAGTTTGTATGGGACACTAAAATATAAAATGAACCGTCCATCGACAAAGGTTCACTGTCCATTTAAATTAACGTATTTTCAAATTGATATTCTGTTTAAAATAAATTTCGTATTCATATTTTATTTTTTATCGAACATTGTTTTACATTCAATCACGACATTTAAATGCATGGATGGAGTTCAATAGAAAACTTACAGTCGTTGAGAGTTTGAATAATATTTGAACACTGGCTCATAATGAAAACGGGCATATTCTTAAGTAGCGGTTAGTGCTACAATTATTAAAATAAATGCATATAATGGAAGTATCTCAGAAAATAAAGACTCGAGGATTGCTCGAAAAAAATAATTCAACACTTTTTGCGAAATAATGATAAAAGTATTGATAAAATGTCATACATGGATGTCTGTAGATTTTATGACTTGTCTGCCACCGATACGAAACTAAATGTGTCCAAATAATTGAAATAATAGCATAGCTTTTAAGTTATTTACTAACAAAAAATGTATTATAATATAATGTATGTTAATATTTAATGGTTTAGTTTAATTTAGGTATTCTATTCTATTAGTCCAAGAGTCAACTTTTGCAGCTTACATCAATGTGAGCCTTAATATAGCTTCGAGCACAAATTTCTAAAAAAACCTCAACTAATTCGAAAAATTACATACTGTATGATCTGCATTATCTGCTCAAAGGCCGTACATATTACTATACGCATTTATACATCGTATAGTAATTTAAATACAATTTCAACTTCATATTGTAACGCCGCCGGAAATCCCGCTATCACCAATTTCCGTATTGTTTATTTGCGGTTGAAATCAATTGACTCACAGACAGCTATTCGTGTAGCTACTTTCGTAATAGTGGTTTGTTAATAGGATCATAATAATGTTCTAGGCCAGAGAAAGTGTATAATTTACTTTACACCCTTTAATGTTTCACCTTACAATTGTAAATGACAAACAAAATAATACATATTTAACCTGTCTTGAAGATTTAATCATTATGACCCGCCATGTTTAGTTTAGATATGGGTAACTCAATAACTCTGGCGCAGCTCACTACTCATTGGGTTTACTCAAAATTGCGCCATGGCGCAACAAAATGGAACGCACCAAATGAGTTGCGTAGCGCGCGCCGTCTGTACGCCGCGCTCACAGTCTCTTTGATTTTCGAACTAAACATATTCTGTCATTTATTTTTTTCTGTAATATATTTTTTTTATTATTATAAGCCCTCACTGTCTCACAGCTGGGCAAAGGCCTCCCTCCATTTTTTCCACCCATTGCGGTCCTGAGCTAATTAATTCCAATTTTGGTTAAATACATCCAGTTCGTCCCGCCATCTCCTCAGCGGCGCCTCCGTGTTGGTTTGGCTTCCAAAATGTTGCCAACTTGGCCCATGACACTTCTGGCATGCGGCAGACTTGACCAGCCCAACCCCATTTTAGAATATACTTTAAAGTTGATGAGACTATATCAAAGTACAAGTGCAACTGTATAAGAACAAAAATAAACCAAAGTTTAACCGAAGTTCAAATCCAGGAAACTAAATTGGCGAAGCTCTTGCTTTTTAAATTTAAAAAAAAAATATATTTTCTCAATTTTTGTTCACTTTTAATTTGTGTGGATTTTATAGTCTTTATTATCTTGACGCATTAACAATAACTCTGAGTAACGTTCGCCCCAAATTTATTTCAGCTCCCTGGTAATAGTTAGGCTTGCACAACAGCTCGATGCGGCTATCATTATCAATTCAATACCAGGTAGGAGTTCGCTGTATCAACATTTACATTAGCTCCTTAACTTTCGCCTTTAGCGGTGGCTTAGCTGCAGCGCGGTTGAATTCTATTTGAACTAATATACACAATATCGGGATGTAATTTATGAATTTTGGCGTAATAATATAAGCCTATAAGCCTACTGGCTTAATTCTTTTTACGAGGGCAATGCATATGGCAAAAATAGACTATATCACACCACGCCTGACCAATACGTGCCAAAGAGCGTTTCTCTTGCGTCTTCGCCCTTTTTGCACTAGGCATTTTCAGCTTCACTGGGCTTTTTTGGAGGCGGCAAGAAACTTAAAGGGTTCCTCAAACCGTGTGAAACGAAGCCTTTAAGAGGTTTTCTAGAGGGAATGGCATCCTACCGCGCCCTACTAGATTCTCCGAGGAATTCGGATCAGATCGGGAATTCGCCCTTGTCACAAAAGACTTATACCAACATAGTAAGGAGCTTTAAGTAAACCACGACTGATTAGACTCCCATGAGCTCATAAAGCAGTATTGTAGCAGTGTTGCGATTGTGAAAACGAGACGCGTGTATATACGCCGCCACACGCGTCTCCTTTTCTCCGCCCCCCGATCCGATCCGAACCCTTCGGAGCCTTCACACGGCTTGAGGGACCCTTTACGTTCCTCGCCGCCCCCAAAAAAGCCCGGTGAAGCTGAAAATGCCGTCTGAGGCAATCAGCAAACGCTCTCTCAAAAAAAAAAAAAAAGCGTCTACTTTTCACTCAAAAACTCAAAGTTAGTTAATAACTTATAGCTGTCCCACAGCTGAGCAAAGGCCTCCATCATTGTAACCAAGTCATCACTACAATTTATAGGTAATGGCTTAATCACCACGCTTGCCAAATTCGGGTTGGTGATCATAAAACTGGGCTATGCATCGACAAAATCCGAAACACACTGCTCGACCTCAGAATTGAACCCTGGACCTTGGGGTACCGGGCTGAGCGCTTTGCCACCGAAGCAGTTCATAGAAGCTCATAGTAAGTCCCCAGAACGACAGATTTCCAACTGAGCTGCTGAAACATTGGTTTCACTGTTGATTTATTTAAGTGCTTGTTCTTGAATACCTCGACATTCACGGAACAGCGCTGAAGCGCTTTCGTTAGGTAAATTATGTCCCGATAGCTTAGTTGAAAAAGTTGCTGCCCGGATGGCAATGGTCATTGGTTCAAGACCCTCGAGAATGTATGAATATAGCATTGTGATTGCCTAATATATATATATATATCGATTTTACAACAAAAAAAGGACACCTCAAGCTGTCGCTATCAAATTAAACTGTTACTAACAATATTATGTTCGATAAGGTTCGGTTCGGTGCGTTGCTGGGTCTTTTAGTTTTCTGATTGTTACTTTTTCTTTGGTTTTGGTAATGTTATTGTACGTATTTGAATTTCGTTGTCCGTACCTACTTCATATTTTTTCTCATGTACCTAGTGCTAAAATACTTATGCGACAAATAAAATTCTTAAACCGTCAATTACTCACATTAATGGAACCCGTACGAGCAACAAACAAGCTCACAGACAATTATCTTACAAACTCCGTTCTGTAAGAACCTACTAGGCTGAATTACGAACCGGTATAAATAAATAAAATGATATTTGGATCGCTCCGTGACAATGAGAAAGCAGTCGAGCCGAACAAAGCCACGAAAGCTAATGGCGCGTACATAATCTGGACAAGCCCCCGTTCGGTGCCAGGAGGGGAATTTTTCAAATATGACTTACTGACTGTTATAGCTCAAGCAAACACGTTCGAAAGGCTTTGAGGGACGCTCATTTTGTGGAATTAAAGAATGAGTGAAAATAAAAAATTGAATTTTGCATGGTTGATGTAGGTAATATAGAATAGAATAGTATATAACAGAAGTCTTTTTTTTTAATTTTATTGTATGATGGGCTTGCTCTTGGCCTCATTCTAATCCCTAGGGCTAAGAAGAGGCCGACGATGGAACGAGCTTGCCCAGAAATAGCCAAAGTAAGTAAGTAAGTATTAAGTCATTTAATTCAGGCAACAAACAATGTATTGATTACATGATTGTAATATATTAGGCGAGGGCCGGAGGAGGCTCCGGCCGGCAACGCATCTGCGATTACTTTGGTTTTGGTGTCCATGGGCGGCGGCGAATACTTTCCATCAGGTGACCCGCCTGCTCGCTTGCCTCCTTTTAACATTAAAAAAATATCTTCAAAAATGTCTATGCTGAGATAGGGTCCTTATTGGCTCGTCACACTATTGTGTTCTTTATTTGTTATTTTTTAGTTATTTTTTGATTTTCTACTTCACGTCTTTTTTTTTTATTTATCCTATTTCTTAGGTGAGAGTCAATAAAAGTTTTTCTTTCTTTCTACTTTATAATGAGGTAGTCTGAAGTGCAGGCGCGTGTATTTCAAGCTCATATTTTCAATAGTTATGATGAAAAATAATGTAAGACGATGACCATTAGCTGCTTTTTCTCCAATTCCTCCATATTCGTATACAAAGTTTGTTGCTAAAAAGGGTTACGCAATATCTATCTATTACCTTTAAATGAGCAATTCTTGTATATATGTATATATATAATCTGAATCTCAGAAACAGCTCCAACGGTTCTCGTTTAATTTAGTATGCAGGGGGTTTCGGGGACGGTAAATCGATAAAGCTAGGTTTAATTTTTAGAAAACGTCGTTTTATCCGTAAAAAAATACCGAGCAAAGCTCGGTCATCCAAGTACTTTTCTTTAACTGTTGAGACACAACAATAATACTAACACTGTCGTTACAGCGCTAGATTTAGAGATTTTGGTGGTAGATAGCCAGGTGGACTTTAAATATGCTCAGCCAAAAACAAAACCGAATACGATAACATATACCCTCCCGCCGCTTGGATTGAACCCTGTACATCTGGGTCTGAGACCAGGAGTCTTATGGGCCACAGAGACAGGAGCGAATGAAATTAACTAAGTAGGTACTATGGAGCCTTAAATGTATTCCCGAAAGTGTCTGAAACTAGGTAAGATTTTTTAATCTTACCTAGTCCCTTCCCTCCCTTTTGGGAGCGAGAAAAGATGGTAAATTGCCTAACTTCCGAAACAAATGCAATATAAATCGAATATTATAGTTCACAGCGAGGCAATTAATTGAAGAGAAACAGCCATAAACTCGGCTGAAACATATTTTCTGATAAGCGAAGGCGCTGCAAAAGTTATAATTGATGTATAAATCTATTATCACAACATCTCGGATATTGAGTTGTAAAATGAAGTTGTTAAGATAAATTGCGGGAAAAAAATATTGTGGCCTGATTTTTTTATTACCTGCCATAAGCGATTTATGATTATTTGAACGTTTGAAATGTGTAATAAAATTTTAAAGCCCATTTTCGGAGCAGAAATCAAGCGAAATTGCTTAATGTTAATTGAAGGTTTGGTATAAAACCTCGCATAAAGTCACCTTTTCGGTTAAGAAAATAACCTGGGAAAGGTTAACGTTGTGTTAACCAATAAATAAAACGCTTTGTAATTTGGCTTACAAAAAACTTTGTTTTCTTTTTAAAGTTACAGAGCGATCACCATCTTCTCTCTCTACCGTTCAACCAATTACATTCCCGATAGCACTTTTTTAAGATAACAATAATGGCTTCAGACTCTTTGGTAAATTGCGCGTCATCTGTACTCTGTACTATTAATAAAGAGATCCAGATGTCTTGGGTTCAGTTCCCAAGACGGGGCAATGTGTGTTCCGTTGGTGATTACTAACGCGCATTTCGGATACCTATCAGTTATAGCGATGATGCCTTGATTTCAATGATGCAGGACTATGCCAAGCAGTGGGATAGCATATAGTACTAATTATTAATATATTTAGTCTTGGCCGTGAACACTTCCCGTAAGATACACACGGTTGTGTAAAACAACCGGGACAACGGCTTACGTGCGTCCGAAGCACGAAGAGCTTCAGATATTATATTAGGGAACGCCTGAACGATTCGAAAATAAAATATTGTACTTAGTCAACTTTGTCATTTTGACACTGTTCCTTTTTATATTATGCTTTAGTAATAAATAGGTTGAGTACCAATAAAACCCCAATTTTCTCACACATAGGCAAATATTATGATTAAATTGTATAAAAACATTTTATCATACCCTTCAAACCCGCTCGAAATGGCTCTCCCCCTACTCACCTCCTCAAGTCGGCGAACTCTTACTCATCAAAGACGATGGCCTGCCACCGCTCTAATGGAAACTTCGACGATGGGCGATTCGACCCGAATTGCCCGCACAATACCTGGCAAGGATGGAGTGATCTGAGTTGTGGATCTGGACACAGCTCATAGACATCTACGCAGACCTGTGCTCAAGATAGCCAGGTTACCATTGGATTCAGCTCAAGAGGAGGGTCTACCGCGGGCCCCCCAGGATATTCGCGCCAGAAACGCGACGATCTCATTCAACTAAAAGATACGCCGCACAAGCCGACGGCGGAGCTATTGTGCTAATTGGACCGCGCGAACTTCTATCAGCTCCAAGGACGTGCGGCGTGCATTTCGGTGCATTGAGTTCTCAACGATCGGCCCGCCTGTGATGTCGCGTCGTTCAGCACAAGCCGATTCGATCAGCCATTGAGAAATATAATTACATACATACATACATACTACAGCTCTCCGCACCAGAACCTTCTAGAACTACTCGTGAATTGCCTACCGGCTGGTACACCCCTTCATAAAGTGCGTGTGCGCGTGTGTGTGTGTGTGCGCGAAATAAGCGACTTCTATTCAGTCTTCTACTTCTTCTCCATCCCCACGACAGTCGTGTCGTGGCTACGCTGTCAACGTCAGCTCGTCAAGTAAGTCCCAAATATCATCATTATTCATCATCCATCCCTCCTCAGCTCCTTAATCCTTCAGCTCCCGTCGTTGTGTCAGCATTGCCTGCCCGGCAGCCGATACAAAAAAAATATTTATTTGACATAAATATGTCATTGTCCTTTTTAAAACTGGATGAAATAGAATATGATATGACAGAATATAATAGAATTTTTATATTAATGTACTGATTGTGTATAAATGTTTACTACCAGCAAAAAAACTATCACTGTGTTCTGTTCTTATCTTCCTCTAATAAGTTTGTTATTTTTCATAAATTTTCATACGTGGGGCAGCAGCTCCATAGTAAGATAGAGGAGCACATCTATCTCACCCACTAGTGCCACAGAATACCAGCGCCATGGCATGTCAATGTCATGACATGGGCTGAGTGGCTACCAGTCCGGTTGCATAGTTTTAAATAAAAACCTAACCAAACAAATACTTATAAGTACAAGAAACTGTATCTTACATATCCCACACAATACTAACACATAATAAACTTCGCTGCATCTAAAACAAAATAGCGAACAACAATGTATCGTTGTTCGGACATAACTTCTAATAGAGTTGAGTCGCAGAAACCTATAGAAGTTGTAATACAGCTACCTGGATCATTTTTTATGTCACGGACAATCTTCCCCTGGTTCCTGGGTGCCCAGGACTAAAACAACTCACTTAACTTCGTATATTTATCGAGAAACACACCAACTCGCTACTACATCGTCTTTTATTTTCTATATAATCATACTGTCTTAATTCCATCATAGACAGCAAGAAGACACATCGGTACAAAAAGGCTCGAACATATTGTTCTGTTATGAACATATAGGCACACAGTCTCGTCAAAGTATAAAATACATGCAGCGCTATTCATTACCCTCCTACGGAATTTATAGCGCTAGAATAACAATAACATTATCAAACAGTTGTGTTACTAATATTATAATTATAATGTCAGCCATAACACTGTCCAGTGGGACATTATTAAGGCGAAGGGTAAGGCACACTAGCGCCGCTAATGGATTTAATTTGATAACTGCAAAACTTGATTTTTTTTAAACTTTGCGGACCTTCCGACACTAGGGAAACATCTATTATTTAATAATTGTGCACTACTTATAGGTTTGTTTTTGTATTCATTCGCTAACACCAACAGTGGCCATTGTTTGTGAATAAATGCGATAGCCCATTTCGTGAATGAACCACGCAACAAAAAGTAGTGCACAATTATTAAATAAATACTATGGGTGCTTTCCTGTTGCCGGACGGTACGCAATGTTTAAAAAAAGATCCGGTCCGTTAGTAATGGGTTGTATTTAATCGATCACCAAACTAACCTAACCTATCCCACAAAAATACTAAGTTAGCACCTAAAAATACAAAGTTAGCACCTAAACTACTATTATTTTAGACTTAGCATTTTAGGTGCTAACCTACTATTTTTTTGTGGATCAATTTATTATTTCTCGTTAGTAATTGTCAAATTATCAATTGGTGGCGCTAGTGTGCCTTACCCTTCGCCTTAAAAAAAGTGTGATCTTTTTCCACACCTTCCGGTCATTCTCATTCTACTATGTTCCGATCCACTGCAACATCATGCAATTCTCTCATGAACCTATTCGTCTTGGTCTACCTTAATTTTTGCATTATTTGGGTTCCATGTGTACCATACAGATTTTTTTTACACAAGGGTTTTTAGCAATTGCAAAAGTTAAGCTACTGTAGCAATGGCTAGTTCCTGGATGGTTGAACATGTGTTGCTTGCTTCCTGATTACTTATGCTTTATGAAAGCTGATACTTTACTCGTTGCTACCATGTATGAGTTTTTATTTTTGATATTTTTTGTACAAATTTCAGTTACTAGCTTAGTTACTACCCGGTACTTAGATTATCTACATAGCATTCAAGTATTTTACTATTGATAATGGTTATCAGATCCAAATCGCCTGAGACGTATTTTTGGCCATAGCTCCGAGGATTTTGAGAGGATCGAGATGAGAATAGTACCAAGAGTTGAGGAATTTATCGAGACACGTGTGAGCGTTTGAATTTTGAAAATCGTTTAGTAACTTTTTTTGTAATTTTGAAAAATGTAAAAATGTTGGGTTTTTTGGGGGGTGTTTTTGTTTACTAAATTGTAAATATTTCGAAAAAAAAACGTACTGAACTGTTTTCGTACCTCGCCTTCGTTGAAATTTTCTAACTAAATCACTTTAAATAGCCGACGTTCTGCGTAACTATACTCTACGGAGGATAAATTACCCCGTAATTTATTAGCATAATTCCGACTGTTTGAAATAAAACGTAAACACCAGCCCATCATCCTTACAATCTTATTATAATTACCAAAGTACTCCAATCGAACAGAAAATAAATCAGTATGCCCCAACGATATATTACAATGAGTACTTAAAAATTCTTCAACTACTAACGACTCTATTTTTACTGAAAAATATATAATATGGAGATTCGTTAACCTTTCAACAGAAATTCATAAAAATGTCTGATTCATGCTTATTTGTGTATCTGCGTAAAAGTTAATAATGCATCGTTTTAATTTGTTCTTGTTAAATTATATATTTTTTTTAGACATTCTTAGTAAAAAGTAAAAAGGTTTTAATAAAGCTATAAATCTTTACTGATAATCTCAAGGGTTATATCAGTTCTTAGTTCTTATTTCTATTATCATTCATCATCATCATATATTAACAAAAGAAATATTGTCTGTTTAATAGTTAACTTTTAACAGCCCTTGCCGAGTTTCTTGCGGCGTCTTCTCGGTATAAGGTCTCCACCGTAGGGTTTACAAAATCATGGCTTTGAATTGACGTTAAAAATATACTTGTAAAAGTTCATTTTGAGTTAAAAAAATTATTTTTGAATTTTGAATTTTGTTAGAAAATTACCTTGATACTGGCCTAAATGTGCATAACCGCACGAAGCCATCAACTAAGTTTAAAAAAACCATGGACTTGTTTGCGTTTAGGCAAACGCAGTGTAGAGCGCCCTGCTGCGCGGTGGACCGACGACTTGAAAAAGATGGCGGGTGGTGGATGGATGCGAACTGCGCAGGACCGGAATGGTTGGCGCTCTTTAGGTGAAGCGTACGTTCAGCAGTGGAAGGCAGTAGGCTGAAGAGTTTGCATTTGAGATAATCTGCCAATCGTATACGTACTCTTTGGAAGTGCGTACTATTTTGCGGTTTGCCCTATTCTTTTTGTAACGTGCATAATAATTGCAGGCTCATTTATTTATATGTCTTAACTAGCTGTGCCCCGTGATTTAACCCGCGTTAATTAGCGAACAATCTATTGAAAAACTATTTTATTTCTCCGTTTTTGCAACATTTTTATTGCTGCTCCACTCCTATTAGTCATAGCTTGATGTAATATAACTTATAGCCTTCCACGATAAATGGACTATTTAACACAAAAATATTTTTTCAATTCGAACCAGTAGTTCCTGAGATTAGCGCGTTCAACCAAACAAACAAACAAATTCTTCAGCTTTAGAATTTAGTATAAATTCAAGACATTTTAACGCTATTAAAGTAAATGCCACTTGTACAATTAGGAAACTACATTTTTAATATCCACGCCCCTTGACAAAGAGAATAACTGTTTTAAAAGCATCCACTTAAATCCGTGTATTTCTTTTTATTTCATAATACAAGTTCTGCCCGTTTTTCTGTTAAACTGTTGGTACAAACGTTGAGTGAAACAATTACATTCAAAACGGGGAGCTCGGACAAACGGGGCGCCTCGGACAAACGCGGCGAGGCGCCCCGTTTGTCGCGCAACAGATAGCGGGTGGCTTCAATTTCTGTGTAGTAGTCTCATTGCTCAAACTGCGCGCCGACAATTGTAATAAGAACCACTTATTTTGGGAATAATTAAGGTAATTTTCAATATGGAAGTAATATTATTTAGTAGGAAAGGAAAATTATACGTATTTTTAACAAATTCAGATATATATGTTATGGACCAAGTAATAAATTGAGGCATTATGAATAGTGACAAGCTACTTAGGGCGAAGTAAATAATTATGATTTGAACTTCCTTATTTATCACATTGCCTGACATAATGAATATTGCCATGTGGTTTTTGAGCAATCTGATAACACCCTGTGTATTTTACATTGCACGGGGTGCGGGGAGAAGAACAAAGGGTTCTATAATTTTTTAAACACCATTCATTAGCCAATTTTCACTCAACAAGCAACATTTTGTCAACGTTTCATTTTACAAACTATTGCTTTAAAAATGGCATCAAAACATAAACATTCAAATGGCAAGCTGTTATTTTATAAATCATCTAGGGGCACGGTGGCCAAGTCGAGCAAAAAAGCGGCACGGCCTTACCATCCTTTTCTCGAAACCCCTATAACTTCGTTGTGGATAAAACTAAAAGCCTGAATTTTCAGTAACCAAACAGGCATTGTATAAACACGGTATATTTCCAATTTCATTCAATTTGAACCAGTAGTTTAAGAATTATAACTAGTCAAAGTTTCTTAATTTTGTCACTCATTCATACTGACTGACCGATCATCTAAACTCAAAGGCACTTCTAGCAGACTAAAAAATATTTAAAAAGAATTTAATAAAATGCTTACTATTAGACGTAAACCTTTTTACAATTCAATTACAAAGAACTCCAGCCAGCAAAAGACGCGAACAGGCTGTTCTAAACAGGTGTCCGCAGTTGGCAGATGGCAGGTGGGAATAATTTCTACAGCAGCTTTATCGCCACAAACTGCAACGGGATTATTCATATGAATTTATGCGAATTAAAACTGTCCATAGTTCTATAATCGCGCATACATTTAATTACATAGACAATTTTTTTCGTGCCAGCTCTTTCCGGTCGAAGGCTTTCCCAACATCCAAACTTGTGGTAGATTCAGTAGTTTATTCTAAATATATTTTTTTTGTTTTACCATTGAAAATGGTGATGATGCAAAAGAAGATGCAAATCGCCTGAGACTTATTTTTGGTCATAGCTCCGAGGATTTTGAGAGAATCGAAATGAAAATAGTAGTAACCAAGAGTTGAGGAATTTATCGAGACACGTGTGAGTGAGCGTTTGAATTTTGAAAATAGGTTGGAAACTTTTTTTAGAATTTAAAAAAATGTAAAAAAACGGGTTTTTTTGGGGGGGTGTTTGTATACTAAATTGTAAATATTAAAAAAAAACCGACTTAAGAAAAAGTGAAAAAAAAAGGGTCCTAGGGTATTAGTTTAGCTACAAAATGGCGAAAAAATTAAAAACAACGGTTAATAATTGTCTAGAATACCAAATCCAATTTTTTTTTTCGGTATTCGGATTCTGATTTGGTATTCTAGAAAAACGGGGAAATACCCGTATACAAAAGTGATGTAGGTAGCTTCTTTGATTATTGACCGATCGTCATGGTAATGGTCTTAAAAGATGCGAATGCAGGCGAGAAGTGCATTCAAGTTGGAATTGTGTTATTTAAAATAAAATGTTTATTTTTGTAAATTGTTGTATTCATTTTCAATGCTCCGATTCTTGCGGGGACTGCGAAATCTGTGAATTTTTTACTATTATTTTGATTTTATAGTTTTGACGTCAATAAGTGCTTAGGCTTATATAGAATAAATGATTTGACCTTGACTTTGAATTGAAAAAAGACACACTTTGAAACGTAAACTTTTTCGCAATTCAATTACAAAAAACTTCAGCCACAAAAGGGGAATGAGCGTAACAGACGCCAAGCTGTTCTAAACAGGTGTCCGCAGTCGGCAGATGGCGGGCGGGAATAATTTCTAGCAGCTTTATCGCCACAAACTGCATCGCGCTCAGCTCGCTGTTTGCGCCCGCCTACATGTTTTATGGATCGCTTTTAAAACTGCCACGTCAAACTTTAGTGTGTAGTGTGTAGTATGTAGAGTGTTTAGATTAACCTTGTGTCTTTCCTTTTATTTTGCTTCTGATGTGTCTTTTGCGTAGTTAGTGCCAGTTTATTCGCTACTCGATACAGAACTTGTAGAATTTTAATGAAACTTTATACACTTAAAACAACATAAATAGTCATTCATTCGTACTTGTTACACTATTTGCTAATTGTTCGCATGTAGTACGTACTCTTTGTGTCTTTATCCTACGTTTGCGTTCAACGCCGTTAATCATTCTACCTATGAGTATAATGGAACGCGAAAGCTTAATAATATTTTTTACTTTTGTTTGTTTGTAGGATGATTAACTTTGTACAAAAATCT
The DNA here is from genome assembly GCA_963082485.1 of Eudonia mercurella. Lineage (NCBI taxonomy): Eukaryota > Metazoa > Arthropoda > Insecta > Lepidoptera > Crambidae > Eudonia > Eudonia mercurella. The sequence goes on along the minus strand of OY720023.1, from coordinate 20,076,007 downwards.
TTAATTAAGTAAATGCTATGTTGTTTACGTAATAAATTGCATGCCCGTAATGAAAAAAGGAAAAGAAAGAATTATCATTTATTGATATCACATAACGGGTATCACATTACGTCTTGTATTGTCATTGTCACCGGTAAAAATGTACACAGTAACTGCAATAAACGTTCTTCTATTATATTCCATTCTAAAAGTCTAAAAGTTTTTTACCAACGCAAGTACGAGTACATCAGTTTCGACGCGCTACATAAATACTCGAGATATAAAGAATTGCATCAGATGAGATTAACTGTCAAGCGAAGCTGTTATCCAAAGCCGCTGCTCCAAGAATAATGAACGCCCACACGAACACAGTGAAATAAATTTCTCACTGAGACTGTTAAGGGTAAAATTTAATAAAGCAAATAGGAATGGTCTTACGAACTGCGATGCCTGAGCATATTTTAGAAGATTTATAAGCGGCGGAACAAAGATCGTTATTTACAATTAATTAACAGAAAATTACGTGTAATGAAAAATTAGGGAATCTGAAATTTACTTTACTGTTATGATGTTGCTCTGTTGAGGCATGCAATAGCTCTATATTGAGAAGTAATTTAAACTTAACTATACTAGTATTACATATACCTACTTTGAGGCAAATACTTTGAAAGTGGTAAAATGCAAAGTATCTTTTTTTTTGTTGGCCGCCTATGCAAATTTATCAAATATCAAATGATCTACAACGATTAATCGAAAAGTCATAATCGAATTGCTATTTCGTCTTAAACATTAATTATATCGTACGTTCATTATATGGTACGTTCATGACATCGAACGTTCGATACATCGAATGTTCAAAACATCGATGTTAAATAAATAAATATTTTCATTTAATTTTTTATTTATAAGTATGTTAATTTTTGATGTACCTAAGTAAGTAATAAGATTTTTTTTTAATTTAATTATTTCTTAACAATAAATTTTATAGGTGCAATCATGGTACAATTCGATCTCATGAACGTTCGATCTTATGTCAATTCGATGTTTTGAATGCTCGAAAAATTTAACGTTCGATGTTAATATAATTCGATTATACGACTTTTGTAGTTTATGACCTTCTCCTTATACATTCATAGGGAAGCCTCGTGTCCCAGCAGTGGCTGGCAGCAGTGAGGATGATTATTATGACTTTTCGATTAATGGTTGTCGATCAACTGGCATTCGATATGGCGTAGGTAACCCGGCCTTCACAGAGTAACCAGACGTGTCGTGGGCAGCGAGAAACTTAAAGGATTCCTCGAGCTGTGGGATCGAAACATCCTCAGAGGGTCTCTAGAGGGGATGGCATCACGCCAGCGTGTCCCCTTCCTCTAATAGACTCCCGAAGAGTTCGGATCGGTTCAAGAGCGGAAGGACCTTGGCTAGGCTCGATAAAAATAATACATCAACGCAGCTATATTGTAACTTGATTGATATCTAAGGAAAATAATCAGCTGGTTGACATTGAGTTCAATTTAAAAATGTTATGTTAAAGTTATTTTTATGTATTTGGTCCTTACCTATGAAATTGACGTTTTATTCTGACTTATTAATAGGTGTATTACTTCTGAAAGTCAATACCGGTTGTTAATATTATTATTATACACCTTTAATTAAGACTATGTTACTTAGGCTTCAGTAATAACAATGATTATTCATTTTGTGTCTTTATGGCCCAATTTTATGAATTGACTTCTTTTTGTTTCGCGGAATTGACTTTTTGTTTCATTGTAGCTTTGAAGGGGCTTGATTTTTTTATTTTTTATTTATATATTATTATAGCTATATTTAGGTAGAGAAACAAACACACTACCCTTAATTTTTTATAGTGTTAACATCTAATAGATGTTAAGAAAATTAAAAAAAAAGGTTAGTATGAAATATATAATTTTATAAAAAGTCTTCATACAATTTATTGTTTTATTTGTATTTAGCATAAGTAAGACTTTAGAATTTCCACGCAATTTAATTGCAATGTAGCGCTATTATCGCTTTTAAGAGTGCCATTTGGTTTTTTTTAGATTTGTGATTGGAAATTGATTATTGCAATTGTGTTTCAAGAGTAACCCACCTGATATTAGTGTGCGTGCGTATTTGTAGTCGTGCGCCGTTGTCACACAGTGGTGTGCAGGCAGTGGCCACGCGCCGCTCGCTCGCCTGTCCTGTCCTGTCCTGTCCTGTCCTGTCCTGTCCTGTCCTGTCCTGTCCTGTCCTGTCCTGTCCTGTCCTGTCCTGTCCTGTCCTGTCCTGTCCTGTCCTGTCCTGTCCTGTCCTGTCCTGTCCTGTCCTGTCCTGTCCTGTCCTGTCCTGTCCTGTCCTGTCCTGTCCTGTCCTGTCCTGTCCTGTCCTGTCCTGTCCTGTCCTGTCCTGTCCTGTCCTGTCCTGTCCTGTCCTGTCCTGTCCTGTCCTGTCCTGTCCTGTCCTGTCCTGTCCTGTCCTGTCCTGTCCTGTCCTGTCCTGTCCTGTCCTGTCCTGTCCTGTCCTGTCCTGTCCTGTCCTGTCCTGTCCTGTCCTGTCCTGTCCTGTCCTGTCCTGTCCTGTCCTGTCCTGTCCTGTCCTGTCCTGTCCTGTCCTGTCCTGTCCTGTCCTGTCCTGTCCTGTCCTGTCCTGTCCTGTCCTGTCCTGTCCTGTCCTGTCCTGTCCTGTCCTGTCCTGTCCTGTCCTGTCCTGTCCTGTCCTGTCCTGTCCTGTCCTGTCCTGTCCTGTCCTGTCCTGTCCTGTCCTGTCCTGTCCTGTCCTGTCCTGTCCTGTCCTGTCCTGTCCTGTCCTGTCCTGTCCTGTCCTGTCCTGTCCTGTCCTGTCCTGTCCTGTCCTGTCCTGTCCTGTCCTGTCCTGTCCTGTCCTGTCCTGTCCTGTCCTGTCCTGTCCTGTCCTGTCCTGTCCTGTCCTGTCCTGTCCTGTCCTGTCCTGTCCTGTCCTGTCCTGTCCTGTCCTGTCCTGTCCTGTCCTGTCCTGTCCTGTCCTGTCCTGTCCTGTCCTGTCCTGTCCTGTCCTGTCCTGTCCTGTCCTGTCCTGTCCTGTCCTGTCCTGTCCTGTCCTGTCCTGTCCTGTCCTGTCCTGTCCTGGCCTGTCCTGGCCTGTACTGGCCTGTCCTGGCCTGCCCTGGCCTGCCCTGGCCTGTCCTGTCCTGTCCTGTCCTGTCCTGTCCTGTCCTGTCCTGTCCTGTCCTGTCCTGTCCTGTCCTGTCCTGTCCTGTCCTGTCCTGTCCTGTCCTGTCCTGTCCTGTCCTGTCCTGTCCTGTCCTGTCCTGTCCTGTCCTGTCCTGTCCTGTCCTGTCCTGTCCTGTCCTGTCCTGTCCTGTCCTGTCCTGTCCTGTCCTGTCCTGTCCTGTCCTGGCCTGTCGTGGCCTGTCCTGGCCTGTCCGGGCCTGTCCTGGCCTGGCCTGTCCTGGCCTGTACTGGCCTGTCCTGTCCTGTCCTGTCCTGTCCTGTCCTGTCCTGTCCTGTCCTGTCCTGTCCTGTCCTGTCCTGTCCTGTCCTGTCCTGTCCTGTCCTGTCCTGTCCTGTCCTGTCCTGTCCTGTCCTGTCCTGTCCTGTCCTGTCCTGTCCTGTCCTGTCCTGTCCTGTCCTGTCCTGTCCTGTCCTGTCCTGTCCTGTCCTGTCCTGTCCTGTCCTGTCCTGTCCTGGCCTGTCGTGGCCTGTCCTGGCCTGTCCGGGCCTGTCCTGGCCTGGCCTGTCCTGGCCTGTACTGGCCTGTCCTGGCCTGTCCTGGCCTGTCCTGGCCTGTCCTGGCCTGTCCTGGCCTGTCCTGGCCTGTCCTGTCCTGTCCTGTCCTGTCCTGTCCTGTCCGGGCCTGTCCTGGCCTGGCCTGTCCTGGCCTGTACTGGCCTGTCCTGGCCTGTCCTGGCCTGCCCTGGCCTGCCCTGGCCTGCCCTGGCCTGCCCTGGCCTGCCCTGGCCTGTCCTGGCCTGGCCTGTCCCGGCATGGCCTGTCCTGGCCTGTCCTGGCCTGTCCTGGCCTGTCCTGGCCTGTCCTGGCCTGTCCTGGCCTGCCCTGGCCTGGCCTGGCCTGCCCTGGCCTGCCCTGGCCTGTCCTGTCCTGTCCTGTACTGTCCTGTCCTGTCCTGTCCTGTCCTGTCCTGTCCTGTCCTGTCCTGTCCTGACCTGTCCTGTCCTGTCCAGTCCTGTCCTGTCCTGTCCTGTCCTGTCCTGTCCTGTCCTGTCCTGGCCTGGCCTGTCCTGGCCTGTACTGGCCTGTCCTGGCCTTTCCTGTCCTGTCCTGTCCTGTCCTGTCCTGTCCTGTCCTGTCCTGACCTGTCCTGTCCTGTCCTGTCCTGTCCTGTCCTGTCCTGTCCTGTCCTGGCCTGGCCTGTCCTGGCCTGTACTGGCCTGTCCTGGCCTTTCCTGGCCTGCCCTGGCCTGCCCTGGCCTGCCCTGGCCTGACCTGGCCTGACCTGGCCTGTCCTGGCCTGTCCTGGCCTGTCCTGGCCTGTCCTGGCCTGTCCTGGCCTGTCCTGGCCTGTCCTGGCCTGTCCTGGCCTGTCCTGTCCTGGCCTGGCCTGTCCTGGCCTGTACTGGCCTGTCCTGGCCTGCCCTGGCCTGCCCTGGCCTGACCTGGCCTGTCCTGGCCTGTCCTGGCCTATTCTGGCCTGTCCTGGCCTGTCCTGGCCTGTCCTGGCCTGTCCTGGCCTGTCCTGTCCTGTCCTGTCCTGTCCTGTCCTGTCCTGTCCTGTCCTGTCCTGTCCTGGCCTGTCCTGGCCTGGCCTGTCCTGGCCTGTACTGGCCTGTCCTGGCCTTTCCTGGCCTGCCCTGGCCTGCCCTGGCCTGCCCTGGCCTGCCCTGGCCTGCCCTGGCCTGCCCTGGCCTGCCCTGGCCTGGCCTGTCCTGGCCTGTCCTGGCCTGTCCTGGCCTGTCCTGGCCTGCCCTGGCCTGGCCTGGCCTGCCCTGGCCTGCCCTGGCCTGAAAAAAAAAATATATATTAATAAATATATATAGGTATATTATAAATATAAACCTATAAATATAGGTATATTATCCTGGCCTGTCCTGTGATATCCGCTTAGTGACTTACTGCGAACGGACGTTTCCAAATTTGTTTGATTTTTAATTGAATTTTATCAAGTTATAAAAGTAACCCAGGGCTTCGCCCCGCCGTACAGTGACTTAGTTGAGTTTGTTCCGGAGCTCCATCGAAAAAAAATACTTTTTGAGTTCTGCGCAGCTGCGGGATTTGAACTCGTTCTCGCTGGGTGAGTGCCGGTTGAGCCAACGAGTTATCCGCTAGACCACGGGCACTGGGCGCGTTGCGGCCGAAATTAGCGGCCCGTATCTACACACGGCTGACGTCACCGGGGCGGGCACACGGAAGGTGGAACGCGTGAGTGAGAAACAATATTAGACTTGTAGTTGCTGTCCCTGTTGCGCTACGCTGGTGCTTGCCGCGAACTGTCATCGAGCTTTTTATCCCCGCTTCAACTTCATACATTGCGCAGCATAATGAATTGCAACGCTTGTAATAATAAAGTGTTGAATATAAAAGAGTCTATGAAATGTCGACTATCTCTCGGTAAATTTCACTATCAATGTCTGAGTATAGAAAAAAAAACATTTCTTGCATTTACAAAAGAACAATTATTGTTTTGGATTTGCCCAACATGCAATAACGTTACACGGCGTGCAAAATCGAACGATAACACTCCTGTACGACGGAGCAATTTGATTCCAAGTAACGACGACCTTTTGAACATGTCATGCGATGTAGCAGACCAAAGCACGTCCGCTTCTCTTCCGTCCCCCCCTTAGGTTATTGAATCGCTTTCAGCTAATTTCACCACTAATCAAGAGGTAACTATGGATAAAATCAGCGCTCTTCTAGATCAGAAGCTTAGCTCCACTTTGACGGTTCTCATGGAGAACTTCCGTAAAGCACTAAGAGATGACGTCAAAGAAATGGTTGAGAACGAGATAGGAGGTGCGATTAAAAATGTCAAGGATGAATTTACCGTTACTACGGACTTTATCTGCGCTGAACAGAAGGACTTGCGGTTGGACATTGACAAAAGTGCCAACACCATAAAAAACCTCGAGAGCGAGAAAGCTAGACTTCAAGCTGAAATAGATAGACTCAATACTCGTCTTGCTGGTATAGAAAAAATATCACGTAATTGTAATATAGAATTACAAGCCGTACCTGAACGTAAAAACGAAAATGTTCTGTTGATGCTCAAGAAGCTTTGTGATGTGGTGAAGGTCCCTATGGAGGACCGGAATATCAGTGCATGCCGTAGAGTGGCAAAGCTCAACACTGCCTCTGGCCGACCACGTAACATTGTGGTTACTTTCGCTACTCCGCGTATTAGAGACTTGGTGTTATCTGCAACTCACCGATATAATAAAGCACACTCTGGTCGTGGACTGAGCTCTTCAGACCTGGACGTTCCAGGCGAACCATGTAGAATTTATATCACGGAGCATTTGTCCCCGGAACAAAAAACGGTACATGCGGCGGCAAGAAAGGCGGCTAAAGAGCGTGGATTCAAGTATGTGTGGATAAAGTATGGACAGATATATATGCGAAAGGATGACGGGGCTGGTGCTATACTAATTAAGAACTTGGATTTTCTTGAAAAGATACAATAGTGACAGTTATTGATTATTATTATTATTTTTTAAAATTTATATTATTTCCTATCTACATTCAGTTTTATATAATTGGTTAGTTTTTTTTTTAAATTTATAATGTTTAATATTTTTTATCAAAATTTAGGTAGAGCTAGATCTAAAACTAAAGATATATATTTAAACCTTTTAAACACTAATTACGACATTGTTTGTCTGACTGAGACAAATTTTGATAGTAGTGTTTTCGATAAAGAATCGATCGATAACCGATACAATGTTTATAGACGGGACCGCGAAAATACATGCTCTAAAAAACAAGGAGGGGGAGGTGTTCTTATAGCTGTTAAAAATTATATTAATGTTCTACGTCAGTCATCTTGGGAAAGCAGGGTTGAGGATGTGTGGCTTACTATCTTATCCACTAAGTATGGTGAGCCGTCTTTATATATTTGCCTTTGTTACTTACCACCTGACTTGCCAATGGAGGATCTTGTGACTTTCCATCGTAATACTCAAAGGGTAATTACTTAACTCTGGCTTTGGAGATCATTTTCTTGTACTTGGAGATTTTAATACTGCGAATGTGTCCTGGGTCAAACAGGGAGAGTCAGCCTTCTTTACACCAATGAATCCTCAGGATAGCAAAGCTGTTTTGCTCTTGGAGACGATGCATACCTGCAACCTGGTTCAGTATAACACCATTCCCAATAAAAACAACCGGTATCTAGATCTTGTCCTTTCTACTCTGCCATGTGGCTCAGCCAACGTACTGGAAACTGAACCTTTGTGTCGCTTGGACGGTCACCATCTTGCATATCACGTGGAAGTCGCTAAGTATAATTCAGATAAACCATTAAAACCCAAGTTTAAAAACCGTTACAACTTCAACCGGTGCAATTATGACATTCTGAAATCTGAATTGCAACTTGCTAACTGGGAGGAGCTGCTTTCATCAGACGATGTTAATGAATGTGTAGACGTATTTTATGATAAAATAAACCAGATTATTTCAAAGAATACGCCACTTATAAGAAACACGTCTAAAAAATACCCCATTTGGTACAGTCGGTCTTTAATTCGTTGTATAAATGAAAAAAATAAATATCATAAACGCTTCAAAAAATTTTCCAACCCCAGAGACTATGATACCTTCTCTTTGCTGCGGAGTAGATGCAAATCTTTAATTGCAAAATGTTATAAAACGTTTCTGTCTTCAGTAGAAGAGTCCTTGTGCGATGATCCTAAAGTGTTCTGGCGGTATGTCAATGACAGGAAGGGTGGTTCTGCTATACCACACACTATGACTTTTAATAATAAAACTTATTCAGATGGTCAAGGCGTTTGTGAACTTTTTTCTGAATACTTTGGATCAGTTTTTGATCCGTCTCCTAATCCTCAGTCTCTCAAGCTAAGCAATATGCCCCGTGCTAGTAACCATTCTCTACACAAAATTAAAATAAGTCAACGTGAAATTTATCTTAAAATGAAACAGTTAGACGTGCGGAAGGGTTCAGGTCCTGACGAGATCCCTCCGAAATTTATAAAAAATTGCTCAAAAGAGCTATCCTTCCCGCTAGCTATTCTGTTCAACAAGTCTCTAGCGTCCGGCATTTTTCCTTTGCGTTGGAAGATTGCTCATATTATTCCGATATTCAAATCTGGAGACAAAACATCATGTACTAACTATCGGCATTGGCTAATTGTAGCATTTTATCTTGTATTGCTAAACTATTTGAATCATTAACATATACTACACTTTATCATCACCTGAGTAATTTTATATCAGACAAGCAACACGGATTCGTCAGAAAAAGATCTACGTTGAGTAACCTTTTAGAGTTTAAAAACTACTTGTGTCAGGTATTCGCTGCTGGAGGTCAGGTCGATGCAATCTATCTGGATTTCAGCAAAGCTTTTGAAAAGGTCAATCATTGTCTACTCAGTCTTAAACTTGAACACTATGGCATTCATGGGTGTCTGCTTAGGTGGATTATTTCTTATTTGAGTAACCGGACTCAGCTTGTTACAGTTAAGGGTTTTTCATCGTTGTCTGTTCATGTTTATTCAGGCGTTCCGCAGGGGTCCCATCTTGGTCCACTTCTGTTTGTCGTTTTTATAAACGACTTGGTCGGCCGCTTATCCTGTGCCTCTCTTCTGTATGCAGACGATCTCAAAATTTTTACTGATGTCAAGAACTTAGAGCAGCGCTTGGCACTTCAAAATGACCTAAGAGTCATTTCTGACTGGTGCTTGGCAAACAAAATGAGTCTTAACGTACAAAAGTGTTGTGTTATCTCTTTTACAAGAAAGAAAAATAAGCTACACAACGAATACTACATGCAGGGTCAATTGTTGAACAGAAAGGACATAGTAAGAGATCTGGGAATTATTTTTGATGAACAATTAAGTTTCCGTCCTCATTACTTGTACATCACAAAGAAGGCTAATAAACTTTTGGGATTTATAATCAGATCAACTAAAGATTTTAAGAAACCTTACAGTGTATTGTGCCTTTTCTTTAGTTTAGTCAGAAGTGTACTTGAATATTGCTGTCCGATTTGGTCCCCTTACTTTAATATTCACGTTGATGCGATAGAGGGAGTGCAAAGACGCTGCTTGAAATATGTTACGCGTAAATATAAGTTTGGTCGATCGCTTAATAGCTACCGCGACAGGCTGTCTAAATTTGGTATGATTTCATTGCAAGTGCGCCGAAAAAGATACGATCTCATTTGTCTTCACAAAATTGTGCATTCGTCCATTGATTCAGCTGGTTTGCTCTCCTTGATTGACATTAACACCAGGCATAGGTCACGTTGTTCAAATGCGTTCTTGATTCAGGCTTATAAAAACAATACGTCTTTTTATAATCCTATTGTAAGAATGTGCCGTACCTATAACGAATTAATTCGTGTTCATGACGATATAGATGTATTTAACAATAAATTCTCACAGTACAAGAGGATAATTTCAGCCATATTTAATAACGAAACATCCTCAACCATACTTATTACATAAATATTCATATAAGTAAAAATAAAATATGTTAATATATATTGTATAAATAAGTTAAGTCATAAACAAAAGTGTTCTGTAAGTTTAATTGATTGCATGCTGTGTACACTAAATTTAGATTATTGTCTTGTCTTAATAAGTGGAATATGTTTGTATGTTTTTGTAATGACATTAATCTGTCAGTGTACCTTTCATAAATAAATAAATAAATATCAGATTGCCCAAATCCACATGGCAATATTCATAATGTCAGGCAATGTGATAAATAAGGAAGTTCAAAATATAATTATTTACTTCGCCCTAAGTAGCTTGTCATTATTCATAATGCCTCAATTTATTACTTGGTCCATAACATATATATGAATTTGTTAAAAATATGTATAATTTTCCTTTCCTACAAAATAATATTACTTCCATATTGAATGAACCTTAATTATTCCCAAAATAAGTGGTTCTTATTACAATTGTCACCGCGCAGTTTGAGCAATGAGACTACTACATAGAAATTGAAGCCACCCGCTAACTGTCGCGCGCGCTTCGCCGCGTTTGTCCGAGGCGCCCCGTTTGTCCGAGCTCTCCGTTTTGAATGTAATTGTTTCACTCAACGTTTGTACCATCAGTTTAACAGAATAACGGGCAGAACTTGTATTATGAAATAAAAAGAAATACACGGATTTAAGTGGATGCCCTTAAAACAGTTATTCTCTTTGTCAAGGGGCGTGGACATTAAAAATGTAGTTTCCTGATTACAATCACTTGTACACAAGTGGCATTTAGTTTAATAGCGTTAAAATGTCTTGAATTTATACAAAATTCTAAAGAATCTGTTTGTTTGTTTGGTTGAACGCGCTAATCTCAGGAACTACTGGTTCGAATTGAAAAAATATTTTTGTGTTAAATAGTCCATTTATTGAGGAAGGCTATTTATAGGCTATATTACATCAAGCTATGACTAATAGGAGTGGAGCTGCAATTAAAAATGTTGCAATAACGGAGAAATAAAATAGTTTTTTATAGATTGTTCGCTAATTAACGCGGGTGAAACCACGGGACACAGCTAGTTAAGACATATAAATGAGCCTGCAATTATTATGCACGTTAAAATAACAATAGGGCAAACCGCCAAATAGTACGCACTTCCAAAGAGTACGTTACGATTGGCAGATTACCTCAAATGCAAACTCCTCAGCCTAATGCCGTCCACTGCTGAACGTACGCTTCACCTAAAGAGCGCCAACCATTCCGGTCCTGCGCAGTTCGCATCCATCCACTACCCGCCATCTTTTTCAAGTCGTCGGTCCACCGCGCAGCAGGGCGCTCTACACTGTGTTTGCCTAAACGCAAACAAGTCCATGGTTTTTTTTAACTTAGTTGGCTTAGATGGCTTCGTGCGGTTATGCACATTTAGGCCAGTATCAAGGTAATTTTCTAACAAATTTCAAAATTCAAAAATTGATTTTTTTTTACTCAAAATGAACTTTTTAAGTGTATTTTTAACGTCAATTCAAAGCCATGATTTCGTAAACCCTACGGTGGAGACCTTGTACCGAGAAGGCGCCGCAAGAAACTCGGCAAGGGTTGTTAAAAGTTAACTAAACAGACAATATTTCTTTTGTTAATATATGATGATGATGAATGATAATAGAAATAAGAACTGATATAACCCTTGAGATTCTCAGTAAAGATTTAGAGCTTTACTAAAACCTTTTTACTTTTTACTAAGAATGTCTAAAAATGTAATAATATTTAACAAGAATAAATTAAAACGATGTCATTTACAAAATGCATTATTAACTTTTACGCAGATATACAAATAAGCATGAATCATACATTTTTATGAATTTCTGTTGAAAGGTTAACGAAGCTCCATATATATTTTTCAGTAGAAAAAAAACTCTACAAAAACATTTGATCAGTGTAACTCAATTTCATGTTACGCATTATTTAGCGAAAACAAGAATCCAATCCTATTATAATGAATAATTCAGAGGTAAGTATGTACCTTATATGCCTCTTTGTATTAAAACTTTCTCCATACATTAATATGAATGTCACAGACAGTTGAAATAATATGAACATTGTTTGAAATATCTAGATTTACTTTGTTCCTTTATGCTTTAACTTTTTCATTCAATATTCCCAATATTATGTTCTATATGACGCTAATGAAGTGGACGGATAAGTATTATAGTACGTTATAATATATGCTGGCCATAAAAACAAATGGTGGTTTTATAATCCAACTGATATAACAAACAATTTGTTTAAACTCGAGTAAGTATCTGTATTTATTGTAAGAATATTTGCCACATTTCTAGTCGCCATCGCTCTGTGACATTTACTCAATTAGATAGTTAAGTTTGTGCATAATACGCCCTCGTCGGCTCCAAAGCCTCTTACGGAACATTGAAGTAAAATTATGTATATTTATTCAATAAACTCCCAAAAAATATTCACTGAGGTTGCGTGGGAGGAACTGATGCGATTTTTCCGTTTATCCCCATTTTCCGTCCCATATTTTTGTTTTTCAACTTCACTGAATATTTTTATTACATTCCCTTGCCTCTAAGGACACGTGTTATGTTTTGTGGTTTTTTTAAACCGCTTATGGGAAATCGTAATAGCGCGTTTCGTCGAAATAACTTATGTATACTATTTTTGTTATATTTTTATTAAATATTCAATTATAACATTTTGACGACCTCCTTGGTCGAGTGGCTTGCACACCGGTTTTCATGGTGTCGCTATCTCTGAGGTCCCGGGTTCGATCCCCGGTCGGATCAATTTAGAAATACCTGTTTTTCTATATTGTTTCGGGTCTGGGTGTTTCCTATGTATAATAAGTATGTATTTAAGTATATTAAGTATGTTTATCCGTTGTCTAGTTAACCATATAACGAGTTTCTTAAGGAAGCTTTTCTTGGGGCTAGATAATTGGTGTGAGTGTGGGAAACATTTATTATTATTATTATTATTATTATCATTTAAAAAAAAAAAAAAAACATTGTTATGTATCTGTAGTTTACTTAGTCAACAGAGATAGTCACGATTCCCAGGAGTTAAAGCTTCTGGATGTAGTGCGGTTCGACCTTCGGCCTTATCATCACTTACTATCAGATAAGAGATATTAGGCCACCAGTCTAGGTCTGTTCAAGATATACATTTATCCCCTCAAAAACAAAAATGTGAAGTGAGAGTCTAGTTCAATATTATGATATATGCTTTGGTTGTTGACTTCAACGACAAAAAAAGTGAGATCTATATGGGTGCCAAGTTCAAAGCCTAAGGTCTGACTTGGCTAGTTCTCATATACGAATTATTAATAAGTACCTATTTACCTATTAAAACAGTCATGGAAGAGCCCTATGTTCGATGGCTAGTTTCAACCAGCCAGCCAAATTTTCGGAAGAATAAAACAAGAATTTACAGCTTAAGAACTTGCGAAGCTATAAAACTAGCCAAGTGAGACTTAGGCTTTGAACTTGGCACCCATTTAGATCTCACTTTTTGTCGTTGAAGTCAACAACCAAGGCATATATCATAATATTAAAATTGAACTAGGCTCTCATTTCACATTTATGTTTTTGAGGGGATATCATTACTACTACTTACTATACTTACTTATTACTTCTTACTGTTATTTAATTATTAGAGTAATATAGAGAAAGCCATTTAGTTTACCTGTAATAATCGAATCGTCAATTTATTTAACTATCTGCAATCACTAAGCTGGGCGGTATCTATGTACTCGTAGTAGTATATTACATTAAACTATAGTGACTATAAAAAGAAAGAAAGAAACGTTTGTTTAAAATTTCAAAAAATACATTTAAAAAAATAGTAAAATCGTAAAAAAATTAAATGCCAAAACGGCTTCTCCTCAGCTTAATGTCACAATCGGAGCCATGGCGCTGGGTTTCTGGAGGAACCGGTTAGGAGGCTAGCGCTCCAAACCACATACAATGCTTATAAAATACCTACAACACAGTATTAATAAAAACTAATAATAATTAATAAATATATACTTAGGTACATTCAATTTTGATTATACATACATACTTTGTAGCATATACCTAATAGTTGAATATAATGAATTATACAAACTTAGCTCAGCTAATAAAACTTTTTGATAACCTAAATATACAGCGTGACAGATTAGACGACGGACGCCTTTAAGGAGGTAAATTAGAAACGTATCTACATCCCTTATAGTTATAAAAGGTTACAGCAAATTTAAAAATACGCGAGTTATTACGCGTTTTAAAAAAAGTGAACTATCGGCATTTCGCATGTACTACACGCACGAGTAAGGTCAACCGCACGCGCGGACAACGCCTCGCTAGTCGCTGCGCTCTCCCGCGTAGTAAATTGTAAATAAACAGAAAGAGCATTTCAGTTAGGAAAAAAGTATAAAACTAAAGTGGTGTTTTTTATTTTTAATGGAACAGGTATCGGCTTCTTATACACCTCCTTTAACGCGTCCGTCGTCTAGCCAGTCACGGTGTGCAAATCTGCTTGTTGTGCATACACAGCTGACGATGTAGTATGACAAATGTTAAGACAAAGAAACATTGCAGTTACAAGAAGTTAGTGCCCCAGCTTTGAATTCTGGGAAGTATTGCCGAATGGACGTGAGATTTCTTGAGGTGCCCAAGGGGATAACCGTGAATAGGGAAGTCATACTCAAACGGAGTTGGCGTATCTTATGTTATTCATGACAGTAGGCAGAGGGATGTGTTATGAAATGAAAAGTTAAATATACCCTGCTTGAACCTACATCAGCTGAAGGGTGTATTGTCGAAATAGGCAACACGGACAGGGAATATAAAATGGCATTTATCAAAACATTAACATTCAAAGAGTGTGACAGTAAAAGAGATATTGTGTATGACACTGATTATATTATGGTTGATCTGATAGGTGAAAATTTTTCGTTCTACGTTTGTTTGAAACTTGTATTAATGTTTTCAGTGCTTTGGTTGTATTTGTCAATATTTTCGATATTGACAAATGAAAAACTACGGAAACTACTATGACAAATGGACAAAACTATAAGAAATCATTCGTGCCAAGAATAGTTTCATCATCAGCTCATTTTGTTGAGCTTGTGCCCCACTGCTGGGGCACAAGCCTTCCCTGTGGATGGGTAGGCAGAACGGGCCATAAACCACCACGCGGGCCCAGTGCGGATTGACGGTTGTCAACGACTGCTAATGCAGCCGGGACCAACGGCTTTACGTGCCTTCCGAAGCACGGAGGAGCTCGAGATGATACATTTTTGGTCACCCATCCGATGACCGACCTTGAATGAATCAAGAATGGTTTGATCTTTGTTAATTTGACAAATCACGAAAGTACTCATTATCATTAAATTAAATTTGACTGTATCCGTCGTGTTCTGAATCGTTTTTCCTATTGTAATTATTTGTGTGGCAATGAATACATTATTTTTATTTATTTTAATAATGTCTAAACATATCAATCTCATCAACAATCTGTCTTTCCTATAAATCATACGACTTTTTGTTATCTGAAATGTGATCGGAATAATGCTTATTTTTATTGGAAATCGCTTAACATTTTACCTGAAGTTATGGGGCTTGTCAAAGCTGATATTTTTCATGAATCTTCCTACGTAGATAAGCTTTAATGTGGCGATAATGTTTCACCGGCTTACCTTCACTCGGACCGTATCTTTGTTTACCGTCATAGTTAGATTAAAAAAATAAACAATGCCTTTTAATGCACAGCCATCGTTGCGACACTAGTGTAACCCCAGTGTTAAACAGAGTTTTCGTCGCCAAAATAATATATTGGGTCCTTACTCCTTACCTATAAAATTGACGTTCTTTTCTCACTCATTAATAGGTGTGCTTCTTCTAAAACTCATTATCGGTTGCTAATAATTATTGTACACATTTAATTATGACTATGTTTAGGCTTTAGTAATAACAATGATTTTTAGTTTTGAGTTTTTATGGCCCACCTTTTCTTTTGTTAGCGGAATGATCTCTCTTTCATTGTAGCTTTGAAGGGAGTTGTTTTTTTTCTTTTTAGGTCTGCTATTTTAAGCTGGTGAAAAAAAAAACACTGCTCTACAATTTGTATAGTGTTAACATAACTGAGATGCTAAGAAAATTGAAAAAACGTTAGTATGAAAAATATAATTTTATAAAAAATCTTTGTACAAAACGACAATTTCATAGGTAAGGACCCAATAGAATATCAAAATATATAAACAATGCCTTTCGATGCATAACTATCGTTGTGGCACTGGTGTTCGACACTTTAAGCCCAGTGTTAGACAGAGTTATCGTCGCCAAAAATAATATAATATCATTGAAATTGAATTGGACGACAGTTAGAAAGGAGGTCATCGTCATCAGCTCATTTATGTCCACCTGGGTAGTGCTAAATGAGTGACACTGTCTGAGTGGTAGAGCCACGCTGCATTGCCGGAGTACCGAAAAGTACCGGAGGACCATCTCTCACCCCTCCCCCTTCCCAATTCCTACTCCCTCCTCAAGATGCAATTCCTTCCTCAAGGCCGGCAACGCATCTGTGATTATAAAGTTTGGTTTTGCGGGTGTCCATGGGCGGCGGTGGGAGTTTGGGCTCGTATGATTCGTCTTGACGAGTACTTTGGTGCTAGATGGTAACCAGGGTCTGATGATGGAGCTGGAAAATGACCATAGGAACTCGGAAAAATAAGTTCGATCGTTCCGTTTGTTATTAATGTGGATTCTGTCTTTGATTAAATGGATTAGATGGATGACCCAATGCCAAGGTGAGCACGTGCCGAGAGCTGAACGGTATGAGGGTGTATAAACATGTCATTCAAAAATCCTAAAAGTTAAAAATAACATTAACAAAAAAAAACTTTAGAAAAACAAGCTTTTATTACTTGTTAATAAAAAAAGAACTAAAAAAGTTAGAAATTAATTTAATTTAAAAATCTTTGCGTTTTATCAAAGACCCAATTTTTTTATAAATAAAAGCGTTTACATTATGTTTTTTTTTTAATAAATGCATTTTTTGATTTATTTTGAAATTCGAACATAAATCTGTACAAACAAACGTCGGTATGAATTGTAACATAAATAAATAAAAGAGAAACGAATTGAAAGCTAAAATCAACAATATGACTGTTAATTACGCTTTATATGTTATTTTGAAGATACATCCTCGTAGATACAAGTCGAGTGCGGCTGACGACCTCCAAGATATCTTATAAGGTGTCATTAGTCGAAGGGGAATACTCGGATTGAATACATGATAATGGTGATTCCCATAGCCACATCAGCTTATGTGAACCCGTGTGTGTGTATTTATAATTTATTTAAAAGGCTATGTAAGTTTTAACACGCATCTTAAAAACCACTACAAAAACGTACAGACGCCTGCAAACATATCTAAAACTGTCAAAATCTTTAATAAATGTTCAACCTTATGCCAGTTACATAAAGTTTAAAGTCTATTGAGGAAATTTGACAGTTTGTTAGTAGTCTCATATACTGTATTGAGGTCTGAATTTCTTAAAAAGAAAAATATTATTTGAATTGTTATTTGGAATAAACTAATTTTCGTTTCGGTAATTATTTTCTGTAATTCATCGTCTACTAGTCCTTATTTGATCGATCTCAAGTAGAAATGTAAATATAAATGTTGAAGACAGTTTAAAATATACAATTTTAAATTTTTGCATTCCATAGTTATCAATGTGTTTAAACGAGAATTAACGCAAACTAATTAGTGAGAGATATAATAAATTCTTTATACGCCTATGTCAGAGTGACAGAACAGACAAGATCGACCATATATTACATGTGTTCTGTGATATTACGAGAGTTCTCCATACCGACCATAATTATACTCCTGGGATAAAGGTGAACAACATGACTCCGCCACTTTTATTCATCAGAAGTGCGTGAAGCGATTGAAATGAAGAAACACCCTAATAATTTAAATTTAGAGTCACTATGACATCTCTAAAACATTTACATACGGCATTTTAACGTACACAAACAAATACAGGGATCACCAATTTCCGATTAATTTGGCAGCTCATGACTGTTTCTTTATTCCGCAAGGTATGCTAACTTTATGAATTGGACATCTGAAAATAATATGACTTTCCATAGGTATATTGACATGTGAGTTACTGTAAATAAGTAAGTAAGCTAAGCATTTAGGAAACCAATGTTAGGGGATCCTTATATTTTTTTATTAAAACAAAACAAACAGAGTTAAATATTTTACTATAAAAAATCAACAAGTCTTAATGTCCAGATGGCGCAAAAGTGTTTTCCGATTTTCGATACACAGCCCGGGTCGAGCTGGGTCGAGTCGTGATCACTAACTCGCATTAGCAAGCGTTTACCAGGCTTCCACTGCTTAAAACAATACAATAAGCGATGACTTGATATTCATGTTTTTTTATGGAGTAATATAGGCAAATGACTTCTCCCACTCTGATGTAAAGCAGAAACGGAGTCAAGACGCAAAGACAGCTAGTGATGTAATATAATGATTATATTGATGTAATAAGCTACC
The DNA here is from genome assembly GCA_963082485.1 of Eudonia mercurella. Taxonomy (NCBI): domain Eukaryota; kingdom Metazoa; phylum Arthropoda; class Insecta; order Lepidoptera; family Crambidae; genus Eudonia; species Eudonia mercurella. Next base: position 20,057,862 of record OY720023.1, on the reverse strand, counting down.
AACTAAGTAATTATGAGACAACCAACACCTCAAGTCTCCCGGTGACCACGGACCCTGCAAAGGGTTCGAAACATCAGAATAAACATTAATTACAAATAATATATAAAATAAACGCGAGTACGGATCTGTAAAAGTTGTTTCATTACAATGTGTAGTGTTCGTGCAAAGTTTAGAAAACAATATGTATTATAATGATGGACGTCTTTGCGCAGGCGTGTGACTGTAAGGCTATTTACTTCACTATAATTACTTATGGTGACAATATTCTTTATCACCGCATCACCCTCAACACTCAAGTGGGCCCCGACCCATATTAAGTGGTCCAATTAGGCTTTACCTATTTACCGGACAAATGGGACTATAACCGCTATCTCCGTTCACCAGCCGTGAACTGAGTAAGTTTCCGCTAGTTTTGTACGGAACTAGCATCAGAAGTTACTAAATACAATTCCACTAATCATTCCTGCTTAAAATATAGTTCTGTCAGTTTCAACTTATAAAAAAGAGGGCTCTTTAACTTTTCTTTAAAAAAACAAATGCACCTCAATTAATAAATGCTTGATGGCGCAGTGGTTAACGCGCCCGGTCTGCGAGTGCTGAGGTTAAGCAACTTTCGCAAAGGCCGATCATCGGATAGGTGACCAAATTTTTTTAATCTCGAGTTCCTCCGTGCTTCGGAAGGCACGTTAAGCCGTTGGTCCCGGCTGCATTAGCAGTCGTTAACAACCACCAATCCGCACTAGGCCCGCGTGGTGGTTCATGGCCCGTTCTCCCTATCCATCCATAGGGAAGGCTCGTGCTCCAGCAGTGGGGACATAAATGAGCTGATGATGATGATGATGACTTAATAGATGGCATAGTAATCACATAAATACAATTACCTTTAAAATGCATACGTATTGTATCTTTTAAAAATGGAGGAGATTTCCGAAACAAGGAATAATTAGAGATATTTAAATGTGGTCACCCATCTGACCCCATATTACGAAAGATGTTTAACTTGCAAGACCGACCATCACCGCTTCTCGCCACAAATACATAAAACAAACAAACAAACAAACAAACTAAATAAAACAAGTTCAGGATTTCTTTATTTGCTAAACCATTACTCCTTAAGATACATTCTCCCATCTTTTCAAATTGAAAAGTGAAATCGATAGGACGACGCTAGGTGGAATCGTTCTAGGTCGTTTCGACCCTTATCAGGACTGACTAGTCCGGATTAACCGGACAAATGGGTTGTAATTACCTCTAGTAACGAATACGTATACTCCAAACGTTGACCAATTGATACCGGTTTAATATTAACTGAGATCTTTCAAACCAATTCGGGACAACAGAGCTCCAAATAATTTGTTTTATTGAAATATATTTGACAATAGCCTTTGGGATTTGCTTTGTAAATAAAAGCACTATCCGTATTTATGGCAGCAATAAATCCATGTTTCAATACAAAACATCTTTATCGAACAAAATATGGCAAGAACTGTTGTTACAAGGTCACCCCGCTCCCAAGACCCGACCCTCATCAAGCAGCTCGATTAGGCCGGATTAACCGTACAAATGGAATGTGTAATTATCTCCGGTAACTAATCGCGCCATACGTATTATCCTCTTTACACCGCCACCGGTTTACAGGTGGATGTTTCGCTCGTTCCCAATCACGGTGCGATGCGAACTCTAAAATGAGTCGGGTAATTCCCGATTCTCTTACATATGTTTTATTTTTAAATTTCGAACACAATGCAGTTCCGTTTGATCGTTATTCGATGTAGCATTTTGTCGTACTTGTTGTTATCAAGTAAAACGTGTACAAATTCTGTTATTTTTATTGGTAAAATTATAATTAATGGGCTCAGGCGTTATTTTGCGGAAATCCATGGTACAAAAAAATTTTATTGAAATAATTATGTAGTGTTAATTCAGCTAAATTATTTGATATTGATTTAGTTAATTTTTTTTGGTATAATACAAAACGAATACAATTTTTTTTATTTGACGGAAGCATTGGTTAAAGCCGCGGATCGTGCTCGGTGGTGTGCACTTGGCGAGGCCTATGCCCAGCAGTGGTACTAGTATAGGCTGATGATGATTGGTTAATAACCCTGTTAATTATACATATGAATAGTGATGCAATCACGCGTGTTTAATTTAATATCAGAGTGTCAGAATTATTGTCAGGGTTCAAAAATCGTACCCTAACCGATAAAATTATAATAAGTCACTGTCCGGTCCTTGACCCCAACATCGTACTGCTTCATCATCATCATCATCAGCTCATTTATGTCCCCACTGCTGGGGCACGAGCCTTCCCTATGGATGGATAGGGAGAACGGGCAATAAACCACCACGCGGGCCCAGTGCGGATTGGTGGTTGTTAACGACTGCTAATGCAGCCGGGACCAACGGCTTAACGTGCCTTCCGAAGCACGGAGGAGCTCGAGATGATAAATTTTTGGTCACCCATCCTATGACCGGCCTTTGCGAAAGTTGCTTAACCTCAGCACTCGCAGACCGGGCGCGTCAACCACTGCGCCATCGAGCTCCTCGTACTGCTTAATACCTACTAAAAACTCGTTTAATATTGGTAAGATCGTGAGATGGACTTCATTCTTTACACAGCGGCGACTTGATAAAACCCATCGATCATCCAGCAGACATGAATAGATTGACATACACTTCAAGTTTTAGTAAATGATCTTACCATGTTATCTTTAACATTTTTCTCTTTCACGCCGTTTTCTATTTTAAAAAGATTCCCACTTTAACATTCTATCAAATAGGTTCGAAATCAAAAGATATATTCAGTATTCTAGTGATAAATCTCTTAAACATCTACATCTTTTAAACACAAATTGAAAGAGCACTACCTCTCCAACTTGAGCAGTAATCAGTAACATCATATATTTATACTGTCATATGATAATAAATAAATAAATAAATGTTTCCCACACTCACACCAATTATCTAGCCCCAAAAAAAGCTTCCTTAAGAAACTCGTTATATGGTTAGCTAGACAAGTAATTTCAATGTACAATAAAGGATTCATAATAAACAAGTAGTAACGGAGAACTAAACTTTACAGACAAAGATGAACACAAAATTAAATACTGACTATTACGTCTCTGTCATTTGCATTTGGAGACGCCTATGTCCAGCCGTGGACATAGACCGTGAATGGGCTGAAGGTGATGATGATAAAATCTTTCTTTTTCTCTATATTTTTTTTATATTTTACGGGTATGCACTGTGCCTTGATCTCACCTGATGTTAAGTGATGATAAAGCCAATGATGGAAGCGCACTTCACCCGGGATCCTCAACTAGTGAGGCACTGGCTATCTTATCTCTTGCTGCCGGAACACAACAATGCTACAAACATTGATGTTATGGCGACATATTTAGATAAGCTCGTGGTGCTAGCCAGGCGGACAAACAAGCCCTACCACCAACCAAACCGAATACACAAACATGTACCCCCCGCTGGGAAACGAACCCGAGACCTTTGGGTCTGGTCCGATAACCGGCCTATGCGAAAGTTACTTAACTTAGACCGGGCGCGTAAACCACTGCGCTATCGAGCTCCTCAGGAAATTGTAGGGGTATGGCAAACTATGACGTCATTATTTTGTTCTATCAGTTGAGTGTTTATTAATAACTTTTTAGGTTACAGAAACAGTATACGTCATTCTTAGGTCAAATTAAAAATTGGTTAATGTTTAAAAGAACTGTACGTGATTTCATTTACACGTTTACCGACTTACAAATAAACAAAGAATAAGGTCCAAAATCCAGAGCTCGATGGCGCAGTGGTTAATGCGCCCGGTCAGCGATTGCTGAGGTTAAGCAACTTTCGCAAAGGACGGTCATGGGATGGGTGACCAAAAATGTATCATTTCGAGCTCCTCCGTGCTTCGGAAGGCACGTAAAGCCGTTGGTCCCGGCTGCATTAGCAGTCGTTAACAACCGCCAACCCGCACTGGGCCCGCTTGGTGGTTTACGGCCCTTGCAGTGGTACATAAAATGAGCTGAAGATGAGTTATTCCGTGTTTTGTTCCTGTCGTGTAAATGTCATTTCAAATTAGAGTAAAAAAGACAAAACACGGAATAACTATTCGGAGCATATTCTTTGTTTATTTGTAATGTTCTGAAATTAATTAGAGTTGATGTCAACTAACCTATTGACCAGACTTTGGTAAGTGGTTACTATTACTTACAAGTATTATACTTGAAACAACACACGATGCTGTTGGGTTGCGTTATTTAAAGAAGCAGAGCATAAATATTCTGTTATTTTAACACATCCACAATCGTGTTTCAGAAGCCTGATTTTGGTAATTTCTCCATAGTCATCCATCCATGTCAAAGTTAATCTATCGACACACTACTGAGCCGCTATTGCTTTAGCAGACTTGCGAGGTGCTATTAAAATTTATCGACACTCGATGTAACAATTGACTTCGTTGTGGACATGTAGGGAGATAACGTGAACCGCGTATTCGTTCACAAACAGACACCGCAATCGAAACTCGATTCATTTGCATACGTTAACAATCGTTTAGTAGCTCCCAATTTAATTTGACGGTTCAATGTCGCGGCCTGTGTCGATTCAGTACACCATTGTGATTTTAACTTTGTAAATTGAATGTCATCAACAATTTGTTGTGTCGATCATCTCCCTAACTTCATCATCATCAATGTTCATCATTCATATCATAACAAATAAAGCGCCTCCTTCTTAATATAAAAGATAAAAATGAAGCATCCAAAATGTTTTGGGTTCATATTACAAACCGGCAATTTAAAATTGTATTTGACATCTCTATTCTCTCTAATAGTTTTTTCTCACTATTCTACGTCTATAAATTAACTTACTGTCTTATTAACTGAAAACACAAATGTTGAAAAAAATTCCACGAGCAAGATTTGAACCTGCACCCTTCTGACATTCCGGGTCAGGTGCTCTTCCAATTGAGCAATCGTGGTTCTAACCAGCCCGATGAAATTATTCAACACTTTTTACTTTGAAAGCCAAAGGCGCCCATTCAATGCAAACAACTACCGTCACTAACATCCGATCATAATATTTTTACAAATATTAAAGATCAGTTAAGAAGTAAGCAAGCTATTTATAAATGTTCAAATAATTTTTAACGCAAATTTTGTTGCGAACAAATTACAAGAACACAAATGTTGAAAAACTTTCCACGAGCAGGATTTGGACCTACACCCTTCTGACATTCCGGGTCAGGTGCTCTTCCAATTGAGCTATCGTGATTCTAACCAGCCCGCCGAAATAAAATGTTGTTCGCAACAAAATTTGCGTTAAAAATTATTTGAACATTTGTCTTATTAACTGTTTTAAATCCTCAATTAAGAAAATAAGATTCATAGTAGGTATAAATGAAATGCAAAATAAGTTTTTATTGCACTTTTATCAGTGGCTTCTAAGAGATTGTTAATTATGTTAATAAATGATATTTATTTCCATTACAACAAGTAACAATTAAAACGTACCCTAAAAATTACGCAAATCCGAAAATTTCAGAAAAGTTTTTACATAAATAATAAATCATATTTGTCCTAGTACAAAGTCTGAATATTACTAAAAACTCATAATTAATAATAATATTAATTACGAGTAGAGGATAGAGTACCAAAATCCGAGAGCTGACTCGTAGCTGCCCTAGTCACAATTAACTTAGACATGTTTCAATTTCAACTCCCACCAAATACTAAATCCTAGGATAATATTCAACTTGGCAGTCGCTTTAGACTCCCTAAATAGTTGGCTTAACTTGAACACGCATAAGGCGGTGTAATGCTAAACAAGAGTATACCTATAACTGAAATACATTAACCGATGTAACCTTTGTATTTAAAAATATTTGGGCCAATTTGCTTCTGTATCCTATACATATCCTCGGACACATGTTTTTGTAGCTCGGTTTGGGTTTAGGTAGCTTCTATTCTAGGTAATTTCTATTCTAGGTAGCTTCTATTCTAGGTAGCTTCTATTCTAGGTAGCTTCTATTCTAGGAAGCTTATATTCTAGGTAGCTTCTATTTAGTCCATTTGGCTAGCCACCACCATCTTACCTAATATGGTTTCAACAACAAAGCTTGTAGCATTGTTGTGTTCCGACAGTAAAAGAAAAATAGTTGGTTCAGTAATTGAGGATTATGGATAAAGTGCGCATCAATCTTCAGCAAAATCGTCACTTACCAACAGGTGAGATGAAATTCAAACGCTGCTTCATTGTAAAATAGAAATACCCAATCAGTAGGAGTAAAGTGTTTATTTTCTATATTTGGTTTAAAGGCAGTAACTAAAGTAAACAAAACTGTGTTGCACCGATTCTTAAAAACATGGACGATTTAACGATTCGACATTTTATCAAATGCCAGTTTATGACCACACATGTAACAAAAAAAATATATAAACCACTATCGAAATAAAGGTATCCCGGTATTAAATCAACCACTATTCTTGGCACGATGCATAAAATAGTCGATGTTATGTTGCTTGGACGGAGTAATGGAGCTTCCTTGCATTTACTGCCACCGAGCACGCATCGAGAAATCGAGACCGAAGCTCTTGGCCTACCTTCCCTATTATATATATATATATACATATAGATTTAATTATACAGAACCCTCCGAAAACGATACTTTTCGAAAGAAACGAAAGTGTCCTTTATGAAGTTGCAAGTACTGACCCTATCTTGAGGCTTACCTAAAAAAGTTATCGTTACATCCTCGACGGCTTGGCTATGCACTCGGCCCGATATCTGGAGGGACCCAGTTCAATTCCCAAGTCGGGCAAAGTGTGTTTCGGAATTTTCGCTTTATAGCCCAGGTTTGTGATTACCAACCCGCATTTGGAAACCGTGGTGATTAAGCTAATACCCACCAGTTGTAGCGATGAATTGGTTACAATGATGGAGGCCCTTGTCTAGCAATGAGGCAGTATAGGCTGTTATAGGCTTACTTACATACATACATCCTTAAAAGGAACAGTGTAGTCGACGGGTAAAGTCAATAAAGAAACGTAATAGGTATAATAGTTTAGAAACGAAGATATCTATACTAATATTATAAAGAGGAAAGTTTTGTATTTTTGTATGTATGTATGTATGTTTGCAACGAATAAACTCAAAAACTACTAGGCCAATTTTAAAAAATGTTTTACCATTAGAATGCTACAGTAGCGCTGAGTAACATAGGCTATATTAAAAAAAAGAAATTATTATTATTTTACTTATCAAAATGTTAAAAAAAAGTACACCCGTGCATGGCCAAGGGGGGGCCGCTAGTATCAAATAAAGTATCAAAAATGTAATGGAGTCGCGAGCAATGACGGCACTCCTATGATCTATCAATTGTGTGTCTTCTAACCCTTGGTAGGTTTTAGAAACATAAGGTCAATAAACAAAATTAGTTTTGGAGAGACTCCATTTGATCTCATTTGTATTTCCAACAGATGTTTTATAATTGTTGTTGTCAACATCTCTTGATATCAAGATACCCTTTTTATTTTGTTCGCGAAACTCAATACCTCCTTTTGATTCGATTTTAATTTAAATTGACGGGAAGCAAATGACTCCCACTCCACTTGAATTGTTAAGCAATAACACTTGTAGCGGGATAGGAGTACAACAGCTAAGCGTTTGCTAGCATTAGCCAATCTCAACTTACTGACCCCTAAGATTTCTCTTTAGGTCTTATTTGAAAGGTGCCATGTTGTAGAAACTAGAAAGGACTTTAGGATGCTCGACATAGAAAAGAATCACCAAAATTCACATTGCACAATTGCACGAAATTCTGACACCGACACACTGTGTTTTATATTTTATTTTGATTTCATTTTAATCGGGACATAAACTGCCAAGGCCTATATAAATGTACACATTATATAAAAGTAATAAAAACACAATTGATGCTTAAAAACTACAACTAACAATAATCACATTATTCATAAGACGAGAGGACTAAGATGAAATCTGTGAACCACAAAACTGTTGATAGCAAATCTATACTAATATTATAAAGCTGAAGAGTTTGTTTGTTTGTTTTTTGTTTGTTTGTTTGAACGCGCTAATCTCAGGAACTACTGGTTCGAATTAAAAAATTCTTTTTATGTTGAATAGTCCATTTATTGAGGAAGGCTATAGGCTATATTACATCATGCTATGACTAATAGGTGTGGAACAGTCGCTAATTAACGCGGGTGAAACCGCAGGGCATAATCTATATATGTATAATGTCACATTTTATCAACTGCAAATATTTTGAGGATAAATTCGACAACATATATAAACAATTTTAATGAAGAAACCTTAAATTGTTATACGCTAGTTTTCAAGAAAAACGCCAAAAGACATTTCGATTAAAAAGAAAAATAAGGCACTTTCGGTAGTTTCAATTCAAAGAAGCCGAAACAAAGAGGCCGCAATGCCTTCACCGCTTACACCTAGTTTCATTCAAAAGAGCCGATAGAGAGGCCGCTCTTAAAGATATTACAATTTTTGTGTCAGAAAAAGTAAAAAACTAGCTTGAATTTTTTTTAAATGCTAGGGCCTTATTTCTCTGATATAATTAGATATTTTGTCAAAATATTTGCATTTGATAAAAAGTGACCTTATATATCTTTAATCTCGCATAAAACTCGAGAATGGCTGGACCGATTTGGCTATTTTTGATTTTAAAATATTAGTGGAAGTTCAGGGAAGGTTTAAGCGGTGAGAAACAGAAATAATAAGTAACGGAAAATATTAAAAACGACAATTTAATTTTCCAATACAAAATGATTTGTTTGTATTGTTGTCATGGAAACGTCAATGCTTATATAAAAAAAAGATTGTTTCGCTGATAAGCTCAAAAATGTTTAGGAGAGAGTTTGCTGTTATCTGTAAATGACTTTCACAGCGGACCGGACTTTTTTGGGGGCGGCGAGAAACTTAAAGGTTTCCTCAAGCCACATTGCTTGATCACGATCAAAACAACGTCAGAAGGTTTCTAGAGGGAATGGCATCACGCAAGTGCAAGCATGCTTCCGCACTCTACTAGATTCTCCGAGTAGGTTGGATAGGATTGGGATGGCCTTTACAGGGTTACAATAGTGGTGTACTTACGTTATAAGCAGATGTGTGTCTAAATCAGAGTTTATACCCTAACTATCCTAATTAATAGTAACCTAACTTAATATGTGAAAGTGAGTTTGTTTGTTTGTTTGTTTGTTATTTGTTAACCGATAATCATGAAATTTTGTAGATAATCACACTAATATTATAAATGCAAAAGTTTGTGTGTATGTGTGTATATTTGTTGCTTCTTCACGCTGCAACGGATGGATGGATTTGGATGAAATTCGGCATACAGATAGTTTATAATAACCTGAATTAACATATAGGATAGTTTTTATACCTATATTCTCACAGGAATGAAACTCATAATTTACTACTTAGGTCTTGGATTTGATGTTGGGAATAGAACCTATTTGGTGGTTTTGTATACTTTTTTATTGAAATTTTGACAGACTTTTGAAACTGTCAAAGCGCATAAAAAAATAGATAATAATTTTTTTTTATTAGGTTATACTTAAATAAATACTAAAATTATACAAACAATTATGGAGTGTGTATCTTTATAAAGTGTTTTTTGTCTCTATAAAATACCAAAGCTAAATATTTTTTTTTGTAAAGGCGTGGGCGACGTGGGGTATGTCGTGTACGAGAGGGTAAACAGTGTATCTCACTTGATGGTAAATGATGATAAGGATGTTCGCGTAACGTGTTTCACTCGGCCTCCTCAACTTATTAGAAAATAGTACGCGGAGTTATGAAACGGGTAGGCAACTGAAATTGTAAAACAAGAAGTCTTAAACATGCAACTTTGTTATAGAAAGTTTACAAATTAAAGTTACTTTACGCGTAGGCAGGGGGTGTTATTATTTGGGTTGTATGTCTGCAATGTTCATGATTTAATGGTTTTTATACTAGCAACACCAGTTTGGTGTTATGTATTAACTCTTGTGTATGGCTATTAGTGCGAACGTCCACTACATGGAAGCCTCATATACCTACTTAGATTTGATTTTAAAAAATACGAGTCTGAAATGTTTTTTCATAGATGTAGTAGTTAGTTAACTTTTAGTATGAGCTTACGTCAGGATAAACATTAAAGTAAAATAAACGCAAGTAGATCCGTAAAAGTAGTTTCATTTCAACTTTGTATACCATAGATATAATAACCTCTGTTGTCTAAAGTTATTGTGTAAGGATCTACTGCTATAGTGTACCAAACCCTCCTCAGTCTTGGAGGTGGGCGTTGGCAACTGCGACACAGACATCCGACGAATGCGGTTGTTATCGTTCACATTTAACTTAACAAATTGAAATGGTGAAAAATAAAGATTTTTATTATTATATTAGTATTATTATTTTTCGTCTTTTATAATTTTTTGCGCTGATAACGTTTTCAACGTCACCTAAAGTAAATTCTAATATACAACGTGTTCACGAATGCAGACTGTGAGAAAAAGAATTTTCTGACTAATAATAAAAATGCTGTTTAGCGAATTTTTACCACGCTAATTACTGTCACTGGTACTTTTTGACCCCAGATGACTCGTCCAACTTTTCTTCACTATACGGTAAAGTTTGAGTTTACTACAATTTGTATGAGATCGAAGGAGCGCCATCTCGTAACAAACTTGTAAGAACAACTTGTTCAATAAATAGTATGTTTTACTTCTTCTGGCGTCCACGGAAGGCTAGGGTCGTGGTGACATTCCGGTACCTCGACATTATGCTGTGTCAGTATTTTTATACTTTGTGTGGCAATTAATTTTTCATAATTTTTTATTATTATTCTCTTTATTGAATATACATCTTAAGAATTTTTTTTTACAATATTTTATATAAAAACATATTTACAATATAAAATATCATATTATATTATATTATTATTTCTTACTTAATGATTAATTGTAGTTGACCTTGACTTCATCGAATAATATGGAAAATACCCGCTCTAAGAACAAGCAGCTTAGGGATCGGATAGCTGTATACAACGTGAAACAGAACAGTGTGTTAAAAACAAAAAAAAACAAAGTTTATCCAATCTAGATCTTGTGTGTTATTACTAAGACATAATTATTAACTTTAAGTTATCATTTGTATGATAACTTAACTTGTAAAATAAATATTTATATTAGTGAAGGCATGCGCGTCAGGCGCGCATAAGCAAGCAGCAATGATCTTAAATGTAAGTAATATGAGGATATTAAACTTTTAGGGCTGTGACTTGTTTATTTTGATGTGACAATTAATAATTATGTCTTAGTAAATCTGTATACAAGATATAGATCGGATACACTGTGGATCTTTTGATTTTTACCACTCCTTTCTGTTACACGTTGTATATCAGGCTATAGCTCAAGGATAAAGGAGTCTGCTCAAATTTCGGACCAGTGTAAACTTCTCCTCTGATATAGGTAGAGCACGGTTACATCAGTCGACTTCGCCTATTCAGTGTTATACTCGTAAATTACAGTATTCCAACCCTTCGGGTAAATTGCCACCTATATGCCTATGCCAACTAATGATAATACAGGTGAAGCACAGTCCTGCTGTGCTTCTCAAGTATAATCATTAGTTTCAGGGGGATTGTCAAATAGGTGTGGTGCTTAGAAGTAAAATAACTGGTATTAAAAAACAAATACAGAAGATATGATGCATCTGATACCGTGTTTGCCACCTGGCTGTGATTTTGAAACAGAACCGCCGTCCTCAATGCTGTGGTGCCTAGAAGTAAAATAACTGGTATTAAAAAACAAATACAGAAGATATGATGCATCTGATACCGTGTTTGCCACCTGGCTGTGATTTTGAAACAGAACCGCCGTCCTCAATGCTGTGGTGCCTAGAAGTAAAATAACTGGTATTAAAAAACAAATGCAGAAGATATGGTGCATCTGATACCGTGTTTGCCACCTGGCTGTGATTTTGTGACAGAACTGCCGTCCTCATGTACACACACTTGCACATTAACCTACCACAAATTGTCCTCTTTGACTTTGAACTTTATGTGCCCTACAAATAAAAAAAGAATATGCTCCGAGTAGTTATTCCGTGTTTTGTCTCTTTTACTCTTATTTGAAATGACGTTTAAATGACAGGAACAAAAGATGAAATAATTATTCGGGGAGCTTATTCTTTGTTTTTTTGTAAGGCACTATGTATTGGGTCCTTACCTATGAAATTGACGTGACTTTGAACTGTATGTGCCCTACAAATAAACAAAGAATATGCTCCGAATAGTTATTCCGTGTTTTGTCTCTTTTACTCTTATTTGAAATGACGTTTACATGACAGGAACAAAAGATGAAATAATTATTCGGGGAGCTTATTCTATGTTTTTTTGTAAGGCACTATGTATTGGGTCCTTACCTATGAAATTGACGTGACTTTGAACTTTTTGTGCCCTACAAATAAACAAAGAATATGCTCCGAGTAGTTATTCCGTGTTTTGTCTCTTTTACTCTTATTTGAAATGATGTTTACATGACAGAAACAAAAGATGAAATAACTATTCGGGGAACTTATTCTTTGTTTATTTGTAAGGTACTATGTATGTCCTTACCTATGAAATTGACGTTTTTTTCTCACTTATTAAAAGGTGTCATCGCATCTGGATTCCATATTCACTTAACATCAGGTGAAATGGAGTCATTTGCCGTGCTACGTATAAAAAAAAAAAAAAAAAAAAAAAAAAGGTGTATTACTTTAAAAGTCAATACCGGTTGTTAATATTATTATACAGTTTTAATTAGGACTATGTTACTTAGGCTTCAGTAATCACAATGATTATTCATTTTGTGTCTTTATGGCCCAACTTTTTTTTTAATTGATTATTTTTTCTCGCGGAATTGACTATTTGTTTCATTGTAGCTGTGATGGGACTTGATTTTTTTTTCTTTTTAATGTCTGCTATATTTAGCTAGTGAAACAAACACACTACCCTTAAATTTTTGAAGTGTTTACACAAGTAGATGTTAAGAAAATTAAAAACACGTTAATATGAAAAATATAATTTTATAAAAAGTCTCTATACAACACGTCAATTTTATAGGTAAGAACCTAATATATAGGATATAGTTGAACATTAATTGAAGAAATTTGACAGATTTGGATAGGTTGGTGCGCAGGCGTCTGTACGTATATCTCTAAAATTGTTTTTATTGTGTTCTCTCATGTTAGTGAACTTACTTGTAATCTCAATGAAAAAACAAAATCTTAAACCATATATGAAAAACCACGACATGAAAATACTAAAACTCTCTTTACATCCTCCTATAAGATATTGAAATTCGTCAAAAAATGTACGAAGATATAATTTTATTTTTCTTCTAATTCCATCTGTACCCAGTATTTATTCGTTTATTCGTTTTCTTTCTGAGAACGACGTCAACTTTGTCTCTCCAAGGATATTTCTGAGACCGTTGATGACTGAGGCCATTGAAAACACTTTGTCACTTTAGATATTATTTTGTATTCTCATTCTTGTTTCGTACTTTATATTTTTTTACTATATGCTTATATAAAATATGGCATTTCTTTTTATTACCTGTTTACATTGGAGTGTTTATCTTTATTATTGAATAATTAAGTTTATAGTACAGCATTTTTGAACCAGTAGGGTTTGTGTCAACCAATTTTTCTGTTTTCGCCATGGACTGTTTTCACTATCCAAAATACATCACAAGGTTAATTTAAGTTTAAAGGAACGTAATTTGAGTGAAACCTTTAAGCACTTTTCTAAATATACAGGAAACAGTTATCTATTTTGTGAGGCAGGAACATTTTACGGAACAACCCATTCGGGTAAGTGACACAAAATCTACAAGGTCTTTGAGGCGTGGAGTTCGTTATATCCTGCCTTTGACTAAAACAGCTTCGCAAAGCTCTATCTTGTTCTATCTTGTAGTATAATATTATCAATATCATAGTTTTCTATCTTATTTCGTGAAAATACATAAATGCTGTCCGTTCATAACACCTACAGAACAAATAATACAGTGACCCATTTTAGGAGAGAGGTATTTATTATTACATAGTTCAGTCATATTATTCTACACTTGCAGTTTGTTTTATACATTTTTTTTTTATTATTATTTATAACTAGCGGCCGCCCGCAGTTTCACCCGCATGGTTCCATTTATAATTTTAGTGTGATTGTAACAATAGTTTTACACACTGCTCTCCGTTTTCCAGGCCACAATATTGTCTAAAGTCTTACTATATTAAATTAACGTATTAATAGATGATTGTTCATTTAACGTATTGATAGGAAACATTTTCTTATGTTCTGTTGCAAAATGACAATTTATAAAATAAACAATTTAATATGTAGTGTTGATTTGTGCAATGAACATTTGCGTTTTGTTGCTATCTGAAAAATTGTTTAACAACTGTCGAACTTTCGAACGGTATGGGGCCCATCCTTCCCCATCTCCCTTATGGGCATAAGGGAGAACCTTAGAACAAGGGAGAACCAAAAACCAACGCTATCAAAAACTATAATCCCAGTATCGATATGAAAGCTGCAGCAACCAACAGCGAATACCCCAAAAAATATTCTTCGGACCGATTTTTCGGTATGATATCGTTCTATATAACTATATCGAGAGTGTAACTAAGTCCAACTAGTCTCATTTCTCGAGTCACAGGGTTAATCATTGATTGGGTTTAACATAACCGGATTGATAGATTTTATTCAATTATTAGAAAATACTTTTACTAACAAAATCACTTACAACTATACAAATAAGTCGGATTTCTTTTTAATTACCTAAGTACCTATCATTTTACCGCAGCCAGCGCAGCGGTTATATCAGACGGTGGTCTTAAGCCGGCAACTGGATTTAATTTAATCAGTTGGCTTCCGTTGCCATCCGTACAAATATAGATATAGAAATTAAACTAATGATACATTTCAAAGGTAAGTAATCAATACAGAAGAGAAATAATAATGCAAATCATTGAAACGAACAGTTTTCACATTGACTCGCATTGTAATAAATAAAACACAAATACCGCAGAGAAAACAAATATCATTTTAATGTTCCAAAAGAATTGCTTTTAGCCTTCTGAATAGCGGTTCATTAGCGAACAGAGGCTCGCACCTACCGTATTTCGTTTGTAATTTTAAATTGCAAAAGAACAATAAAGCACCAATAAAGTTGTGCAAACGCGAGGGGCTTTTTTCATGAAACACCAGCCGTTAAATAAGGCAAAGGTCCCAGTCGTATCCATTCGTCCCCCCGGAGCATTCATGGGAATGAGCAAAACAACTGAAAATAAAGTGAAAACATTGTTATTCTCGCGTGGATTACCTTGCGTCGTTGCTATTCTAGCGAGTGTCTGGCCGGATAACAAACTATGGACTCTCCAGTTCTACACATTTAAATTTAAGCATAATTCCGTGACTGGCGAAAATTCAGCTGGCTCTAATTGAGTCCATGGAACTTTCGTTTACCCGGGAACATTCCGGTCATTACAACACTTACGCCAGCCGGCCAGTCCAGTTGATTACGAAGCAATCGCGAATGTTTTCAGTGTAAAGAGCTACACGAGATAAGTGCATTTACCATCTTTTTTGTTCACGGCGGTTGCTATGTTATTGTGTACGCAATTTTGAAACACGCTAACTCTATTTTTATTTAGTTCTTTGTGCCCGGGAGCTACATTAGAACGCTACGCTGCTGCTGGTATAATTTTACTTATGAGTTATTATTTCGCCTCGCAGGAACCACTGATAAAAGAAAAGTGTATGAAATGGAAACAACATTATTCTTGTCGAGATTATTTCGTGTTATCTCTCCGGATACGAATCCTCGCGGTTATGAATGCTTACTGTATTTAACCATGGCATTTCTTATTCTGTTTTGTCTTTTTATTTTTGGAGTGTTGTTTCTATTAGTCCGTTAAATTTGTATTTTTTCCTGGTGGTTTCCGACGGAGAGTTATGATTTGTTATGATGTTCTGTGACGTAAATTGTGAACCGGGGATTGATTAATTTTAGATCTTGTTTTTTAAAACGCTGCAAAGTAAGTTATTTTGTATTTCAGTGGTAACTCTTAACTGGTATTTCGCCTGTATAATTATTTAAAAACTGTTTTAAAGTTGTGACACTTGTATTTTGTTTTGGTTTTATGAATTGCACTCGCTTTTATGAACCTTTTACTGAAATGCAAGAATATTGTGCAGTGTATAAATATTGAAGGATATGGAATATTTATACAAAACAATATTCAATTTTCACGTACATGTTTTATATTTACAATCATGATATGTGTAGCTGTTCGGTACATAAATTACTCAAAAGAATTATCTGTTTTTGTTTTGACAAACATCAAAAAAGCATTTTGAAATACTCCGAATGTATTTGTAACTAGTATATCTACAACAATAACTTCTTGTCCTGGTCCCTTTCTCTTTCACTATCATCATGTATCGCTGTTATTTGAATAGTAATACACACTCATACAAACCATCAATCTTTTCTTTGGTCTCACTTTTCCTTCCATCCATTAACACTTATTACCAACCATGATACATAAATCAAAAAAAAATGATAAATAATTAAGAATGTGATGTTACAGTTCCAAATCTGATAGTCACGTTGCCATTGATATTTGTCAATATCATGGCGGTCGCTAGCAATTTCGGTTGCGCATTGTCGCCGGCGGTGTTGTTCGGGTCAGTATAACCGCTGCAATAGAGCAGTTGTCGGGTCGCGTATTTGCGAGTGTAAATTGAAACATGTCGAGAGTTAATTGCGTCGAGACCCGTGGGGCGGCCCGCGCCCCGCACGCCCGGCCTAACCCGCCCCGGCCTTACGAACGTGAGTTATCTAAAGTTGTTGTAATAGTGCTGAGTGTTTACTGTGCGTGTAATGCCGCCAATATGTCATTTTTCTTAAGGTTTATAGTCAATATATGGTTACCGGCTGTAGTGATGTAGTGATATACGAGTGACTGCCTCAATGAGGCAGGATGATGGCAGCCTGGCTGAATTTTCTGCTATTCGTAGGTGTAATTAGGGTCAATTGAAAAGGAATGAAGAGGTGTCCTATGTACCTACGCAAGTATAATTTTTGCAACTCAGTAGGTGCATATTCAACTATGATAGGTAAATAAAAAATAATATGGTTCATAACGAATGTCATTTTACAGTTCCAAATCTTTGCCATTTATTGACATTTGTCAATATTATGGCGCTAGCAATTTCGGTTGCGCATTGTCGCCGGCGGTGTTGTTCGGGTCAGTACAACCGCCGCAATAGAGCAGTTGTCGGGTCACGTATTTGCGAGTGTAAATTGAAACATGTCGAGAGTTAATTGCGTCGAGACCCGTGGGGCGGCCCGCGCCCCACACGCCCGGCCTAACCCGCCCCGGCCTTATGAACGTGAGTTATCTAAGGTTGTTGTTGTAATATTACTGAGTGTTTACTGTGTGTGTAATGCCGCCAATCTGTCATTTTTCTTAAGGACTTAAAATCTAAATGTGGCTAACGGCTGTAATGATATACGAGTGAATGCCTCAGTGAGGCAGGATGATGGAAGCCTGGCTGAGTCTCCTGTTATTGGTAGGTGCAATGAAGGTCAGTTGGAGAGGAATGAAAAGGCGTCCTATGTACGCAAGTATAATTTTCGCAACTCAGTAGTACATATTCAATTATGATAGGTAAATAAAAAATAATATGGTTCATAACGAATGCCATTTATTGACATTTGTCAATATTATGGCGCTAGCAATTTCGGTTGCGCATTGTCGCCGGCGGTGTTGTTCGAGTCAGTACAACCGCCGCAATAGAGCAGTTGTCGAGTCGCGTATTTGCGAGTCTAAATTGAAACATGTCGACTGTCGAGAGTTAATTGCGTCGTGACCCGTGGGGCGGCCCGCGCCCCGCAGGCCCGGCCTAACACGCGCCGTCCTTACGAACGTGAGTTATGTAAAGTTGTAATAGTACTGAGTGTTTACTATTTGTGTAATACCGCCAATCTGTAATTTTTTTAGGGTTCCATAACCAAATGGCAAAAAACGAACCCTTATGGATTTGTCATGTCTGTCTGTCTGTCTGTCTGACCGTCCGTATGTCACAGCCACTTTTTTCCGAAACTATAAGAACTATACTGTTGAAACTTGGTAAGTAGATGTATTATGTGAACCGCATTAAGATTTTCACACAAAAATAAAAAAAAAATAGTTTTGGGGGTTCCCCATACTTAGAACTGAAACTCAAAAATTTTTTTTCATCAAACCCATACGTGTGGGGTATCTATAGATAGGTCTTCAAAAATGATATTGAGGTTACTAATATCATTTTTTTCTAAACTGAATAGTTTACGCGAGAGACATTTCCAAAGTGGTAAAATGTGTGTGTGTGTGTGTGTGTGTGTGTGTGTGTGTCCCCTCCCCCTGAAACTTATTCTTCTCGCAAACTTCCACCGAAAATTGGTTTGAACGAGATCTAGTACGTAGTTTTTTTTTAATACGTCATAAAGTACGGAACCCTTCATGCGCGAATCCGACTCGCACTTGGCCGGTTTCTCTTATTATTATTATTATTATTATTTATTTATTTAATCAGTACGGCTAATGCCAATTACACCAATTAACACATGATTCAAAAATACAATAAAATAGTATTAAAATTAAATAAATCTTAAGGACTTAAAGTCAAAATGTAGCTAACGGCTGTAATTATATACGAGTGACTGTCTCAGTGAGGCAGGATAATGGAAACTGGGCTGAGTCTTTTGTTATTCGTAGGTGCACTGAGGTTCAATTGGAGAGGAAAGAAAATGGCATTCCATAATTTGTTGTGGTGCTGTCTAATTTGTTATCTTATTATAATTGTGTGAGGAGCTCGATGGCGCAGTGGTTAACGCGCCCGGTTTGCGAGTGCTGAGGTTAAGCAACTTTCGCAAAGGCCGGTCATCGGATGGGTGACCAAAAATGTATCATCTCGAGCTTCTCCGTGCTTCGGAAGGCACGTTAAGTCGTTGGTCCCGGCTGCATTAGCAGTCGTTAACAACCACCAACCCGCATTGGGCCCGCGTGGTGGTTTACGGCCCGTTCTCCCTATCCATCCATAGGGAAGGCTCGTGCCCCAGCAGTGGGGACATAAAATGAGCTGATGATGATGATGATGAATTGTGTGATTGTAGCATATTATGGGTTCCTATTACCTGAAATAACTTTAATTTTATTTATTTTTTATTTTTATGGACGCTTCTTTCACACCTGGTGTTGTAAACTATAATAAATATCGATCGATTCGATTGGCTGAGCTTTACGATTATCATGTTTGCTTTAATGCAGTATAAATTTAATTCAATGCATAGACTACCATCTTGCCGGCGGGTGTAGGTATTTTTTTTTGTCAAAGCCGTAGTATTTTTAAATGTTCAAATAATTTTTAACGCAAATTTTGTTGTGAATGTTGTTTTTTGTTTTTTTTTCAATATTTGTGTTTTTGTAATTTGTTCGCAACAAAATTTGCGTTAAAAATTATTTGAACATTTATAAATAGCTTGCTTACTCCTAAGGCGAAGGGTAAGGCACACTAGCGCCACCAATTGATAATTTGACAATTACTAACGGACCGGATCTTTTTTTTTTAAATTGCGTACCGTCCGACAACAGGAAAGCATCCATAGTATTTATTTAATAATTGTGCACTACTTTTTGTTGCGTGGTTTATTATTATTATTATCTCTTTTATTTATTTTCTTTCTTAAAACTAGATTTTTACAATATTTTAATATAAAAACAATAAAACATTATATTATTATTATTATTATTCACAAAACGGGCTATCGCATTTATTCACAAACAATGGCCACTTTTGGTGTTAGCGAATGAATACAAAAACACACCTAAAAGTAGTGCACAATTATTAAATAATAGATGTTTGCCTAGTGTCGGAAGGCCCGCAATGTTTTAAAAAAAACCAGTTTAGCAGTTATCAAATTAAATCCATTAGCGGCGCTAGTGTGCCTCACCCTTCGCCTTAATTTACCTTCACGATACGATAATCAGTGAATGTTGCTCAACTTCTAAGATCGCAACATGAAACTGCCGCACCACCGAACTCCAACAAAAACTAACAAAAGTTTTTAAAATTTTATTTTTTTATAATCACACAATTCGTTTTATTTCACGGAGTATTCGTTAAGTTTTATCTAACGGGTCACACCCTGCCCGAAGTACTAATAGCAAAATATCGTTGTGGGACTTATTAACTCGTTAATTTATTGCGAACAACAACGGCGACACGAAAATATAATTGCCTGATATTATTCTCGCGGTACATGTAAATCAATATGCTAAATAGGAGAATGAAACTAGGTAATTTTTCACCTTCTAAACTATTGAGGAGCTCGATGGCGTAGCGGGTAGTGTATTTCGGGTAGCAATCTTAAAAGTTAAGTAATTTTCGTAACGTTGGCTCATTGGATGGGTGAACAAATTTAAATATCTCAAGCTCAGCTGTGGTTCAGAAGGCACTGGTAATTAGCACGGTCGGTAGGTAAATATTATAATATTATAAAGAGAAAATCTTTATATTTTTGTATGTATGTATGTATGTTTGCAACGAATAAACTCAAAAACTACTGGACCGATTTAAAAAATTCTTTCACCATTAGAATGCTACATTAGCGCTGAGTAACAAAGGCTATATTAAAAAATATACTAAAAACGATAATGTAATTTTCCAATACAAAACGATTTTTTTTTGTTGTCATAGAAACCATTGATATATTAACTCAATGATGGAAACTATCAAAGCGATACGAACTCCGCCGGGTCAGCCAGTTTTAACATAAAGGGCAAATTATTAAAAAAAATATGTGCTTAAATGAAATAGACTTATTATCATAGTTAACTTGATTTAATTAAAAGCCAGCTTAGGAGAGTGTTTGTCTGATACCTTTTCTGAATAAATATCTTGTAATATATATTCAAAATAGTATCTTTAAGTTAATTTAAGTAGAACTATAATAATCAGTACCTGGATGACCGAGCTTTGCTCGATGAAACCTAGCTAAATCGATTTATCGCCCTCGAAACCCCCTGCATATTAAATTTCATGAAAATCGTATGTATATACATATATACAAGAATTACTCGTTTAAAGGTATTAGATAAATATAGCTTGCCTAATTCTTAACTGATCTTTCCAATATTTGTAAAAATATTAAGATCGGATGTTGATGACGTAGTTGTCTACATTGAATAGGGCTCCTTTGGCTTATAAAGTAAAAATATATAGTGTTGATTAATTTCGGCGAGTTGGATTGAGCCACGATAGCATAGTTGGCAGTGCACCTGACCCGGCATGTCATGGGGTGCGGGATCGAATCCCGCTCGTAGAATTTTTTCAACACTTTGTCTTTTTCAAATTAAGTAGAAAGATTGGGTTTGGCTTGTCTTGAATTTTGCTTAAATTCGGTGGTGTTGTAAGATAACGGTCGTTAAAATTCGCAATGTCGGCTCACTGGATAGTGGCAGGCATTCAAACTCATCAACCAGCATTGGGCCAGCTTGGATGTTATGGCCTAATATCCTCATGTGACATTGTTCATGTGGGAAGGGCTGAGCCCAGCAGTGAGATGTTAATAAACTGATAAAAGAGAGGCTATTACTCTTCAAATGCGCCCAATTAGAAGATGCCTATTCATTAAATAACAATTATGAAAGCTACGTTAAAAACATTAAGATTCTATATAAAGCCTTTACCTACGGGAATCGCCATTTTAAAAACAGTTAAGTATTTCCATTTTCAAGGATGGTAGGTAGAGAAGAGTGCAAATAAAATTAATATTCCTTCCAATTTTTAAAACTCAATGTGGGAAAATAACTTTTTTTTGTATCGTCATTTTAATAAAAATAAGCACTAGGAAAATTCGACAATTTAACCAATGTATTGCTAGCTCAACTATAAGACAAATGCCATCTACAGCTTAGTTATATTTTATTTATTTTATTTTATTTTATTGGTACAGGCATAATAACAATTAACTGATGATTGTTACGTATTATAAAAAGATTTACATACTAGGTTTTGCTAGTCAAATAATCTAAAAAAGTTATGCACAACATTATATATGTGCCAGTTATATGTCCCCACTGCTGGGGCACGAGCCTTCCCTATGGAAGGATAAGGAGAACGGGTCATAAACCATCACACGGGCCCAGTGCGGATTAGTGGCTGTTAACGACTGCTAAATGCAGCCGGGACTAAGGGCTTTAAGTGCCTTCCGAAGCACAGAGGAGCACGAGATCGTAAATTTTTGGTCACCCATCCGATTACCGGCCTTTGCGAAAGTTGCTTAACTTCAGCAATCGCAGACCGGGCGCGTTAACCACTACGCCATCGAACTCCTCGAGTGAGGGCAGAATGCCGCGATTGAGAAAGGTTTGCTTGCCTAGGTTCCAATCCCACTTGAGGCAATCACTGTTCTCAATTATAATAATATCATGATTCTCGATATTAATTAAATGCGTTCAATTAATATTAATCGTGTTCAATACCTAAATAACCAGACTATAATTATAACAGAATATAATTTGTTGTTTTAATAAACACTTGATTCGAGCACTCTACAAGGATCAAAGCTAACTACGTTGCAGAAACATAATTCAATAAACAATTAAAAAACGTCTTCATTAGTCATGACATGAAATAAAATTTAAAAAAGTATTTTTCTAATAAGAAAATAATTTATTTTTCTAATGATTTTGCTTAGCCAACCGCAACCTTTAATTAAACCAATTATTTAGTTCAAAGGCACTTACTAGACCGGTCGCGGCCGAACAGCGATGATATCTCGAAAATACTCTTATCAAAAATGTCTAGGGGTCAAGTACATTTTTTTCTATATATATATTTACCTAATCTGGTTTTCCAGACTGGCTTCTTGGAGCCGTCTCATCTCGTAATGCCAACTTCGCAAAATGCCAACCGCTCGCAAAATGACAACTTCTCAGAATTCCAACTTCTCGAATGTTTTAGTAAACAATTTTATTGTAATTCTATTTTATTATGTTGACAAAATTAAGAAAAAATGTAATTTTAACTAATTGGGGAAAATTAGCTTACGTTAAGGTCGTCACCTAATTTTTTTTTTTTAATTCTTTATAGGCAAATATTTGAAAGCGATCTCGCCTGATAGTAAGCGATGATGCGGCCTAGGATGTAGCATACTTGCCAAGATAATGCCTGTTCACACTTGCCTTAAAAATGTCCAGGTTGTACGTACATGAAACAGATCCGCAGCAAGGGAGTTCCACTCCTTGAACAAGGTTGATAATTTAAATTTTATTGTTAAAAAAACTGTATTTTTACCATTCACAGGAATTACACAAGCACAGCGATTTGACATGCTTCAAAATCAGTTCATACAAATCACTTTGATGAATAGCCGCCCACGTTCTTTCTAGCATGTCTCTCTCTCTTCTTTAGAGCATGTCCCATGCATGTTCAATTGGGTTGAAGTCTGGTGATTGTGCAGGCCACGGCAGGACATTGATATGAGAATCGGCAAGAGTGTGTGTTACGACTCTAGCCGTGTGTAGACGTGCATTGTCATGGATTAGTCGAAACGAATCACCCAGTCGGCCTCGCAAGGGGATGATCACATCTGAAACGATTCTCTCCACGTAGATTTGAGAATTGAGGTTGCCCCTGATCCAAATGAGATCGGTTCTTCCACCCATCCCAATACCGGCCCAAACCATGGTTGTTTGTCCATATGGAGGGGATATGGATGAACTTCCTGACAAAATCTCAAGCGTTCTTGACGTCCAGAGGTCTTCCAAACTCGAGTGCGTCTTGTATCCGGCCTCATACCGAAACGTGATTCATCAGAGAAGCAATCACAGCGCCAGTCTTCTTCCTCCTAATTTCGGTGTTCGCGAGCCCATTGTAAACGGGCGCTACGATTTGGGGTGCTATAGGTGGAACCCTCAGCGGCATTCGGGAACGCAGACGCACTTTGCGTAAACGATTCTGGATGGTTTGGTTGCTTATCAGCCAGCCTGAAGCGCTGTGGAGCCTTGTGGCCAACATCATAGTGGTCATGGTACGATTCCGTCGAGCAGTATTTTAAATGTACTGGTCTTGTCCGAAGACAACACACCACACCACTCGAAAGTGGTGATACGAGGTCTTTCTCCATGTCGCTCGGCCACGCTGCCTGTGATACGATAGCGTGTCCAGAGGCGGCCTATGACACTCTGTGTAGTGCCAATGGCGGCAGCCACACTACGTTGCCTGGAACCAGCTTCCAACATTCCAACGGCTCTTAACATCTCTTCTCTTGTCAAATGACGCCGTCGCTCCATATCGTATATTTTTTGATATCGTTGCAATTTTTTTCACTTCCAGTGCAGAAATTGTACTGCTTTTGTAAAAGTGCTATTTACGCTCTTTTATAGGAATTCAGATTGACAGTTAATTTTCCATATTTAAACAATGTGAAAAAAAAATTCATTCATATCGTAAAATTCACTAAAAATAATCAATAACGTTCCAAAAAAGTTAAATTATTAATTCTATAACGCAACGACACTTTAAAATGTACTTGATCCCTAGACATTTTTGTTGTCTGTAGTCATGGATTACTGTTTTATCATATTTGAAAATATAAGTATTTCACTAACGATACTTAATTTGATTTCTAGAAAGAGAGTATCTTAAAAATTCATAGCTATGCAGACGAATCGAGAACCTCCTCCTATTTTTGAAGTCAGTTAAAAAGCAGATTAGATTTTCATTAGTGGAGAAAAATGGGGATTTTTCGTTCTTTTTTTTTTTTTTATACATAGCACGGCAAATGACTCCATTTCACCTGATGATAAGTGAATATGGAATCCAGATGTGATGACAACTGGTGCAGCGTGAAAATAACGCAGCATCAGTTACCCTCACTCTGCCGGCCCACAAGGTGCCTCTTCACGCCTCGTTTGAAGGACCCCATATCATAGGAACTCCTTCCTTTTGTTTGCCTGCACACGTTTTCCCTCCGGAAAACGTGTGCAGGCAAACTATTCCATGTTTTGGAAGTGCGACAAAAAAATGAGTCACCAAATTTCTTAGTGCGTGATGGAATATTTGAGACAGTGAAGCGGTGACTCCGGAGAGCAGCACGCGTACTCCTATGGAGGAAGGGAGAAGGAGGGATGAGGTCAAAGTGTTCTTCAGAGCACTCGCCATGGTATAAGCGGTAAAACACGCTGAGTGACGCAATATCTCTACGCAATTGCAGAGTTTCGAGAGTATTTGTGACTTCTGCGTTGCCGATAATGCGTACAGCGCGACGCTGCAATCTGTCCAAAGCATCGAGAAAGTACTTTGCGGAACCGTCCCAGATGTGCGAGCAATACTCCACGCAAGACCGTACCTGTGTCTTGTACAAAAGGCACAACTGGTCAGGCTAATTGTGATGGTTCTAATTGTGATTTAGTAAAAAACGCCACAAAAGGTACATAGTGCACATGTAGTACCTGCAGTGTACATCTTCATAATAATTGTTAATTGTAAATGTAATATTAGGACATCAAAAAAGAATTGAATACCTACCTGTGTGTAATGTTAAAATGACTTATGCACGTACCACGGCTGTTTTCACTTCGCCATTAGAATAAGGTAACAAAATAATACAACAACAGACCTTTGAGAACATTGAAAAGCGAACATAATAATAGCGCCAATTAAAACATTTCTCTTGTCCACCCAACTTGGTGAAATTACCGTGTGCCCTAATAACTGTAGTTGGAGTGCGAATGGTATGAAAGTTATTATTCCGTGGCGCCCGGAGTTGACTCAATCACAATTTGAGGTACGCCGGCGCTCAGGTCAGCCATTGTTATTTGCGAACTGGCTTGCGCTCGCTTGGCACATCGGGCTGCTCGCAATGGCTCAAATTTCAACGTTCTCAAACAGGAACGGTACACAGTTTGTACGTTACAGTGCTTGTATGTACATTACGTAGGTAGGAATACTCATTATTGTAAATGCAAATGTGTGTTTTTCGTTTTTGCACCTAAAAAGAGTAACATAGGGCCCTCTAACTATATATTCTGTCGCTGCCGAAGTTAGTCAATCACAATTTGAGTTACGCCGACGCTTAGGTCAGCTATTGTTTTTAGCAAACTGGCTTGCCGTCGCTTGACACATCGTGCCGCTTGCTATGGCTCAAATTTCAACGTCCTCAAACAGGAACGGTAAAATGTTAGTAGGTTACAGTGCTCGTGTCGTGGGTACACTAAGTATGTTGATATTGCAAATGCTAAAGTGTATTTGTTTTTTTTTTAACGTTAAAACTATCTTTTAATTTGATTTTTTGCTTAAAGATAGTTAAAGGTCCCATTAGAAGGCCTATCAGAAGGGAATCAGAGTAGGTCTGTATATTTACTAGACTAGTGCGAGATTATTTTTCACCATTCGATAGCGTTAACGTAAACTATTTAAATTAGAAAGAAGTACAAATTAACAAAATACATCAGAAAGAAGCAACAATTGATTGATTGGTTACAATATTTGCAAAAACTTTAGTGATAGTCGGGATCTCAAGCATGCGAAACTGTTAACGCCCAAACAGAGGCGGCTTGCGGTGGCAGGTACGGTCTTATTCGGGATCAATATAATTATAAAGTATATGAAATAAGCGCGGGCAGGTCGAGATCTACTGGAGGCGGGCGCCCGCTTCGCTGCCGCTCGTGTCTATGGTGACGTGATATATTATTTATTTATAAGCATGCGAGACAGCTTGGGCCAAGACGCCAGCAAACAAATTATTACACTTAAATACTTCGATCAATATGTACCTTAAGTACAATATTAACAGTGTTAAAATTAAAATTACTTATTATATAAAATTTAAATTTAAATGAATATAAATAATAAATGTATTTCGGATAAAATTACAAAAATGTCAACTTATAATTACAAAAGCAAAAATGTCAAAACATAAAAGATAAAAAAATAAACGGATTAATTATTATTATTATTGACTACACCAAAAAATCGCTTCCGCCACCGCGCTAGTGTGAACTAAATGTGCCCACCATGACCGTACCGCCACCGTCTCTGTTTGGGCGAGGCTTTACGAGGGCAGTCCGTTGGATGCGTAAAGTTAGCATTGTCGGGGAATGTAGAGCATGTGGAGAAGAAACGGATTCAGTGCAGCACCTACCGTGTGACTGCGACTCTCTGAGACTTCAAACCAGAGGACTTCAGGCTCTTCGCTCTTAAAGACGTTGCCAAATTTATGGTATCTATCTTTGCAGAAGAAGAAAAGTGAAAAGATGGGATTGCACAAAAGATCCCAATGGGTCGAAGTGCTACTGCGAGAGGGAAACCTCAGCAGGCCTCAATAAGATAAGATAAGATAAGATTGTCAGGGAAATGGTCGCCTTTGCACCGAATCTCTGGGCAAGGATCGCCAATTTCAGTCACTAGCAGGCTTTATTTTTGACTTTTATTAAGACTGTCAACAATATTGAAACAGTGGCGGACCATGTCTAATTATTTTATTTGTTTCAGAACTCGAGATACAGAAATTCATAGTTTAAGCAGCGTGGGCCACAATCACAGGGTATATGCTTTATTTCTGGTTTTCATTAAGACTATTAACAATACTGAAACAGTGGTGGGCCATGTCTAATTATTTTATTTATTTGGGAACTCGAGATAGAGAAACTCTAAGTTAAAGCGGCGTGGGCCACAATCGACAAGCGCCAATACCCGGTATTGTCGCTTATTTCCGATATCAAGACGTTCTATTTTGGTTTTCATAATCATTAGTGATTATTTTCAACATTTGTGTTTTTGTAACTAAATGATAATTCAAAATCTGTGTTATTCTTGAGAGCCTAAGCTAGCACTAAGCACCCTGATTCATAAGACTATCTTCAGTTGCAATTTAAATATTTAAAAAGACAGAAAAACGTTTCCAGATTTTTGTATTTTTGTTCTATTTTTTTGAGTTGTTTTATTTTTTTTCTTCCTAGTGTAGACACTGACAGCGTAGACGCTATTGCAGCCAAAAAACGATTTATTCGCATTTTATACACTTTCTCTTCTAGTACATTATTTAAATACTTGATACATCCTATCGCAAATTAATAACTTATCTAGCCTCACAAGCTTTCGCAAAATATACACTTTTATTTCTTTATAGGTAAGACTTATCAGACTGTAGAAAATATCCCTTACTCTTGTAAATTGTTGCAACTAGTACACTTTATGTACTGTCGAACACGTAACACTTTTAAAACTCTGAAATTTTAAATTGGGGAATACAAAATTGAGGGTTGGGTAATTATATTATTTCAAAATAAAAGAAAAAGCATGATGTTTGCTTAACTACATACCTTAATATCTACCTCTAATATATAAGCACATGAGTAAATATAAGTGCGCATTTAACGATGATGAACGAGAAAAGCTTATAGACATGGCTCAGGAGCGAGATGGGTCTGTAATTTTTAAAAAGAGTTTTATCTCCCTTCTTTAAAAAGAACACCACCAAGCTCCCGCTCCACGCCTTTGGAGTTCTCCCACTGTGAAGGACGGCGTTGAAGAGCTTCTGCAATTCCTGTATAACAGGGGCTCCTCTAGCTTTCAGAAGCTCTGATGTAATTCCGTCCTCACCGGGGACTTTTCCATTTTTAAGCTGTCTCAGAGCTAACACGATCTCGTCTTGACTGATGTCTGGCAGTTCGTCGGTGTAGTGGCGTGTCAGGGTGGCTCTGGAATCGTGGTCGTCTTGTCGGGAACGAGGGGCATGTGCAGCGTATAATCGGCCATAGAAATCCTCTATCTCGGTGGAGATTTCCGGCTTCGGCAATACGGTCCTCCCGTCGTGCGTTTTAAGCTTCGTCAGGTGGCTTCTGCCAAGCTGCTGAGTGAATACTTTGGACCCTCGGTTTCGCTCTATAGCCTCTTTAATGAGACGTGTGTTGGAGCTCTGAAGGTCGCGCCGTACCATCATCGCAATTTGCTTGTTCTGGTCTGACCTCTCCGACGAAGTCGCTTGGGTGGTTTCCCTTCTTCTTGTCATCAGCCCGAGAGTCTCAGCCGAGAGTTTGGATTTCTTGCCAGTACGCTGTTTATTGCAAAACTTAATGCCCTCGTCCCTCAATGTTTCGACCGCGCTAGATGGTGGTCAAGCCTCAGAGTGCGTCCGTTGAACGTTGCCAGGGTCAGTTGTTTGTGGCAGCCTGAGGTAGCCCGGTGATTGTTAGCACCCCTGCCCCGCCGTTACCATGGCCGCTACCATGACCAGGAATAGCGAGGCGGCCGGGAACTAGGGACCATTTCTTTTTTGTACAAACATAAGGGGGGAGTGCCCATAATCCCCACGCTGGGCATACGGGTTCGGGATCGCAGTCACAATTGAATTAATTATGTTATTTATGGCATTTCCCATATCATATATGTAAGTAAATAGGCTAGATGTAAATCACTTCAACGTAGATTAGAAAAAGTCTTATAAATTGTTGAAGGCACGACTATATGTTTTAGAAGTTGGTTAAGTAGTTTTTACCGGACTATACAACAGTAGAATATTTGCGAAGTCCTCTACGAATGGCTATAAAAGTCACATTTTTGGTAATTAATCTAACAATTTTACAGAAACATTACTAAATGCGAAAGCATATGAGGAAGTCTAGAGTTATTAATTTGCGATAGGATGTATCAAGTATTTAAAAAGTGTACTAAAAGAGAAAGTGTATAAAATGCGAATAAATCCAAAAAACAGCCTTTTTGAGAAAGTCAATAAAATAAAAAATAAAGTTTAATCCAAATTTTGGTTAAAAAGCGTATAAGTCTGCAAAACGTTGGCCAATCTCAGCTTAGTTAAATCAGATTTGTAAATTTTGCAGTGCTAATGCACACCCACCCTATCGCATCCAAATGTATGAATAATTCACAAACCCGATTGTGATTAATGAAATAAGTTTTAAAGTGAGCTCGCCGATCGGAAAATTAATGAAAAGATTATTCCCTACTGTCGCAAGACATTTTCTAAGCTGAGCGCAAGACTCCAAGTATGAAAGTGGAAAGCATAAACTTAAACTTCGTTTTATTTGGGGTCAGTTCCACCAACTATCGCCCAAGTTTCAACTCTCCACAATAATGGGTTTATGCTCCGTCTTTTTGTGTTGCTTTGTTGTTACTTTTATCTTATTCATAAACATGAAGAATCCTTACACCTTTATCAAGTAAAGCTTTTATTTCTATCTTAATATATTCTTGCGTTAGCATTCAAGGGTTGTCATTATTAAAATCAGAATTACCATAATTCATTCTATCAAGTATATAAATAACCATTTAGTTCTTTATTCATGCAATTGGGCAACTACTCATTAGTTGGGTAACTAACATGGTAACCAATCAACTGACGGTTAGTCAATAGATAAACTTTTTAGCAACTGTCAAACCGATTCATATTTATCTTATACTTATTAATAATATTAATAAAGAGGTAAAGTTTGTGACTTTGTTTGTTTGTTTGTTTGTTTGTCTGCGGAGGGTAATCTCTGGAACTACTGGTCCAATTCCAAAAATTCTTTCGCTGTTAGAATGCTATATTCCTTGCGGGTAACATAGGCTCTTTAAACCTTTATTTAATATATTTTTTTTTTAATCTTAAATCCAAGCGGACGAAGTCGCGAGTGAAGTGCTAGTATCTTATATTTTACTATATTTTAATCTGATGAAAGCGTAATCTGACGAAAAAATATTATTAAAAGGGCAATATTTGCTTTTGGAAGTTATTTTAGACCAATTGCTTTTTAGACCAGTTGCGTTTTAGACCAGTTGCTGCTTAGACCAGTTGCGTATTAGGCCAACTGATAGGTACTAACTTATTTCCTTAAGCAGAAATTGAATGGGAAGGATACTATGACGTCACTACTTTTTTCCGTCATCGAAATGTTTTTAATTACTTGTTAGGTTACAAAAATTCATGCTTATGTCAAATAAAATATTGCTTAATATTTTAAAGAACTGATACGTGATTTCATTTATGTGATTCATCATCATCATCAACGATGATGATGATGAATCACAATGTAACAATGTAATCACTCGTAAACAATGATGATGATGATGATGCTGATGGTGATACATATTTGTAGTTGACCTTGGTAGTTACGTGAGGGATATAGTAACAACTCTTTCCCACTCCTGGGCAAACCAAAACATGTTTACGAAAAAAAGGACTATCAAAATTCTGGACTGCTTTAAACTTAATTAAGGCTAGGTATTCCTGCAGAGGCCGCACTTTTGAGTTTTTTCAAACAATCTGAGACATAGAAAACAAGGTTTTAAATTCTGGAAAAAAAGTATGTATTAGTTAAGGATCTAATCTAGTGGAAGTCGCATTCAGTTACAAGATCCAATGAACTTCACTCGATAAAAAAAAATCCCAAAGTTACCCCTTTTTGTAATGTTTTTTCAATATGATGACTAAACTACTGATATTTTCTATTTATTTTTTGTACTCAATTGAAGACAATAATATTTCGCAGGGGAATTCGCAGAGTTTGACATGATAAAATGATTGTCTTATTTACTATGTTTAAATATCTACGAAATGCGCGAGTACGGCTGCTCGGCAGGCCCGATCAGTCGCGCTCGGGCGCTCACGGACGACGGACGTGTGTCAGTTTTTTCCGTGACTGCCAATCAATCCGTTTTTGTCGTAAATAATTATATAATTATTGCAAGTTATTCATAATGGGCAATAAACAATAAACGCTTACAAAGATTCTTGCATTCATGTTTAAAACTTATATTATGGTTATAATTCGATAGTATAAGAATATCAGTATGACTATGTACTGAAGATCGCATCGCTACGATTTTTGATAATTCATATCGGTACCTCTGCCGGGTTGGATTTAGAAATAAGTCGCCTGAATCTGAGAAAACTGAATGGGTAGGGGGCTCAGGGAAGCTCGTCTAAGATCCCCTAAAACAATTTCGGCTGCCGGAGTTACGTATGAATATTTTTAATTAATTTTTAAAATTCGTATAAAATGAACTGTGAATGCGTGAAACTATTTTCGATACTTCTTTAGTCAAAGTCAAAGTCAAATATTTTTTATTCAAATAAACTTTAGAAAAGTGCTTTTGAATGGTCCAAACATTTTTTTACCTACTACCCATTTTAATTGGTTCTATCAAATACAAGGGCAGCTTCACGTTACTGAAAGACGACTCAGTCTGCTAGAAATTAGGGCTGGAGAAAATGAACCTTTGCTTACAAAACGCATCGAAAGGGACGATAATTTCTGGAAAACGCAAATGGAGCCAAAGTTGGTCCAATTTTACATGAAATGTTTAATGCCGGAAATGAGGATCAATCACATAATAGCAAATCTGATTTTTACTATATACATCGTATGCGCAATCAACTACTAAACATTTTATTCTTAAAATATTAAAATCCGTCAAGAAATGATGAAGTTATTAATGTTTTTCTGAACGGCTATTTTGAAACGCGCGCGCCTGCTTGCCACTCACGATGATGTCACAGTACATAAGTCGTGCGGACTCGTGCGACCGTATGTACGGGTCAAATTGTGCAAGGAAGATTTGGATCACTTCCCGAGGACCGATCGAGATGAAACTTGGTATATCTACGCAACTTCGATAGCAATTCAATAATATGGCATCACGGAACTGGTCTGATGATGCAGTCGGAAGGTGATCATAGGAACTGAGGTTATAGAGTTTTATTTAACTCATAAGAAATTCACATTTCACTTACTGAGCTAACTAGGAACTTTGCAATGACACAAGGTAACCCCGCCGTATTTGTGCTTATTTTATTTGTCTTGATAAAAACTAACCTTGTGTGGTGCCCAAGATCTGATGATGAAACTGAAAGGAGGTCAGAGGAACTCCTAGACTGTAGGTACTTACATGTTAAAAAGTTAAAAGTGAAAAAAAATTTAAAACAAGCTTTTTATTAAATTTTAACCGCTTCTGTGGTCTAGTGGCTAAGCCACCGGTCTTACACCCAGAGGTCCCGGGTTCGATTCCTAGCGGGAGGTACATCTTTGTGTACCTACTCGGTTTGGCTGATAGTAGGGCTTGTTAAGTCCGCCTGGATTTTAGTTTTTTAAATAAGTTCTAAGATGCTGTATTTTTTGCAGACACATTAATAAGTAGGTACCTACTAACCTAAAGTAAAAAAAAATCGTTTTTTTTTTGTTTTATATTTTGATATGTTTCATGTTTTGTGTTTGTGTTTTAAACGTTTTTTTATTTATTGATTTATCATCTGTGCGTGTTAGCTGAATATTTTGTAAGTAAATAAAAATAGTCCTATCCAGGTCTATCTATGTGCAAAATTTCATCTAAATCTGTTCAGCCGGATCCACGTGATTGAGTAACAAACAAATAATAAACATTTAACCGCCTCTGTGGTCTAGTGGCTAAGCCTCCGAACTTAGACCCAGTGTCCCGAGTTCGATTCCTATCAGCGGCGCGTTCTTGATTTGTTTGGTGGTTGGGCTTGTTAAGTTCGCCTGGCTAGCTACCACCATCTTATCTAATACCGGCGCCATAATAAAAATGTTAAAAGCATTGTTGTATTCAGACTGTTTAGAAATCCTTTTGGGTCTTTTGGAACACAAAAAAACAATTGGTCCGGCGTAGCAACACTTGTATTTTCGCATCGTAGCACAATACAATATTTATAAGACGACATTATCCATTTACGTGTGTTTACTACGTACGAGTCAACGCGCTGCAAGCAACTGTGGTAGAATGCGCGGGTAGATCCCCCACTATCCATTGCGTATATCCATTGATGGATATAATCTGGGATTGTTTGTCCCACTATATCCATTGCGACTTATCTCAATACAGGAACTGCATACTGGTCATGTTTTTATAATAGACTAGCTGACCCGGCGAACTTCGCACCGCTTTCTATTTATTTATTATTAAATATTATTTTTTAGTAATAAATATAACTTATGTTACTCAGGGATAATGTAGCATTCTAATAGTGAAAGAATTTTTAAAATCGGTTCAGTAGTTTTTGAGTTTATTCGTAAAATATAGTGGCGGGCGGCAAGCGGCAACTGCCGTGCGAGCGTAGCTGATGACGTCTGCGTTTTTGAGAATGCAGCACGAAAATCGCTCTAACTTCGTCATTTTTGGTCCAATTTCAATAATTCTTTTTTTGTTAATTGGTTTTGATGTGACTGTAATTCTACATATTTAACTAAATTCTCGTTGATCTTCATTGTAGATAGTAGACAAGCACGTGGAATGCCAATAAGAACGTTGTCCTTACAAGATGACAAGGAAAATGTAAATTATGTAGACTCCCCAGCCTTACCATATCAAATTTGCAACCGGGTACAAGCACAAGAGAAATAAATTTTGAAGAATTTTGAGATTAAACATAATAATATTTTGAATTTAATTTGATACCCTTATTCCATTTATGCCAAACATTCTTTGAAATAAATAACCGTGCAATCCTTTCTGGTGGATACTTAACTTAGCCCATGAAATTGAAGTAAGAAAAATAATTTTGAAAAAAAATAATAATATTATAATTAAATGGATACCAAAAAACATAAATTCATTATTAATTACTTACTTTATTTATTTACGAAACTCGTAACTCTACTTTATCACTACTAAACAAAGTTTGATCATAAAAATGCACTTCTAAAGCAAAATAAAATTACCCTACTGCTTATTTCTATACTGTATCGCTGGCGAGCGGGCGGGCGGTGTCATGCGAGTTCACTACCGCTACGTCCGCGCGAAACGCGGCCGAGACATCGCTAAATGCCTACTTTGACAGGAATACCTAGCCTTAAGGCTTTAATGGCTATATGCAAAATATTCCCAAAATTTGGAGACCTTGAGATGAGCTGTAACAAGCATAGAAATAAAATTATAATCTCTTATATTTTTGTAACTATATAAGATTACAATTTATTTTGATTATTTAATTTTTTATGCAAATTAAGGTTTCGTTTCATGTTTTTACACTCTTAATAAGGTCATCAAAAAACCTAAAAAGGTCACAACAACCATTCCGCTAAAAGCAATTATTTTTTAATTACTTGCAGATCCTTAGGATGTGGTAGTACTCGTATATTAATAAAACGGTCCTTTATTTTTGTTAATATTATTCAATTCAGAAAATCACGTAAATTTTTCAAATTAACATTTTCTTTTTTTACTTTAGTTTGTTTATAACAATTAACTGACATTAGCCAATGACACGGGACATACAAAAACCGCAGTCTACAAACCTACACCCGTCTATATTTTATTTAGGTCATACTTCAGAACTATTTCCAACCGTGAGCGCTTCGAAAATCGCATGCATTGTTAAAAGTTATCTAGCGTATGAAATACGATTCTGGTGGTACGGTAGTTTTTGTTGTTCGCAAACTGTCCCGGCGCGGCGCGTCGTATTTAGACGGCTCGAGTGATTTAAGTTGTAGTGCTCACTGCTTGACGGAGCGATGCTATCGTGGATGTGACTTACTTGACTCAATTATCTATGCCCCCTTTGCCCTATACAAAGGCGTCCGCAGTAGAGTTCTAACGTAATCGGTTTTTAATTTAGAGCTTCATCTCGCACCACGTTTTCCCTTATGTCGTT
Source organism: Eudonia mercurella (assembly GCA_963082485.1). Taxonomy (NCBI): domain Eukaryota; kingdom Metazoa; phylum Arthropoda; class Insecta; order Lepidoptera; family Crambidae; genus Eudonia; species Eudonia mercurella. The sequence goes on along the minus strand of OY720023.1, from coordinate 20,022,130 downwards.
ACGACTCCAAAACAACGTATACCTATGCAAAATTGTAATATAGTTATTATGACACACTGACGCGTCGGTGGCTCGGCCCAATACCCGAAGGTCTAGGGTTCAATTCCCAGGTCGGACAAAGTGTGTTTCCGATTTATTTGGCGTATAGCCCGGGTTTTTGATCATCAACCTGCACTTAGCAAGAGTAGTGATTAAGCCAATACCCATCAATTGTAGTGATGACTTGATTTCAATGATGGAGGTCTTTGCCCAGCAGTGGGACAGTTATAGGCTATTTACTTACTTTACATACCTACACACTAACTGAAAGAACATGTATTTTTTATTATTAATTAATAGGCATACCACAGCGCCCAGGGCCGTAGCGAAGGGGGGCATTGTGGGGCAATGCCCTACCTTAAAATACCAATGCCTTACCTTAATAATCAACTAATAATAAGCAAAGTAAAGCAGATTTAAGACGGAAAAAAATACTAGCGTATAGTGGCATCTAATCTTACAGTCATAATATATAGGGTGTAACCAAATTCCCTTAAATGCCGAATTCCACTAATTCCACCCATCAATACGAACAACTTTTACTATGGCACCAACTTCAAAATCGCCATTTAAAGGAATTTTTACCCCGACAATTACTTATGTATTAACCTGACTCGCACATGCTCACAAATCAACGACACCAAAATTCGATTGACCAGAACAGATCAAGTAACATTTTTACTTCCGCCCTACCTGTATCCACAGCTGCCATACCTTAAATTCAAGTCTAGCTACGGCCCTGAGCGCCCGTCGCGTCGCGACGCTGATAGTTATGTCACAAAATAAGGAGACTGCTGAAGGTAGACTCAGAAAAGGAAGGCTCATACAAATGTATTTGACACACACGCATATAACTCTTTTCAAAATTTTCAAAAATGGAAAAGGAGCGGCCGAAATCTGTCAAAGCCAATTCAAACTCACATTCTATCTTTTTTATTTTTTCATTGCTTAGGATACAATCCGTGCAGCCTTAATAAAATTACGGTCGAATTTCAATCACTGGGCGACCACTAGTACTTATTACTACACACTGCGCCCGTCTCGACGCTGATAGCTGTCACAAAATAAGGAGACTGCAGAAGTTAATCTTCATACAAACGCATTCGAGCAACGCACATAGACAACCTGTCACGGACACGGAATCTCGTTACAGCTGCGCTCGGACTGTTGCGAGTTGTTCCTCTGCTGCTCGAGCGCGGTATGTATTAAGACGATACCTCGCTTTGTGAACATTCAAATAGGCTGAACCTTACCGGGACTGTCATAAGGTCGAAAATACGTAGCGCCTGCGACAATTGAGACCGCAAATTAACAGAATGTAAAAAATTTTTTTTTTTTTGTTTATTGGTTTTAACTATCAAAATATGCAGCAACGAAATTACGATTATTGATATTATCAATGTATTTAAGTGGTTTCCAAGGGTATAGATTAAATTAAATTAAATTAAAAATTAAATTAAATTAAATTAGTTGTAATTTCAACAATAGTGATTTTATAGTGGTGTTTTCGAAAATAGTTGTGATCCTGTCAAAATTATTTAATCGTGTATTTGAGGTAGCAAATTTAAGATAAAAACATGAATTTACGTATATCAACATTTCCGATTCGTTAGTCATATTGGGTTTTTAAAGTTAAAGTTGGTGAATTTTTCAGTGTGTCGCCAAGCTTTTCTTTCGGGTCCTGCTTACTTTGTGGTTATGTGGTGCTCTGTCCCGTCACACCTCCTCCGGGGGTATTGATATGGCAGCTTCCAAAATGCCATCTATATCTATATATTTAGCTAGTAAAGCAAACACACACAGGTCTGTGCTGCCCTACAATTTTTATAATATTAACATAAGTAGATGCTAAGAAAATTGAAAAAAACTTTAGTTATGAAAAGTAGAATTTTATAAAAAAATTCATACAAAACAGCAATTTCATAGGTAAGGACCTAATATTATAGTCTTAAACTATTCGACGAAAGTTGGTGCATTTTTCAGTGTGTCCGCCTTAAGCTTTTCTTTCGGGTCCTGTTTACTTGTGGTTATGTGGTGCTCTGCTCCCGTCACACCTTCTCCGGGGGTATTGGCATGGCAGCTTCCAAAATGCCATCTACTAGCTTTATAAGGTCACTTTTTATCAACTGCAAATATTTTGACAAAACATAAATTATATCAGAGAAATAAGGCCCTAGCATTTTAAAAAAATCAGGCTAGTGTTTTTTTAACTTTTTCGACACAAAAATTGTAATATTTTTAAGAGCGGCCTCTCTGTCGGCTCTTTTGAATGAAACTAGGGGCACATGTAAGCGGTGAAGGCATTGCAGCCTCTCTGTTCCGGCTCCTTTGAATTGAAACTACCGAAAGTGCTTTATTTTTCTTTTTAATCGAAATGTCTTTTGGCGTTTTTCTTGAAAATTAGCGTATAAAAATTTAAGGTTTTTCATAAAAATAGTTTATATTATGTTCAAAATATTTGCAGTTGATAAAATGTGACCTTATATAAAAAAATCGTTTTTAAATAATATTTTTGTACCTTCTCATCCCACATCACCAATGTCTCACTATTAGGCTTAAACTTTTTCCAACAACTGCCATCTTAAGACAACAATAAAAACAAACTGGCAAATAGTGAGTGCGGGTGAACTGCGCTTCCACTATAGGCTTGCCATCCATTGAGATGAAAGTATTCCCTCTATGGTATTTAAAATAGCGAAGCTTCAATGAAACACACAAACAAAAATCTCACATTGCTTTTAGCGTTTCAAACTTTCTTCAAACCTATCACAAATTCCGCTCGCCGCTTAGTTAAAAATGCGTAACCGTTTGCATTTTAAACGTTTTTGTGTTTTGCCGTCCATTACATATTTTATGGCGCCCCCATTCATTTCTAATTTCGGCAAAGGAAGTTACAAACGGCCTCTCATAATGAAATAACGGGACAATGTCATTAATATTCTCCAAAGCTATTCCTATAAGTAACAAACCGTTAATTTGCAAACATTACGAATTAAGCTCACCCAACTATGTTAATACAAATAGTACCTAAATTGTCCTTTTTTGTTTAAAGTTTATTGTTTTAGAGTGAGATAAGACATGAATCACATTTGAAAGTCAGACATATTGGAGTACTTTTCACGAAAAGTGTTTCGGGGGAGTTTTAGCAGAGTTCTTTCCGTAATGACACGTGTTGTGTAACTCGATTTTAATTTTTATCTACTGTACAATTGTAACCTTACTACTTATAATAAAAATACTTGAAATTGGCTAAATGCTAAACGCGAAGCCATTAATTAAGATAATTAATTAAGTGTTTCGGGATCATTATGTCGGGTATATTTTCATGTTCTGCTAACTTTTCCAATCATTACTACAGCACAGGCCCGCTACTCACAGACAACCTACTCTTCATAGTAGACATGAGGCAATTTACAATAAAAAAAACCTAACCGAAATTAAAATATACTTATCATATCAATACTTAAAATGTCAAATGTTAAATGCTCGCTAAAATGTCCTTTAAGTCCTTTAAGCCCTTTAACATTTAAAGTATCGATATACTTACTTACCGGACCGAAAATGAAATATTTTACTTAAATGTGATTATAGTTTTGATCATAACCTAAATAATTTTGATGCAAACTATACTTTCAACCTCATCTATATATTAATACGTGAAGCAAAAACTTTGTACTTTGCCAACTTTGCCAATCCAAACTCACATTCTATCTTTTTTAATTTTTCATTGCTTAGGATACAATCCGTGCAGCCTTAATTTACCGTAATTTTACGGTCGAATTTCGACCACTGGGCGACCACTAGTATTCATAATTAGTTATTGTTCTGAGCACCCAACACGTTTTTAAACCATTTAGGTACTTGTCAGTTTTGAAAACAACTTGTGTTGCCAGTGTAGCTGCTATCTGATAACAAAATTAATCAATATGTTGTCGCTGCCAAAATTGACGTAATCCGCTTCAAAATTAATTAAATGATCTGAGCGGCAGTGTTTGTAGAGGCCCTAAATAAACTATAACAGATTTTCGGAACTTTGATCATGGTGTGCCTGCAAAAAAAATATTAATTTCTAAAAAAATCTTATTTATTATTATGCTTATCAGCTTAAGGGTATAACGTCCCATAGCTGGGCTCAGGCCTCATGTAGGTAGATTAATCTAATTTAATGTTAATGAAAAACTTTGCGGTACACGTATTTGGCCAATTTCAAGAGAAAGTAAACTTAGTTGTACGATAGATTGAGTTTAAAATCGATCCTCACAATCACAACATGTGTTATTATTACAAAAAGAACTCGTAAAAAGTTTTTGTTTATATAATTTTTAACGCAAATTTTGTTGCGAACAAATTATATATTATATACCTATACCTATTTTTTAACTGATCTTTGATATTTGTAAAAATATTATGATCGGATGTTAATGACGGTAGTTGTTGACATTGAACGGGCGCGCCTTTGGCTTTCAAAGTAAAAGTAAATACTTAGTGTTGAATAATTTCGGCAGGCTGGTTAGAACCACAATAGCTTAATTGGGAGAGCACCTGACCCGGTATGTCAGAAGGGTGCACGTTCAAATCCTGCTCGTGGAAATTTTTTCAATATTTGTGTTTTTGTAAAAGAACACGTGTGAAACTCGAACTATAATTATTTATACGAGTAGCCACTCTATAATGATTAATATTAAATGTTTCGTTTCTTTTGTAAAGTTGTAATAATGTAAGCACTATACGGAAGAGGTTAGATTGGTGGCAAGGCTTTGCATTTATTTTCTCATTTTCAGCAGGAGCGTTCCTTGTTGATGGAAAAAGAGCAGGGAGAACAGGCCATAAACCACCACTTATGGCAGGCCCGGTTGCCATTGGTGGTTGGAAACGACTGTTAAAATAGAGAGGGAATTAAGGCTTTACTTACCATAAAGCCTTAATTCCGAGCATGGAGGAGCTCGAGATGATACATGTTTAGACACCCATTCAATGACCGGCCTTTATGAAAGTTACAACTTAACCCGTCCCGCGCTGTAGGTATAATTAGCGGGCCACTTTACGTACCTACGACCGTGCGTACATATGGCGCGCGAGGGTACACAACAACAACTTATAACTTCAGCAATCGTAGACCGAGCAGCACGTTTAAGGGACCCCACACCCTGGCGTCAGCCGCTCAGCGCCGGCCGGCGACGCGTCGACGCCACGCGAGCGCTGCACCAACGCCGCGTGGATGCCGGCCCGACGCTAACGCTTGAAAGACTCCAGTGTGGGGGGGTCCCTTACGAGCACCTCGATGGCTACAAAAATATTGTTGATATTCTTTATTGCACATAAACACAAATACAGAGAATAGTTTACAAACAATGGTGAGCAAAGGTGGACTTATCTCTAAAAGAGATCTCTTCCAGCCAACCTAAGGTGGAATGGGAGCATCATGTTTAAGAGGAAGCGACAAAAGTGCAAACAAAAATATCTCAACTATAATCATAATAAAAATAATGAGAAACGAAAACCTTTAGGCATTACAAGTTTAGTTTGGAGCAGTACTGAATTCCCCAGTACATCATCATCATCAGCTCATTTTTATGTCCCCACTGCTGGGGCACGAGCCTTCCCTATGGATGGATAGGGAGAACGAGCCATAAACCACCACGCGGGCCCAGTGCGGATTGGTGGTTGTTAACGGCTGCTAACGCAGCCGGGACCTAAGGCTTTACGTACCTACCGAACCACGGAGGAGATCGAGATGTTAGATGTTTAGCCACCTATTCAACAACCGGCCTTTGTGAAAGTTACATAACTTCAGCAATCGTAGACCGAGCAGCATGTTTACCGAGCTCTTTGATGGCTTCAAAAATAGAGAGGCAGCAGATCTTTAGGCATTACAAGTTCAGTTTGGAGCAGTACTGAATTCCCCAGTACATTTCTGGGTAATTACAACAATTATGAGGCAGCCGGCAAATCCGCGGCCCGTACTCGCCTCACGTCCAAGCACCGCGGGGCCGCCACTCAGTAAATAATTCAATCACTCACCGGCCCCGGAACCCCCGCCGGGCTTAAACGCACAAATATGCAAATTTCGTACGTCCCTCCCAAGATACTTACCGGCAAACTTTAAAATTAAATTGCGTTTGTCCGCGACGCTGTTGCGCGTGGCTATTTTTGCGATATTAGGAATTAAAGAAAAATTTAAACTTTTGCTGTATTCGGACTACTAGACAGACTAGATGGACTTTTGATACATTATTGTTTATTTATTGTACCTAATACGCTTTTTGTATATTTAGTTATGTTAACATTCTCACTAGACTACTACCAAAGTATAATTTAGTCGTTGTAAAAATATCTTTTGTTATTTATTTGTATTATGATTATGGTTATATATATAGATTTACGCAATTTTTTTGCGAATAAATTAAAATTTTAAAAAGACAAAGTGTTGATGACCTTATTGTCGACATTTGAATAGAGCGCCTTTGGCTAGGGTAGATAGTGTCCATTAATTTCGGGAAGTTGGATTGAGGCACGATAGCATAGTTGGTAGTGCACCTGACCCGGCATGTCATGGGGTGCGGGTTCGAATCCCGCTCGTGGATTTTTTTCAACACTTTGTCTTTTTTCAAATTGTAATTGTATTATATTTGTCTCTATCTATAATATTTATAAAATACAGTGAAAAAATTTAATGCCTACCCGACCCAGCCAGGATTCGAACCTCGGTCTTCCGCAATCAGGGCGGCTGCACTGACCATTATGCTACGGGAAGGCTGACGTAAGCACTGAATTTTTACGCTGCTTTTTAGTTTTTGTGTGCTAATAATAATATTATATTTAATTCAGCCTCAGTGCACACAGTGCGGCAATTAGCACTTAAAAATAAAAAGTAAAATCTAAAATGTTCAAATAATTTTTAACGCAAATTTTGTTGCGAACAAATTACAAAAACACAAATGTTGAGTGCAGGTTCAAATCCTGCTCGTGGAAATTTTTTCAACATTTGTGTATTTGTAATTTGTTCGCAACAAAATTTGCGTTAAAAATTATTTAAACATTTTATAAATAGCTTGCTTACTTCTTAACTGTTCTTTAATATATGTAAAAATATTATGATCGGATGTTAGTGACGGTAGTTGTTGACATGAATGGGCGCCTTTGGCTTTCAAAGTAAAAAGTGTTAAATAATTTCGGCGGGCTGGTTAGAACCACGATAGCTCAATTGGAAGAGCACCTGACCCGGAATGTCAGAAGGGTGCAGGTTCAAATCCTGCTCGTGGAAATTTTTTCAAGTAAAATCTATCTCTTATCTTTACTTAGAGTAATGACACCACCAAAAAAGGTAGATCATCAGTTCCTGTCAAACACTTTAATGCCACTACACTAAAATATATTTTCTCATTTTTGTAGGTCCTAAAAATAAATATTCATCATCACCAGCTCATTTAATGTCCCCACTGCTTGGGCACGAGCCTTCCCTATGGATGGATAGGGAGAACGGGCCATAAACCACCACGCGGGCCCAGTGCGGATTGGTGGTTGTTAACGACTGCTAATGCAGCCGGGACCAACGGCTTTACGTGCCTTCCGAAGCACGGAGGAGCTCAAGATGGAAAATTTTTGGTCACCCATCCGATGACCGGCCCTTGCGAAAGTTGCTTAACCACAGCGATCGCAGACTGGGCGCGTTAACCACTGCGCCATCGAGCTCCTAATATAATCCTCGAGAAAAATAAATATTATGAAATAAATATTATTACTAAATTTTCCGTCTATATCCTTCCAAAAACTTTTATAATGTATAGCACTACCTCGTTAAAACTTGATAAACCAGTACCTATCGTTTCCATTACCTTGGTGAAGGCCTGATGATCTGTAAAATGGGTTTTCTTTAAACTCCAGTGCGAGCACAAGTTTCTACACGCCCGCCATAGAACTACTTATAAATGTGCTTACCATGTGTACACCAATACATAGTTTAATCAACTGATGAAAGCGGACAAGATAAGAACGGGTTTAAATAATAAATATTGATTTTATTAAAAAGGATAGACCACGTACCTACAATAAAGTAAAAGGCCCAGTCAATTATCTCAACTAATTTTCTGACACATTTCTAATATCACTAACTATAGAAATGTCGGCAATCTCCCTTAATGATCACCATAATTTTCAATAATGATAACATTTTGTACGAGTACGTGACTATTTTAAAGGTCCCACAGATTTGATAAATGCACCACCAAATTTACGGCACGTGAACAAATTTACTCGCCATTCCAAGGGCGGGGTGTAAAAACTTCAAAATTACAAGTAATAAACCTATTATTGGGTACGGGGCGAGATATCAAAAAGCCATAATATCGTAACGTCTAAAGTTGTTGTAAAATTTTATGTTACGACCCTGTTCGGTGAAACCAAACTTTTGTGATGGTGTTACCCGGCTTTATGTTGCGCCGTTGTGTACACATGTTTACCTTTTGCTAAATATATGAATCTGAATAAGTCTCATTGATCCAAGAGCATGGCGTTAATGACCAGTGATCGCGATATGTAGTGCTAAATGGGGTGAATGAACTTGAATGTTGATGTTAATATGGACATGATCCCGGGATTGCGGGATTACGTATACTTTATTAATGAGAATGACGCGCGATCTTGAAAATTATATAAAGAACATTAATAAAACATAAAATATCTTATGCCTAAAGAAAAGAAATTGTCAGTAATTGAAAAAGTCACCGCCATTTTGATATTTTTTGTCACAGGACCGATTGACAGAAAAATCGAAATGTGGCGGTCTGGGTGCATTTCAAACACTGATCTGTTTGTGAAGTACTAATTTCTAAAATGGTGTTTAATTATAATGTCGTTACATGTCGGAATTTCCAAGGCATATCCATGCTAAGATTACGTTCAGCAATCCCGCAAAATAGCACTTCCTATGGCAATCACAAAATCAAAAAAGTACAGTTGTAGAATGAGGAAGATGAGTGTTTTTATTTTATTATCTAGAAAAATCAAACTTAAAATCTTAATAATAATAGTGAAAGAATTTTTACGATATCTTTAAAACTGTATTTTTAACAATTTTTTGAACTTGGGAGTTCTTAAATCCAGAGCGCGCTTGACCGCTTAGCGCGTGACGTCACATCGCCGGTCCGTGCTCGTTCGCGCGCTGTATCCGAAGCATTGTTTTTGCGTTACTTTAATTATCTTCGTTTATATTTGGTAAATATGGAAAAAAATACCGTATAGATATTGTATAGTACTTTTATGTACTAATACAACAATCAGCACACCGGAAAAGTACTTTTTTCATGTTCCAAATGACAAAAAACTAAGAAACAAGTGGTGTAACTTGATGAGAAGGGAGGAGACGTTATCTACCAAAACAAGTAGACATTGTTGCGAAGATCATTTTAATGCGAGTAGGTACTAATTATGTCTATACATTTTTGCATTATAGGTAAGAAGTAACTATATATTAGGTACTATTTGTGTAATAAATAATTGATATGAGATACTCGTTCGTACTTGCTTACAGTATTGGCCTATTAAGTTCAAGTAATTTGACGAAGTTTTTCACAGATTTTGTATATTTGACATTTATAATTTGATATGTTATTTTAACAGAATGTAATCTTGAAATAAATGATTATTATAATTTAACAAGATCTACCTTTCCGACTGCTTTGATAGTAATAGTAATAGTATACTTTATTGTGAAATGTAGGTTAGTATTACAAAATGTGTTGATGATAGATGCGTTGTGTTTGTGTAGAAGATAGTGTAGTGACATTTTATCGATAAAGTTTTCTCATTATTTAATGCATCTCGTTATTTTCAACATTTTACTGTCCCGCTCGTTCCCCAAATTTAACAGCACCAGATTATTTTCTCTGGGGTTATTTAAAAGACAAGGTGTTCATTAATAAACCCAGGATAATCAAGCTGAAGGTCAACATCCGAGCTAAAATGCAGTTGCTAACTCCTCATGTTCTGAGGAAAGTAATGAGAAGTGCTCTCGATAGAGCCCGCCTTTGTGAGGCTGAAAATGGTGATCATTTACGTGATGTAATTTTTAAAACCTAACTCAAAAATATCTCCATGAGTGTTTTTTATTATCTCATAATAATTAAGATGAATTTAAAAAAATTTAAAGTTGTAACCAATTTTAACCCCGTCGTGACATTTGCGCCACCCAATATAAAAAAAACAGGAAATGCATAGTATCAAACTGCAAGTACGACTAGCAAGCCTATTCAGAGGTGAACTTTTTATAAAAGTCCTCAGATCCTCACAGAAAAAAATATTGATAAAATATAAATTTTAACCCAAAATCCACCCATTCTTAAATTAAGCGATTTACAACAAAAACTTATTGCAGATTGAATCGGACACCGAAAATTATCTCAAGGAGATAATACATTGATACTTTTTGTATATCTTCAGTTGGGTGAAAGTAAGTCATAATCTGAGGGGATTTCTCCGGTTGCCCATATCTTTGGCTTTTATAAATTTCAACTGAGACCCAACTTGCGACAGTTTTGGTTTCATCCAATAACATGTAATTTCTGTGCAAGCAGGCTCCTCACTCACGTCTATGTAACCACATGACCAATGCCATAGTATGTTTACATCTTCCTCTACTTGCCGCACAACCTTCACAATCCAGACTTAAAATTTTTCAAGCTATTTCATCACAAACAAATTTACAGTGATATGGCGTGGTTCTGACCTTATGCTTGGGTGTAATTCTTGCCTTTACTGACTTACACCCAACTACAACTATTAAAACATGACGTCTTCTTTTAGCTTATTGTTTTAACACATTATAGAACGAAACTCATTTTTATTGATAAGAGATTGCAAAAATGGACAGCACTAGTACCTAGACGAAAACTATTCTTTCCGCGCATATTGTTTGTATTAAGTACCTACAACAATAGTGTCGCAAACAATAAGCTCGCAATCTGGTTACCAACTGGGAAGCTAAAAAAAGGCCTTTAAATACGCACACCTCAGCCACAACTCACAACGAAATAATGAATTTCATAGTAGTGACTTAAAAACAAACTACTTTTACTATAATTAAGTACTTTATGCATAATATCGTACCACACCCACACTCACTGCTTAGAGGGTAGGTACTTAAATAGGTATCTACTATACTATATATCTATATCACTTCGCATGATTTGTGAAATATTTCGCAAGGTCAACTTACGGCAAATTATTTGATTGTCCACGTGAAAATCCTGGCTCCATTTAGACTACAGGTAGCACTATTACCTACTAGGTACTTATAGATAGAAAACAAACGCATGAAAGTAGGTAGCCAAAGTGAATTACTTAAAAGAAAAACCATCGCGTCGTATGCGGGGCGGCCGAGCGGCGCGGCAGGCGGGTCAGGCAGCGACCGGCGATGTGACGTCACAGAGATCACGCGGGCGCGGGTAGGCAGTTTCGGTGCTCCCAAATTGATTAATTCATAAAAAATTCAATTTTTATGAAATCGTCTTGATTTTTACGTAGTTGTTATCACAATTCATTACGCGTTTTTTTAAGACTAAGCAATCGCGATTAGTTATCATTTACATCTTCCTCATTGTGTAATCGTTACAGTATCGTAGAGTATCAAATTTCAAAATCTTTTATTCAGTGTAAGCTAAAAACTAGCACTTATGAATGTCACTAAACCATCGGTTCGTAAGTGTTCACAGGGCGGGAGGAATTCAAGATTAAAAATTCATCATCATCATCATCATCAGCCCATTTAATGTCCACACTGCTGGGGCACGAGCCTTCCCTATGGATGGATAGGGAGAACGGGCCATAAACCACCACGCGGGCCCAGTGCGGATTGGTGGTTATTAACGACTGCTAATGCAGCCGGGACCAACGGCTTTACGTGCCTTCCGAAGCACGGAGGAGCTAGAGATGATAAATTTTTGGTCACCCATCCGATGACCGGCCTTTGCGAAAACTGCTTAACCTCCGCACTGGCAGACCGGGCGCGTTAACCACTGCTCCATCGAGCTTCTCATTAAAAATTCAAAATCATTTATTTAGTTTAGGCTACAAATTATCACTTATGAATGTCACTATGCCATCGGTTCGTAAGTCTACACAGGGCGCGACCTTGTACTGAGAAGAACTAGCAAGAAACTCAGCAGGGGCATTTCGACACAGTAACCCGTCAGTGTTCGACAGTTTTCATTGCAAAAACATAAAGTGCGCCTGGCCTCAAGTATCTTATCTTATCTTATCTTATTGGGCCTGCTGAGGTTTCCCTCTCGCAGTAACACTTCGACCCACTGGCCCCTAGTAACTACCATATTTTGAGTTGATCGATTCTGACAGTTTTTTAGAGATAAGATAAGATAAGATTTTATTGTCATAACTGTGGCAGACAGACTGATTCTATAGTGGTTAAGCATTGCGGATGAATGCGCTTCTATCGTTCGGCATCATTGTTACTTACCATCAGATTAGATAAAGGCCAAATGCTTCTAATGTGTTTAAAAATATCAGCTCCATTATGTAACATCTGAAATATAATTTTTATGGTTACACAAATATGAACTCCCATAAGTGTAAAATTTTAACCTCCTACATTCAACATAATGTAGACTCCTCTAATTTAAGACACCCTATATCACTATGATTTGTTACCGACCCCGTGGCCCGTAGCGTCCGTCCAATGAAAATTTTAGTTTGCGAAATACCTTCTTAATTGGAATTAACATTTTATAATAACTCGGTATGAAATTGGGTCACGAAAGCCATCAGGAGCTTTTTGTTTTGACACTTATAATTATTCAGATTGGACTCTCCAATCCAAATGCGAACTTCAATCGAACGAATCTATTGATGTATTTCGCTAACTATAATTCAGTCTCAAAGCTTCTTATTATTTCTTTGTGCATACGGAAAGTTCTACAAATTTCAATCAGTCTGGAGCAGTGGTTCCCAAATGATGGTCTGCGGACCACAGATGGTCCGAGAGAGCATCGGTAATGGCGCGGACAGAACATAATTAAATCCTGAAAATAATTTTGAAAAAGGCAGTACAATGTTATTTTTTAATTCCTGCACTATCGCCTACGCTATCTATTTGCTAATTCCTAGGTCCCAGGGTGGAACAGGAAATGTTTCGCATCAGCATTTTTGGTAGCATGAAGTGTGTGAAGATATACTGTCACTACTGAACTTACGCTACAAATACTTTTTAAGTTTTGAATAGATCTTAAACTTTCTTTTTGAATACAGTTTATGTGGTCCCTGCTAACAAATAAATTAGGAAAAAGGTCCATGGTCGGAGAAAGGTTGAGAGCCACTGGTCTAGAGTCTAGATTAGGACATAATCGAGTCGTCGTTTTCGAAGATGGTTTAAATGCTTGACAATGCTTTCACAGTCCGTAGACGTAATACCGCTCTGACTTGCAGCGGCAAATCGCAAAGTACTAGTAAAATTCAACGAGTCTTCTGGGGCCTGGGTAGCTCAGCGGTCAGAGCATTGGGCCGGCTATCCAAAGGTCGTGGGTTCGATACCCACTTGAGCTTCCTGAGGCTAGTTGATTTTTTCTAGTAAAATTTTATCTTAAACTAGCTGACCGGCGGACTTCGGTCCGCTTAAGAACACTCGTATCCCATGATGGACCCCTATAGCAGCGCCACCTACCGGGTCCAATTGTAAATCTAAACCATGCTCGAATCCACTTGAACACACACAGAAAATTTCATCCAATCGGTCCAGCCGTTCAGAAGGAGTTCAATAACATACACACGCACAGAAGATTTATACTACTAATATTATAAACTTTTTTTTTTTGAGAGAGTTTGCTGATTGCCTCAGACGGCATTTTCAGCTTCACCGGGCTTTTTTGGGGGCGGCGAGGAACGTAAAGGGTCCCTCAAGCCGTGTGAAACAAATCACCTTTGGAGGTTTTCTAGAGGGAACGGCATCGCGCACTAGTGCGCGTCCCCGTGCCCTACTAGATTCTCCGAAGGGTTCGGATCGGATCGGGGGGCGGAACCACCCGAGGGCGCCTCTAAAAGCTCGGACCTCGGCTCGGGTAGACCGGGCCGTGGAGGAGGAGAGAAGCGCCCAGGTACATGTCTGTACCTGGTATAGAGCGCGTGTGAACCGGTTCTTCGTACCCTTGTTCTACGAGTACGGTGTCTTGGACCTAAGCTAGTGTGCATGTTTAGTGTATTCTGTAAATGTGTAGTGACATTTAGAGGATCGAGCGGGGGTGCGTTCGCAACTGTTATGGGGTCGTCGGGGTCATCTAAGACGTGTTTAGGACGCCTAGATGAGTACCGTTTTGTTGGTGGAAGGCCACCAACGTTATAGTTGGCGGGCGCCACAACAAGCGGGTAATATTATAAGCGCGAAAGTTTGTAAGTATGGATAGATGGATCTTTGTTACTCTTTCACGTAAAAAGTACTGAATGGATGAAATTCGGCATAAAGATAGTTTATAACCTGGATTAACACATAGGATAGTTTTATCCCGACATTCCCACGGGAATGAATGGAAACTGTCAAAGCGGTACGAAGTCCGCCGGGTTCACTAGTATAAATTTAAAGATAGGATTGTGAAATAACACCTCTTTTCGTTAATTATGTTGGATCCATTTTTCTTATTTCAAAAAATTACTTTCATAAATAACAAGAACAAAGTCATTAGATCAGATATTATCAGATATTATATGATCATGATATTTTTATTATTTTTACACATTTTATTGTTTGAATTTGTTTCCTGCGTTTAGTCTGCATTTTGCTTGATAGTAGGTACCATGGCCGAAGATAGGAGAGAAGCGCACTTCATCACAAACATGAAGGCGCTGACAACTGACAAAAGCGCTCACTTATGCAAGGTTTATAAAAAAAGTATACCACATACAAACAACGCCTAGAAAAATATTATATTAAATATAATAAATAAATAAATATTTAAAAAAAATATATATATTATTATTATTATTATTTAATAAATATATTATTAAATATTATAATATATTATTATATTATATATTATATTATATTTTTATTATATTTATTATGTTAAGATAAACTATATTTGCAACAATGCTATTGTATCCAAAACAAAAATTATGAAATTTCCTAGATAGAAAAAAAAAACAAAGTCTACCTCTAACAGTATCTATTCACATGATTATCTTTTTCATGATTTGTTTTTCACATTTATTGACTTGAATCCAGTTGATCCCGCACTATTTACACCCATTTTGCTTGTATGCAGATCGACAGTGAACGCTGTTTCATGGTTGTTAGCACCACGACCATAGCCTATCGTACCTCTATCTGGTGGAGCACACCAATGCTGATAACATCATCTTTATGGCACAAGATATGGAATAAAATTAAGGTATTACAGTACCCATATTTTTTTATCAAAAAGAAATCTCTAATAATGAGGTGATTTGCATGAAAAGGTACTACTCGTATCTAATCGATAACGTTAATTGCCATCTCTGTGTATGGTAGCGAGCCACCTTTATTATTATTAGTATTCGTGAGATGTTTTAACAAAGAAAAGCATAATAATATACATTTTAACGTAACGATTAAGCACACTTTATTTAGTTAACATTTATTTTTAAATATTTATATAAAATACAGTGAAAAAATTAAACGCCCACCCGACCCAGACAGGAATCGAACCTGGGTCTTTCGCAATCCGGACGCACTGACCGTTATGCTACCGAGAAGGCTGGCGTAAGCGCTGAATTTTGTCACTGCTTTTTGATTTTTGATATGCAGATTCAAATATTTAATTCAGTCTAAGTGTAGCAATTAACACTTAAACATAAAAATTTAAAAATTTACTATAGCGTTGTGTTATCAATTTGTGGTATTCATCTGCAAAGATAAATCTGCATGTCCATCGGTTGCAATCACCTTTGGATAGATGGCACTAATGTCGCTCTAAAGCATTTCAAAAATCAAAAAGCAGTGACAAAATTCAGCGCTTACGTCAGCCTTCCCGGTAGCATAACGGTCAGTGCAGCCGCCCGGATTGCGGAAGACCCAAGTTCGATTCCTGGCTGGGTCGGGTGGGCGTTTAATTTTTTTTACTGTATTTTATATAAATATTTAATTCAGCTTAAGTGTAGCAATCAACACTTAAAAATAAAAAGTAAAAGAATTATTTTTAACTTAATTGCTATTTACACCACAAAGCACACGAGACACATTAGCCACATTAAATTGAACATTTTAGGGACGTTTAAAAAGTGCATAATCAGCGTGCCAGGAGGCATCTTGCCAGAAGGCTGTAGTTATAAATCTTGCGTCTCCCATTCAATAGAGACTTGCTCGAATTATTAACGCCCCATTAGTCAGCGCTGAACGTCTTTATTTGTACAGGATTCTTATCCTACTTATATGGCTCGCGCTGAACGCACAATGAGTTCTTTTATATAGGTAAATGCTGGTGAAATTGGGGGTAGCTTAAACTTTCAAGGTTACTTAAGAAAATCGTTGATTATCTTTATTTCATTTATTTATTTAGTGGTGGATCCTTTAGTTTTGTCGTTAATTAATAAATAACAAGGAACTTCTTTATTGTTTTCTAAAGTTTAAGCGAACACTACACATTGAAATGAAACATTTTTTACGAATCTACTCGCGTTACAGTGTATTCTAAACTTCTTTATGTTAAGGTGTTTACCTAAAGTTTAATAATTTATAACATCGCAGTAACAAGACGTCGATGGAACAAGGCTTCGCAGTATGATAGTTCGCAGTACAGTTTTTCGATGTAACGAAACATCGCAGTAGCAAGACGTCGATTTAACAAGACGTCGCAGTATAGAGATGTCGTCGATAGGTTTTCGAAGAAACAAAATTCGATGAAACGGCTTTCGCACTCAAGTAGGTATCTCCTTATCATCAGGTACAAGCCAAGTTCTATAAACTCTACGCAGTTTCACTACCACTCGTTTTTATGCTATGCCGATGTTTTAGTTTATTCAATAAGCCGGCAAAGCAACTTACTATCCTTCTGATGGATAATAGTCACCGCGACCTTTTACCATTTACAATTAACTTCATCATCAGCCTGCACTAGTCCACTGCTGGACATAGGCCTCTCCAAGTGCACGCCACCGAGCACGATCCGCGGCTACTCTCATCCAGCTCTTGCCAGCCACCTTACGAAGATCGTCGCTCCACCTAGTCTGAGGGCGTCCTACAATACGTTTGCCGATGCGCGGTCTCCACTCGAGAACTCGTTTACCCCAACGGTTGTCGGTTCTGCGGCTAATATGACCGGCTCACTGCCACTTCAGCTTGCTGATCCGATGGGCTATGTCGATTACTTTCGTTCTCTGTCGGATCACCTCATTCCGAAGTCGATCCTTCAGAGAAACTCCGAACATAGCCCTTTCCATAGCTCGCTGAGCGACTTTAAATTTGTGAACCAGCCCTCTTTAAATTTGTGAACCAGGCCTTAAAATTTGTGAACCAGCCCTACAATTAACTTGATCGTTGCCAACCCTGAGATTCTTACATAAGATACATTGTACAATAATTTCACTGGATATCAGACCCTACAAACCTTTGAAAGAGTAAATAAAGCTTTTAATGTCAGACAGACGACTGTCTAGATAAAGGCTTTTAACATAAAAAAATCCTGTTTGCTTCGGGTATTATGAAAGAAACATTTAAATCACATGTGAAACATACTCGTATTATGCGATATTTTATTTTATTAAATTATTACAGTATTCTTCTTCTTAATGTCTATCGGTAATCATCACATTTCCGAATGCAATCTAATATTAGGTTGGGAAAAAAGTTTCTTCGCATTTTTTAAGAAAATTCAAAACATTTTTTTAATATAGTTTATTTACATTTAACTAAAGTTTGTAGGTGCCATTTTGTTCGATAACATTTTGCCATCTTATAGGTAGGGACATGATCCCATTGCTATAGAAATTTTAGGGCTTCTGATCAAAAACCACGACAAGTGGTTTTGGCAGTCCTTTCGTGATGTTAACCTGATACTGCCTAAAGAATTCTGAAGAGACCGAAACAGGTGGAAATCTGAAGGTGCAAGGTCAGGACTATACGGTGGATGCATTAACACCTTCCAGCCAAATACTCTTAATTTTTGCTAAGTGGCTAAAGATGTGTGAGGTCTAGCGTTATCATGATCAAAAACCACACCCCTTTTGTTGATTAATTCCAGCCGCTTTCTCTCAACTTCTTGCTTTAATCTCATCAGTTGTTCGCAGTAGAGTTCACAATCGATGGTCCTGCCTGGTGGTAACTCATAATGAATATAGCCCTTCCAATCCCACCACACACACAGCATCACCTTGTGCGAGTTAACCCGGGTTTCGCCACAGTCTGTGAAGCCTGACCGGCCTTTGACCACGAACTTTTTCGCACGTTCTTGTCGTACGTGATCCATTTTTCATCACCAATTATCAGCTTCTTCAAAAATGGTTCGGTTTCATTACGTCGTACCCAGTTTTTTTCAAATGCGCCAAAACTGTTTTGTGGTCAATTTCCAGTTCTTCAGCTACGTCGTAACTACTGATATGCCGATCTTGCTCCACTTTTTCAAAAATGGCATCCATTTTATCCGTAATAGGGCGACCAGAGCGATGTTCATCTTTGACATCAAAATTTCCGGATTGAAAACGCTTAAACCAAATTTGTAATACTCTCACAGATACTGCACTAGGTCCATAAACATCGCAATTTTTTTTTTTTGTATCGACATTTTTTATTAGTTTCACTCATCTTGACAGTAAGAAAAACAAATGAAAACACATTTTCCTAATTTGAATTTGGAATTATAATGAAAATTACGATTATTTTATTTTTGCTTATTTAATGTTAAAGATCATTTATTCTCATTCAAGACATAATAGTCACTTACATGAGAACAACAAATTTACATTTAAAAAATAGTTTACATAATCGTTCGAGCGAAAATTAAAGATAGATAAAGTAGGCACTCATTCGGCACAGTAAAATCGCTTTGTTCATTAAATTAATTTGTTTAATTATACCGGACAAAAGCGTAACAATTCGTGTATAGTTGTAGTAGTATGTTGAACATATAGAACATATTGATCTAGCTAAAAAAATTGTATATTCCTTTTCAAACCTTTATTTATATAGGATAACTTTTATTTTTATAAGCTTTGGGGAGATACAATAGGGCTGTGACATATCTATGTGTGGACAAAAGCCCCAAATTAAATAGAGAAGGGAAAAATACAAAATATATGAGTATAATATTGAAAAAATTCGCATTTTTGAAGTCGGTTAAAACAATAGTTAAACTACCTACACTCTACGCCGTTACAAATTCCAATTTTATAAACACCTCGCAATACATACAACCCATAAAATATCCCAAATGTTAGCCGTGGGGCTCGCATTGTAGCAGGTTGCAAGGTTATAAAATGGTTAATGGCAGACACTATGTACTCACAACGCAACATAACGTGGCTCCGTAAAACTCCACATGCCCACATCTTAGGCAGCAGAGAATTTTTAACGACCACACCTTCCTTGCTATAATGGTAGTAAAGAAATGTCAAGGTAAGAAAGAGTGTTGGGTGGGACTTCTTGGCGGGAAAGTAAAGAGTCATGTCTGCGGTTTAGTTTTATTTTCTAAAATTTGTGCTATATCGAGTATTATTGTGAAATAATGGTGGATTATTAACGCTCGTGCCCCAACAGTGGGGACATATAATGAGCTGATGATGATGATGATGATGATGAAGGCTAAAAAAACAACAATAAGGGTAAGCACTTGGTCTTATCTCACCTGATGATAGGTGATGATAGGGCCGAGGTGGAAGCGCACCTCACCCGGAATCCTCAACTACTGAGGCACTGGCTATCTTAACTCTAGCTGCTGGAACACATTAATGCTACAAACATTGATGTTATGGCGACATATTTAGATAAGATGGTGGTAGCTAGCCAGGCGGAGAAACAAGCTACCACCATCCGAATCGAACGCGGGACCTCTGGGTCTAAACCGGTGGTTTTAACCACTAGACCACAGAGGCGGTTAAAACCTTTTTTGTTTGTGAGTATCCAGATTTTTCGGCGAAAAAAGACAAAGTGTTGAAAATATTCCACGGAATATTGATGACGTAGTTGTCGACATTGAATAGGGCTCCTTTGGCTTACAAAGTAAGAGTACATAGTGTTGATTAATTTCGGCGAGTTGGATTGAGCCACGATAGCATAGTTGGTAGTGCACCTGACCCGGCATGTCATGGGGTGCGGGTTCGAATTCCGCTCGTGGAATTTTTTCAACACTTTGTCTTTTTTTTCAAATAGTGTAGGTAGAAAACATTAAAAGCTTTTCTATATTCAAAACTTTCAGGTAGGTAAATTTTTATTTTTTGTAAAATATGCGATAGTTATCTATTTTTTTAACTTTTCTAGAAAATACTTGTAATAGTTGCCAAAATATCTAAGTTGAATATAATTTTGGTACAAAGTAAGTATAAACATTTTTGTTTGGTGTACGTACACAATCTGATTTGTAGACATTATTTCTCTCTGCGATTGCTAGCAACTTTCGCAAAGACCAGTCATCGGATAGGTGACCTTATATCATTCGTCGAAGGTCGTTTGTCACCTGATATCATCTTTAGCTCTTCCGTGTTTCAGAAGTGCATTAGCAGTCGTTAACAGCTACCAATCCGCACTGGGCCCGCGTGGTGGTTATGGCCCGTTCTTCTTATCCATCCATAGGGAATGCTCGTGCCCCAATGTCCCTGTAAGCTGATGATAATGATGAGACTTTAAATCTTCTGTTTTAGTAGATTTTTGTATGCGATCTTACTTATAAATTAAAGATATTGCCTTTAAAGGAGTAAGGTACAAATAAGGCTAGAAAAAAATACTACTAACAATTTGTAGAAACATTGTAATTTTTTTGAGGTTGATTTGCAAATTTTTGTAAAAGGAGAATTTTGATCGGGGCTGGCTGCACAGGAATTTAGCCAATATTGTCTGGCTGCTCAGTTTTTTCTATGGCATGTCATGTACCTTGTGGTACAGACAGCAGCAAAAATAAAGCTATTATATACGACATGGTACTAAAGTGGTCACCGATTTCAAGTGCTGTTTGTACAATATGTATTAATGATGAATTAAAGACGTAAGTATATTTTGAGAGACCATGTAAATTATCATTATCAACCTTTCACTTTCCCAATGTTAGGGGTCTCGTTTTTCCTATTAACTTAATAAAACAATCGCATCCTTTTAATTCAAGTATTGTATAATTCGCAAGGCTCGATCTTAAAAATAGAAAAAGACAAAATTTTTATTTGGTACAATACATCACACGTCATATAAATTTAAAACACAGGAACATAACTTATCTTCTTAACAGCACCTCTGGCCTCTGCTCTGCTAAAATAGTCCACAACCGTGTGCCGACGACCTGTTTTGAGAAATTTCTAATAATTCTTATGTCAAAGTCTACCGACAAACTACTGTATTAGCAGACTTGTGGTTACAGGCAAGTCGTTTCACCCAAGAGCCACTTGCACGTGTAATTTCGATAAACTTTAATTGAAAAGTAACGCTTCGTCTTTTATGAAACGAACAAAACATTATCGTTGCGCGCCCAATGTAATTTGGAATAATGTTTTGTGTAATGGTTGCGCTCAGTAAAGTAGAGAAAGCGCTGTGGGCTTTTTGCCGAAATTCCCACGCCCCACCCCGCTATTACAACCAAAGCAATCCGCAAAAAGATAAATTGAGAGTGAATTTATTTCGCGCGGAGTGTTTCCCAGCACGACAGACATTGCCGAACACCACTCAGGTGTTCGTTCTTTATCATGTTTTTGTTAATTCCCCGCTCGTTTGCAATGATAAGAACCTATTTTCCGCGACCTGTCAGCCCGGCCACTCAAAATGCGGCAGGTTGATATCACTCTCAGATGCTCTTTACAGAACACTGTTTAGAATGTTTTTCTTTCTTTTTAAATTGTTATTATGCGTTAACAACGCTTCATTTATATCTGTATAGAAATAACGTTAAAATAACACAATAACTACTCGTATTTATACTTAGGGGTACAGACCGTTTCAAAATGAACACTATAACGATCAGAAGTCCCTGATATGCAAACAAGACAACTACTAGGTGTATAGATGTATCATCATCATCATCATCTCAGCCAAAAGACGTCCACTGCTGGACAAAGATATATATAGTCTTAATATTTTTTTCACGCAATCCACTTAGGGTTTATTTTTTTCTTTCGTTTTTATTATGCGTCAATGCATAGTAATGGTTCGTCCTCTTACACGTTAAACGGAAACATAGCTACTCGAGACGCTGCTGCTTTAAAGAGGTGCAGGATGCATCCCGTCCTTTTTTTTATTATAGAACCCGTCATGACGAGTTCTGTGCCGAGATAGTGACTAACTAACAGAGTTAACTAACTTTGGTAACAATTATGTAACAGGACAAAACCGGTCGTTGTGGAGATCCTTGGGGACGAGCATTGTCTAGCAGTGAATGTCTTTTGGCTGAGATGATAATAATGATATGTATAGAAATCTATTATTAATATATTAAAATACTGATATACTTAAGTATTATAATATTCCGAATAATATACTCCCGGACTCCTAAATCGAGCCACCTAGCAGTTTGTATCGTCCACAACTTTAAAAATGTATGAATGACCAAAAAAATCGAAACAACAGCACATGAGCCTAATGTTGAATATGCCAGCTACAAAACTGCATAAAAACTTTTTGGTCATTCATTTATTTTTTTTTAAAGTTATGGACGGACTTCTTGGCGGGAAAGTGAATGCCTGCGGTTTTGTTTTATTTTCTAAAATTAGTGTTATGTGAAATAATGGTGGATTATTAACCGTTAAGTGTTCGTGAGTATGCATAAGTGTTGGCAAATTAAACAAAACAGTGCAACGTCACTTTTCAAATTCCCTCAAGAAGTCCGCCCGAGGACTTAGTAAAGCCCCACATCTTTACTGAGATACTCGAGGGGTTGGGGGTATATAACTTTTTACTTCTCATTTCTATTATCATTCGTCATCATCATACAGGAAAGAAATATTGTTTATTTATGTATTACTTGTTAGAAAAATTACTTTGACACTGGCTAAATGCGCTAATCGCACAAAGCCATCAACAAACGGAAAAAAAAAGTTATGGACGATACAAACTCATTATGCTAGGTGGCTCGATTTAGGAGTTCGGGAGTGTAGTATGTTAAAACAGAAATGTAACACCTTTTTTTAGAGAGAGTTTGCTGATTGCGTCAGGGCGTTTTTAGCGTCACCTGGCTATTTTGGAGGCGGCGAGAAACTTAAAGGGTACCTCAAGCCGTGTGAAACAAAACACCGTCAGAGGTTTTCTAGAGAGAACGGAATCACGCATTAGTGCGTATAATGACGTGGATTAAACGGAAACACAGTAATACTAATTAAAACCAATCTTAATGCGAGAGAAAAAACTTTACAGATCAGCGCTCAGTGACTTACTTGTTATTCTCCGTTGTTTTAGCAACATACGTGAGGAACTCGATGGCGCAGTGGTTAACGCGCCCTCAAGGGCCGGTCATCGGATGGGTGACCAAAAATTTATCATCTCGACCTCCTCCGTGCTTCGGAAGGCACGTAAAGCCGTTGGTTCCGGCTGCATTTGCAGTCGTTAACAACCACCAATCTGCACTGAGCCCGCGTGGTGGTTTATGGCCCGTTCTCCCTATCCATCCCTAGGGAAGGCTCGTGCCCCAGCAGTGGAGACATAAAATGAGCTGATAATGATGATGATAATGACAGCAACATACGCCACACTCCCCGGCGAGGAAAACCAGAAGGCTACCAGCTTAATCTAGTAGGTACAATCAAATAATATTTTTTTTGGAGAGAGATTGCTGATTGCCTCAGACGGCATTTTCAGCTTCACTGGGCTTGTTTGGGGGCGGCGAGAAACTTAAAGGGTTCCTCGAGCCGTGTGAAACGAATCACCTTTGGAGGTTTCTAGAGGGAACGGCATCGCGCACTAGAGCGCGTCCCCGTGCCCTACTAGATTCTCCGAAGGGTTCGGATCGGATCGGGGGTCAAACAAGTATTGAGGCAATCCCCGTACCCTGCTAGATTTTCAGAGGGGTTCGAAATCGAATCGGGTTTATATATAACAGTACGCCGGCAATCGCTAAGCAACGCTAATGACTATCAATTACGACTTATTTTATATAATTGCTAATTCGTATTAAAGCTGTTATGAGTATACTAGCTGTACAGCGTGTGAATAGATCCAAAGTGTATCCGATCTAGGTCTTGTATGTGTTGTTACTAAGACTTAATTATTAACTTTAATTTGTCATGCACTTACTATTTATATTAAAGTGAAGTCATCGCGTCAGGCGCGCAAAGCAAGCAGCAGTGATCATAAAATTAAATGTAAGTATGATTATTCATATGTAATTTTACGCAAATATTGTTGCGAACAAATCACAATTTGAAAAAAGACAAAGTGTTGAAAAAATTCCACGAGCGGGATTCGAACCCGCACCCCATGACATGCCGGGTCAGGTGCACTACCAACTATGCTATCGTGGCTCAATCCAACTTGTCGAAATTTATCAACACTATCTACTTTTACCAGGGCTCTTTTGGCTTATAACTAAACAATCTAATTTAATATGTATTACTTGTGAGATACATTGTGTTTTCATGCGATGGCCAAGTCAATCTATTTATTTAAAACAAAAGATTTTTAATATTGAGAACTTGGTATTACATGGATCTCACAAATTTTAACGGTAGAAGAACTGAGTTGCGCGACTTAGTTTTTTTTTTAAAGTTTGTTTTTGACGGTATATGTATAAATTTACGTAAATTTACTTTTCCATAAACAAACTCAAATTCATTTTAACACAACTTTTTGTTTATTCCTGCAATGTTTCGACTTCTGTTTATGTTTGACTATGAGACGACCAAGAACAACGTATCAGGTTGACCTAGGGTTATCAATTTACAGTTTTACTTAAATTCAAAAATTCAAAATTCAAAATGATTTATTCAGTTCAAAATTCAAAATTCAAAATTCAAAATTCAAAAACATTTATTCAGTTTAGGCTACAAGTAGCTCTTATGAATGTCACTATGCCAACGGTTCGTAAGTCTACTCTGGGCGGGAGATCTTGTACTGAGAAGAACCGGCAAGAAACTCAGCAAGTGTCCAGCTCTTTTCTCCCTTACAGCGTCAAAAATATTGGAAAATGCCCTATCATAGCAGGACACTTTCCATTACAATAAACACAAAAAAGACAACCACAACATGTAAAAAAAAAAAAAAACACAAAATAAAAAATATACGTTAACAAATTTGCATCAGGTAACAGTTGCAATTTCCACAATGTCATACAGTACCACTACAGTACTATCGTAAAAGTAAAAAATTGTTTAAGAAAAACAAAGTCAAATTATAGTGAATAATACTAAAAATAAGATAAGTATGCGTGAGCAGACCAGCCTCCACAGGCGGCACCCGTTCACGAGTATGACATATGAATCAGCCATCGCTTCACTCAACCATATTTTAGGGAACGTAACGACCCGACGCACACGCCACCACCGCAGAGACAGTAAAGAGAGCATGACACACTCAAGATACTCTAAATAAAAACTTAGTGATCTATTTAACGCAACGCTGTTTGTTATCTGTAGGACACTGTTGATAAAGGCTATCATATCAGTATAAAAATTATATAAATTAATTTTATTATGATGATTCAAATAGAGTATAATGTGTTTTTATTATAACCAGGCTGTTTTATCATCTAAATATTCTTTTACTGTATAATAACCTTTTATGAGTAATAAAGATTTCACATGTTTTTTAAACTTATCTAAAGGTAAATCTAGTACAGTACTTGGTATTTTATTGTAATAGTGTATACCTTGCCCCAAGAAAGAACCAAGAACCTTTTGTAACCTGAACAGTGGCATTACAAGTTTTGTCTTATTTCTAGTATTGAAATTGTGTACGTCACCATGTTTAGTGAAGGAGTTGATATTGCAACGTACAAAAACTATACAATTATAAATATATTGAGATGCAACTGTCAGGACACCAATCTCCCTAAAAAGATTTCTTAAGGAAGTTCGTGATCCTAGTTTATAGATTGTTCTTATCGCTCGTTTCTGTAGAATGAATATAGTTTCAATATCAGCCGCTGTTCCCCACAGTAGGACGCCATACGACATGATACTATGAAAATAACTAAAATAAACTGTTCTAGCAGTTTCAACATCTGTTAACTGCCTAATTTTTCTAATGGCATAAGCAGCAGAACTGAGTTTACCGGCCAATTTCGACATATGAGGATTCCATTGAAGTTTTGAGTCAAGGGTTATGCCTAAAAAGACTGTAGAATCTACCAATTCTAATTGATCACCGTTTATTCTAATATCAGTTGGTTCATTTCTGACATTTGGTAAAATAAATTTAATACATTTTGTTTTCTTAGCGTTAAGCTGTAAATTATTAATAGTAAACCAACGGAGTACCTCTGAAAGAGCTTTATTTACATTTTCATAATTAGTTCTACACCTAGTTACATTAAAAATGAGTGAAGTATCATCTGCAAATAATACAATTTCACAGAAGTTCTCTACAAAGAATGGCAAGTCATTAACATAAATCAAGAATAGAAAAGGACCAAGAATCGACCCTTGTGGAACTCCCATTTTTACATGAGAACCAGATGATTTAGTACCATTTATATCGACAGTTTGTGTTCTAGCGCTAAGATATGACTGTATTAAATTTAGAGCAAAATCTTTAAGACCGTAATAATGTAGCTTCATCACCAGAGTCCGGTGCTCAACGCAATCGAAAGCCTTGGACAAGTCGCAAAAAACTCCAAGAGCGTTTTGAGACTTCTCCCAGGCATCAAATATATGTTTTATTAGAGCAACACCTGCATCAGTAGTAGAACGACCCTTAGTAAAGCCATATTGCTTACTATGTAAAAGGTTGTTTGTGTTAAAATATGTCATCAACTGTTCGAGTATAATTTTTTCATAGATTTTACTTAGCGCTGGTAATATTGAAATGGGCCGATAGTTACTGGGGTCTTCTTTGTTTCCTGATTTAAATAAAGGTATAACTTTACTAAACTTCATAAGATCAGGAAAGATTCCTTTATCGACACAGTTATTAAAAATTTCAGCAAGATACGGTGCAATAGAATGAATAATATCCTTAATTACTTTAATAGATATACCCCATAAATCACTCGTGTTTTTCATTTTAAGTGATTTGAATGTTTTAATAATATTAATTGAATCAATGTATTTAAATTGAAAGGAAAGATTACATTTTGGTACATATTTTTTGAGTAAAGTTTGTGCAGCTTCTGGTGATGAATCTAAATTTGACGTTGTTATTACAGGTATATTTACAAAAAAATCATCAAAAATATTAGCAATTTGTGCATCTGAATTAACTAAGTTGTCGTTTACTTTTAAAGTGAAAGTATTATCCCGTGGTTTAAATTTACCTGTTTCACGGTTTATAATATCCCAAGTGGCTTTAATTTTATTGTTAGACTTTTTAATTTTTTCTTTAATGTAATTAGATTTTGCTACTATGCACACTTTCTTAAACATTTTCGAATAATTCTTTACATATTCCGTAAAATTAACATTTTGGTTATATTGTTTTAAACTATATAGCTCATACAATTTATTTCTACTTTTATATATACCAGTCGTGGCCCAGTCACAGAACTTAAGTTTATGAGTAATTTTTATTGTTTTTGGTGTAAACACCTGGTTGTATTCGGTCTTGATTAAGTTAAAAAGATTACTATAAAGTACATCTGGATCATCTTGTACAAAGGGTAATGCATCAATTTTACAAGCTATACTATTTTTGAAACACTCCACTCGCTCTTTTGTAACTGGTTTACAGTTCACTATTTTTGGTTCATCCCTATTATCAAAATCATAGGTCACCTTCAAACCGCAATGGTCAGACGTAAGATTACTAATGAGTGACTTAGAAACAGGGTCATAGTCTGTAAAAATATTATCGAGACAAGTGGCAGAATGTGAAGTTATTCTAGTGGGTTCGAGAAATAAATTTAAAAGATTAAAACATTTAAATAAGGCAAGAAGACGAACACTCGTTGAAGTGTTTTCTAAAATATTTATATTAAAATCTCCACATACTAAAACAAATTTCTTTTTTAATTTTAATTTTCTAAGTACGTCTTCCATTACTGATTCAAAAATATTGAAATTGCCCGATGGGGGTAGCAGTTTAGGCTACAAGTAACTCTTATGAATGTCACTGTGCCATCGGTTCGTAAGTCTACTCTGGGCGGGAGATCTTGTACTGAGAAGAACCGGCAAGAAACTCAGCAAGTGTCCAGCTCTTTCCTCCCTTACAGCGTCAAAAACAACATGTAAAAAAAAACACATAATAAAAAATATACGTTAACAAATTTACATCAGGTAAAAGTTACAATTTCCACAATGTCATACAGTTAGTAATAAAGAACCTAAATATCGGCCAAGTGGTGCTTTGCAGTTTTCTTCATAATTTTCCAGGGTTCTATGAACGGTTCCCTATCTGCCATATTCGGCATTATACAGGTATGTGAATGCAAAATTCAAAGTAATAAAAATGTCTTGACTGTTTTATATGAACGAAATGTTTAAAGACGCAGACAAGCACGTCTCTGAACAAGACACAAAGGATATATCATGCGCACGTTCAGACTATACATACACAGTGGACATCAATCCCTCTTGTCCTAATAACCGTTTAAATAGCTCGTAGATTTATGGAAAAGCCCAACAAAGGCCCGATCCGCCCAGACCGATAAATCTACCCGCGAAATAATACGATCCCCGGCCGATTTGTCCGGGGAGACAGACACTGTGTTTTGTCAAGTAACATTAAGGAAAGGATTCGCGGCACTCCTGTCAAGAGTATTTCTTTAACGTTAACATCACAATGTAATCGATTGAAGAGAAAATATCATTATTGAACACATTTTTTTGACTTATTTTTCTGATTATCAATATGTGAATTGTATTGGCCAGACATTCTCGTAAACTACTTTTTGTATTGTTGACGTCATATCGAAGAGTCGATGGCGTATGAAGATAAAAAACATTCAGTTTTCCAATAGTCTAGGCAAGTACCACATATCAATGTGAACTGTTTAGCCAGACTTGCAAACTACTTTTTGTATTTGTGATGTCACATCGAAGAGTCGATAGCGTATGAAGAAAAAAACATTCAGTTTCCTAATAGTCTAGGCAAGTAGGTACCACATATATCAATGTGAATTGTTTGGTCAAACATGCTTGCAAACTACTTTTTGTATTGTTGACGTCACATCGAAGAGTCGATAGCGTATGAAGAAAAAAACATTCAGTTTCCTAATAGTCTAGACAAGTTGGTACCACATATCAATGTGAACTGTTTAGCCAGATATGCTTGCAAACTACTTTTTGTATTGTTGACGTCACATCGAAGAGTCGATAGCGTATGAAGAAAAAAAACATTCAGTTTCCCAATAGTCTAGACAAGTACCACCACATAGGGGTATCAACGTAAATTGTATTGGCCAGACGTGCATATGCAAACTACTTTTTTTATTGTTGACGTCACATCGAAAAGTCGATAGCGTATGAAGAAAAAATATATTCAGTTTCCCAATAGTCTAGGCAAGTACCACATATATCAATTTGAATTGTATTGGCCAGACATGCTTGCAAACTACTTTTTGTATTGTTGACCTCACATCGAAGAGTCGATAGCGTATGAAGAAAAAAAAACATTGAGCTTTCCAATAGTTCGGACAAGTACCACATATAATATATACAATTTTTTATTGAGCACCTATTTCATACGAATTCGTCCGTTGCACATTTTTAGAGAAAGTGTCGCGAATATTAAAACAAACGATTTAGTTGGAAACGTTAAAAACGAGCGGACGATACGAATGTGTAAGTGTTTATTTTTAAATATGTGATTTTTTGGAAGCCAAATAAGCGACGCATTCACGTATACGCTAAAAAATTAGAATAAAATACTTAATGACATAAAACAGTTACAATTTAATAGATTTTGCGATTCATTAAGAAAATAACTGCTAGACAATACATATTATTTGTTAGTTTCAATCGCTTCTCTCACCAATCTAGGTGCGAAGTGGCTAGGATTATACAAACGAGTCTACTTGTTTTAAAGGCAATCAATTAAAACATTTGAACTGCCACTCGTGAGAACAAATATTGGCCACCAATCTGTTAAATATCGAATGGTAGCCTACGCTAACAATATTCGCCACGACATTGATATATTTACAAGTTCTGAAGCCTCCTTGAAATCTAAATTAAAGTCAATCTCAAATGTTAAATCTTAAGCGTAAATTATAGAAAACAATATGTAACACCCTTATTTATAGTCCAATTTTTTTTTGTTATTATTTAAATTTAAAAGATTTTTTTAGAGTTAGAGTTAAATAATAGTTGGGTAATAGTTGTCATAGATATGTAGGTAATGAAAACTTACGCATGCTAGGCTCGCATCTAGAAGATAACATTCTAATCTTATTTTAATGTTTTATGAAATTATGTCATTATGATTGTTATCGGTTTTGTGAACTAAATAAAAAAAAAATACATCAGTCAGGTTCGAGGATTTTTTAAATTGAAAGCTAACTAAATGTGATTGATGCATAGGTTATTAATAAGTTATCGTTAATAAGCTATGTTTGCATGCTGATATCTACCCTACAAATTTTTGCAACACGACATTTTATGTAATGCTACCCTATTTATAGCAAATAAACTATTTGAATTTGAATATAAATCTTATTAAAACATAAAACTTAAGCGCTTTTAAAAAGTTGGTATTTGTACTGGTAGAACCACGACATCAGTTGACAATAACATAGTCTAATGATTAACGATAGTAAACGAAAAACTCATTAGATCGACCATTTATTACATCGAAAGCTCGTAATCATTATCATCTCAGCCAAAAGACGCCCACTGATGGACAAACGCCTCCCCAAGGCTCTCTACAACGCCCGTTTTTTGTTATTTTATTTTCCAGGGGCTACCCGCGACTTTCTCCAGGGTGCCTTGTGTGACTTTTGTCTACTATCCGCATTCATAAGATTACGTTAACGAAAACGAAAATTAGTATGGCATTGAGCAGCGCCTCCTGGCGCCATACGAGAAGAGTTAAAATTTTACCATATAAATTTTCGTTTGCGTAAACGTAATCGAATGAATGATTAAGTGATTACATACGGGAGTGAGACGTGGTCCTTTACTATGGGTCTCATAAGAAGGCTCAAGGTCACCCAGCGAGCAATGGAGAGAACGATGCTTGGTATTTCCCTGCGCGATAGAATCAGAAATGATGAAATCCGCAGCGGAACTAAAACGACTGACATCGCTTGGAGGATTGCTCAGCTGAAGTGGCAGTGGGCGTGACACATAGCGCGGAGAACCGATGGCTGTTGGGGCGGTAAGGTTCTCGATTGGCGACCACGCACCAGACGACGTTTCGTAGGCAGGCCCCCTACAAGGTGGACCGACGATCTGGTCAAGGTCGAAGCCGCTGGATGCGGGCAGCGCAGCACCGATCGGTGTGGCGATCCTTGGGGGAGGCCTATGCCCAGCAGTGGGCGTCATATGGCTGACGATGATGATGATGAATCGAATGAATACGGATAGTAAACAAAATTCACACTTGGCACTCAGATCGTCAAGCCACCATTTCGAGGCCTTTGAAAGATGAATAACTTTCTAATTCAGATACTATTTTATAAAAAAAAACAAAAACACAACTGTTGAAAAAAATTTCCACGAGCAGGATTTGAACCTGCACCCTTCTGACATTCCGGGTCAGGTGCTCTTCCAATTGAACTATCGTTTTTCAAATTTTTTTCAACCTTTGTGTTTGTGTAATTTGTTCGCAACAAAATTTGCGTTAAAAATTATTTCAACTTTATATACTATTTTATAACTAAGTTACCGCTTGCGTAAAATACATGAAAAAGCAATAAATTAAGTAAACTTATAGGTATTATGACATTATGAGTCGGGGGGCTTTCGGGACCGGGACCGCGGTCCCGAAAGCCACCTTGGAAAAATATAATTATTTTTGATGGGGCCATCAGGACCAGGACCGGTGGTCCCGAACGCCACCTCGAAATTAATAATTATTTTGAGTGGTAAAATGGGACCACCAACAAAAGAAAGAGTTTTTAATTAGCAAATCGTTATGCCGTAATGGAATTTCCTTCATCGGTTTACTGCAGAGAATTTTAAAAATATTTTGCTTTGAAAAGTATCCTAGTGCTTTTAAATACAGCAGCATCAGAAATGAAATAGATGTATATATCTATATATCTATGTAATAGTTTTTTAGCTTACCTCAAATATCACTGGAAAATGTTAAGTTAAAAATCAAAGTTGATGAAGCTTCAATAAATATTTTAAAGCTTTAGAAGAACATTTTGACAATTCCATTCCAAATGGAGATATTTTCAGACGCGTTGACCAGGCGGTGAATCTGGTAGCAATCCGCTATAGTAAATTTATTTGTTTTGGTATCGATCTTAATTTGTTAAGAAATAATTTAAATATGTGTTTTTAATTCTTAGGAGTGAGTATCAACTTTTTCAGTTTAATTATATAATAGTCCATCCAAAGGTTGTTGAAGATCACCTACAAAGATGATCCCTTTGTAAGTCTACTGTGTTATTGTGTATTATGACAAAGGTTTTTAAAAGTCTAGATAGAGAAAGGCTTAGTATTCTAATAAAGTTTCACAATCCAACGAAAACACTTAGAAAAATATCAGAGCACACGCCGATATTTTTTACGACGTAAGGTTTTCACTATAAAAGCGTTTTCCGTTTTATGCATTCGTCGCATCCCCCGGCTTTATTGACTAAGCTCTGCGCAGTCGGTTGCACCTAATATTAAAATGATTTCACTAGTGCCTACACACCGATGCCTTTTATTGTGGACAGTATCATAACATATCTGTCTCTCTATTCTTTTCTTCTTCATACATACATACACACGTTCTTCTTCCAAAAAAGTGAAGACAGCATCCAAATAACCAATTTTGAGTAAACTCTCCGTTAGTAATCTCGATGCCACAAATAGCATAATCAAAGTGGGGCTTCGAGGCTCCGAGCATCTTGAAATCGCATCTTTCTTCTTCAATCACAAATTAATTTGTGACCACGGACACTTGCAGAGTGAAGACTACATAAAAGTCAATCGCTCTTCCGTTGTGTTGTGTTACCATCTGTAAAAACTATCTACGGCCAATAATAGTATATAAATCCATTATATGGATTTCAATTTTTTTTGCGTACACTCGCTTTTAATCCGTCAATGTGCGTGTATAACAAAGGTTCAACATGAGGGTACCTTAAAATATTATACCTTATATAGCCTCGAGAACCTACCCAACCCTTTTCTAATATACCTATATGTTTTACAATGTATGTATATTTAACAAATCGCGCTTCCCACTCACGAGTGAACGACAAAAGAGCTGAGACCACCTTTTTTATCTTCCACTTTTCGCTTGGACGAGTTCCGCGCACTGAGAAAATTATTGCCTTGTAGAAAAACCTGTGGAGTTTGCAGGTCAGCGCTGGACTTGCGGAGACAGAATCGCCAAATTCGAGAACGCTTCGGAATAATCAAACAACGCTCGTCAAACAAAGTACTGTCGTTTGTCTTTAACGTACTTCAAACGGAAAGGGCTCCATGGCGTTCACCTTTAATCTGCGTTATTATTAAACTGTAAGGGTTGAAAGGGTTTTAATTTTTTCACTTTATTTTCATGAAAATTGGTAGGAATGAATTTTAAGGACGCCTTTTTAATAATTGTGTGGACGAAAGGCCACAATCAAGGAAGGCTATTTCTATTTATTTAATTATTATTATTATTGTATTATTTTGTATAGATTGGCAGCAAGAGCTCGATGGCGCAGTGATTGACGCACTCGGTCTGCTATAGGTAAGGTTAAGCTACTTTCGCAGAGGCCGGTCATCGGATGGGTGACCAACAATTTATCATCTTGAGCTCCTCCTTGCTTCGGAAGGAACGTAAGCCGTTGGTCCCAGCTGCATTAGCAGTCGTTAACAACCACCAATCCGCACTGGGCCCGCGTGGTGGTTTATGACCCGTTCTCCATATCCATCCATAGGGAAGGCTCGTGCCCCAGCAGTGGGGACATAAAAAATGAGATGGTGATGTATAGATTGTATTGTGTTTTAAGAATAACGGTGCATAACTGTTGTTGAATTTTAAGGTGCACTTATTAAAAATTGTGGCTACTAATTATTACGTTTTAAAAATAACGGTAACTATTCTATAAATTAACAATAAAGTTAGTTATTCTCATTCATTTCGTACAACGGGTTCAAGTGATTACCGCTTAAGGGGTTAATTATCTTGACTGAATACTCCTGGTTCCGTTCACGCGTCGGTAAGTACCTGATGATTTTGACCCTCATTCAAACCAGATGGAGACCTCGGTGGCAATGGAAACCAAAGGGATTGCAGATACAACGTTCGTGAAGACTGAGATATCAATATAGAGGAGAAACTACTAATTAAATCTTTTTTTAGTTAAAAGTATGTATGTATAAACTGTATGATTATATAATTTACGCAAATTTTGTTGCGCATGGCACGACAAGGATGCGTGTTCGAAAAAAAATTTAAGGTTTCTTTTATTATTACTTATTGTCAATTTTGTAAATCTTCTTTTATAGATTGAAATGAAAAAAAAAACAAATCTTCTCGCGTTTACTTTTGTACACACTATTTGTTATCCTGACGCTTCACAGGCAGACACTGGGAGTATATGTGACAGTTGGTCTGTGTAACAGGGAGACTGGTGAGATTTCCATTTAAAATTTCCACGATTTTTTTTTATACAAGGTTCAACATCGATCCAGAACCTAAGGCAACATTGTTATTTCTAAACATAATGCTTCTATGTCATTAACACAACGCCTTAATAGTGACGCGAACTTTGGGGCAGTAATCATACCGTCTACGTCTCATTAAGGCTACGGTGGGGGTACGATTCCGGCAGTTTAGCAGAGAGCCCGGACTCGTAATTCTTAGTGCGGGGCCGCTAACGGAGCGACTGGCGGGCATTATGAACGGGCCATTAGTCCCCATTCGGGGCCGGATCTGCGAACCGCGCCTGTAGACAACTATTACGCGAGACGCCTCTGAGCCCGATAATTGTGGGGCTTATTTGAGGACAAGCTTCTTTAGCGCAACTGGAGTTTTACTGTTCGAAGTTTGAATTAGCTATTCCGCAATAACATTTGGTATATAACGTTTAATATTTAATAAAATTGTATGGTCAACAGATGTTGTTGATTATGTTATACTATATTGTTTTCTAAACTTTACGCGAACAGTCGAAGGCGAAGAGTCTCCCTGTGACCACGGACCTTGACAAGGGTTCGAAACGTCAGGATAAACATTAAGAAGTAATGTGTAAAATAAACGCCAGTAGATCCATAAAAGTTGTTTCATTTAAATTTGTTATACTATTTTTATTTAAGTGTGGATAATTAATATAGTGGCATTATGCAAACGTACCATGATCTCCATGATGATAAGGCCAAGGCTTTGCCTTGTGCAGAGGCTAGGAAATATTATATTATGCCACTAAAAATTTTGTTTTTGAAAATTAAAAATTATTATTAATTTGTTTATCTGTTTATTTGTATTTTGACATGGAGCTGTGGTAGCGAGATGCGATATAAACGGCCATTAGTCCCCCTTCGGGGCCGGATTTGTGAACAGCGCCTGTAGACAACTATTACGCGAGACGCCTTCGAGCCCGATAATTGTGGGGCTTATTTGAGGACAAGCTTCTTAGCATTTTGGAGTTTTACAGTACGATGTAAAAAGTAGCGAGCGGTTAGAATTTGCTATTTTGTAATATCCACTGACATTGAACATTTTATCTATATTCTGACATGGAGCAGTTATAGCGAGATACGATACACTACATACTACAACCACATGAGTAAATATCTATACTCTGTGCTACAACATCGAATATTAAAAAATGTTGTCTGTTCCATTTTCAAACAGCACGCAAAAACTTTTAAATTTATTGAAACGTTATTTTACGTAGTCTCTATTTTGTATTTCATTTTCCAAAACGTAGAAAATATTTTATTACGTCCATGGAGGGTCTTTTAAATTGTCTTAAAATAATAGTAATAATATAAAATATAATATAATATAATAATAATAATAAGTTTATATTATTACTAAAAATAGGTTTAGGTTTTTATAATACTTGTATTTTTTGTATGTATTTTGTTATATTTTACTTTTTATATAATTTTTATAAAACCTAGATATAAGATTAAAAATAAATAAAGAGAATAATAATAATATACTTAAACTTTATTTGCACACAAAAAAAAACAGATACAGACAAATTTACGTAGAGAAAT
Organism: Eudonia mercurella; assembly: GCA_963082485.1. Classification (NCBI taxonomy): domain Eukaryota; kingdom Metazoa; phylum Arthropoda; class Insecta; order Lepidoptera; family Crambidae; genus Eudonia; species Eudonia mercurella. The sequence goes on along the minus strand of OY720023.1, from coordinate 19,985,530 downwards.
AGTATATAGTACAATATAGGCGGCCTTATTGCTTACAAGCAATCTCTTCCAGGGAACCATGGGTGAAAGACAAATAATAAAATAAAGAAAGTAAAAATGGGGGCAAGTAAAAAGAGACTAAATTATAATTATGGTATCAAATAAAGTACATACAAAAGGGAAATAAATATAATATAATATCATCAATCATGTTTTAAGTTCGACATGATGTTCTATCGTACCATATTTTTTTTTTTTTAATTTTTCCATACCACATGTTATGTTATAAGTTTTTTTTTGAGCCGTTTGGGGTTTTGGCGTTGAAACCCTAGGGCCGTGGGGTCCGAGTGCTCATGTTTTGTTTAATGACATAAACGGCTGGTTGACACTTCCCATGACCCAAAGGCTGGCTTATTCCTTGGCCAGAGGCTAAGCATTGCTATACGTGGCAATGCCTCCAGTCTCTTGGGTACTTTACCAGTCGACTGCGACGCAGAGGAATTTTTTGACGTCATATTTTAGTTTTGCATTAATTTTAGTTTCTTTAGTATTCTGTAACCTGTATAATAGTTTATTCTTGTAATATACTAATATAATAAGTTTATTATTGATATTGCACTTTGCTTGCCGTGGCAGCCTCTAATTGAGACTTCACCTAGCTTCACTTAGCTTATGTTCAAACTAGTTATTGCTTGTATTTGCGTTTGTGTCGTTGGTTGTCCTTTAAATAAATTAAAAAAAAACATAGTATTGATTCTTTTATAACCCTTATAAGCAACAACACAAACTTAAGCCTTCCCACAATGAAGGCACACTATCAAAAAGTGCACGTGCCGACAGCTCCACGCTCTGCATCCATTTCTATTCGAGCGCAATTTCACAATGCGGCTCTTAGGAGAATTGCACCCCAATTGTATACCTTGTTCGAGCATCGCAAACCGCTCAAACGCGCAAATTCAATAGTGAGGCGGTAGTATTGTCTTTATTTATTTTTATATAACTGCTGGGTTAAGGCCTCCATCATTAAAATCAAGTCATCACTACAATTGACGGGTATTGGGCTTACTCACCACGCTTACCAAGTGCTGGTTGATCACAAACCCGGGCTATGTATCGAACAATCCGAAACACACTTTGCCCGACCTGGGAATAGAACCCGGTACCTTCGAGTATCAGACCGGGTTTACCGCCTGCTTTGAGGAGCTCAGACGGCCTAGTGTGAGTTATTTTTGTCATTCGATCACATTAAGGAAAACGAGAATTTGTATGACAAAATGTTAACTCTTCTCGTATGTCGCCGCTGCTTCAATGCCATAAAAATTTTCGTTTTTGTAAACGTAATCCAATGAATACGAATAGTAGACAAAACTTACACTAGGCACCCAGATGTAACACCGTCTTCGCCAGGGGCTTTTCCGTTTTTAAGCTGCCTAAGAGCCATCTCAAATTCACCTGGGGTTCCTCAGCCACACTGCTTGATCACGATCAAAACAACGTCAGATGGTTTCTAGAGGGAATGGCATCACGCAAGCGTGCTCCCGCACTCTACTAGATTCCACAGATCAAAACTAAAGTAAGGCTGAAGTAAAATGGTGTGAGAGACTTAATATTCAAGACGTGTAAAAGTGAAAAATATAACAAAATAAAAACATGTCAGCTATAAACAAAACAAAAAAGCTGTAGCTGCAGCTGTAGCCGTAGCCGTAGCCGTAGCCGTAGCCGTAGCCATAGCCGTAGCCGTAGCCGCCATAAACGTATAATAATATCTATGCTTGCACGCATTCTCGCCATCCGTTGCCAATCGTCTCTTCAAATTAGAATATTTTTAATTAAACTAGTTATATGGTTACTGTACATTTTTCATTTATTTGGTCAACAATTTTTTTTAATATTGATAGGTACCTATTTCGTGCCTATCTCATTTGATTCACAGTGCATAAAACCTTTTTAGTAGACAAAGAACACACACGCCTAATAGAATGTGGCCACCAGCACCGCAGCGTATATCAAATGTGCCTTACAAACAAACAAATAATAAGGTCCGAATAGTTATTCCGTGTTTTGTTCCTGTCGTGTAAACGTCATTTCAAATTAGAGTAAAAGAGACAAAACACGGAATAACTATTCGGACCTTATTCTTTGTTTATTTGTAAGGCACCAAGAGTTTACGCGTCTTCGCGACCTTAGAACTTCAACTCAATAATTACTTGCCCACTAATACGCACGCGTACACGAGGACCTCGATGGCGCAGAGGTAAACCTCTGCGCCTGGTGCGCCTGGCCCTCTGGCGCCTCTAAACCTGGTTAACGTGACCGGTCTGCGTTTGGTAAAGTTCAGCAACTTTTGCTAAGGCCTGTCATCGGATGAGTGACCAAAAATGTATTATTTTGATCTCCTTCGCGTTTCGGAAGACACGTAAAGCCATTGGTCCCAGCTGCATTTTACCAGTCGCTGCATTGGGTCCGAGTCACCTGGCGTTTTTTTGGGGTGGCGAGAAACTTAAAGGGTGAGGAACCCTTTAAGTTTATCTGTGCTTTATGATCAAAACACCGCCAGAGGGTTTCCAGAAAAAATGGTATTACGCAAGTGTCTCCTCTTTCCCTACTAGATTCTCCGTGGGGTTCGGATCATATCAAGCCTGGTGAAGCTGAAAATGCCGTCTGAGGCAATCAGCAATCTCTGTCCAAAAAAAAAGTTCGGATCATATCGGACGTAAAACAACCCGAGCGCCACTAAAGGCTCGGGTTGACCGGGTCGTGGGGATGGGGAGAAGCGCCATGGGGGTCGCGATAACGAAATAAGTAGAAACAATAATGCATTGTTAGCAGAAACCTTGCATCGCGACTCGGGCCCCGTAGTCAGTTCGCTCCACCTGAAAGTATTTTTTAAAGGAACACGCGAAATATATATTCGGTTTACAAATTGGACTATTTAATCTACGTCACCACCATCCGCACCCATCATCTCTACTACTCTTGTTCTACGAAAACGATGTCTTGGGCTTTTTTATTATTACTTACAATTGAAACCTCAACAACTGAGGCACTGGCTATCTTATCTCTAGCTACCGAAACACAACAATGCCACTCACATTAAAGCCATGACGACATATTCAGATAGAGGCTGTACCATAGGGTGAGTGTGCATATTTAGAGTGTCATGTGAAAGTGTAATGGTATTTTGAGGATCGGACGGGACCAGCTTGATGGTTGATGGCCCGTTCTCTCTATCCATCCATAGGGAAGGCTCGTGCCTCTATAATATGTCCTGTCCTACAGGCACCTAGTGTGAGATTTGTTTACTATCCATATTCATTCGATTACGTTTACGAAAACGAAAATCAGTATGGCATTGAAGCAGCGCCACCTGGTGACATACGAGAAGAATTAAAATTTGCCATAAAAATTCTCGTTTTCGTTAACGTGATCGAACGGTGAATGAAACTCACACTAGGCAGCCTGTAATTACAGTGCTTCTAGTACCCTTCAAAGCGGAACACCTTGCAATGATTCAACATCCACTAACAATATTTAAACGGGTACGGTTTCTAGCATTACTAGCTGCCCTACTCCTGTAAGTCACGTGATAGGTTAGAAATTACGTAGCGCAGCGTAGCGATTGTCTTGAATTTTGAGGTTATTTAGAGGATAATTTTTGCTTTCTGTTGTCTAATAAAAAAATAACCTCGAAATTCAAGACAATCGCTACGCTGCGCTATCACAATCACGTGACCTACAGGAGTTGGGCAGCTAGTATCCTCAATCATTTTATTGATTTATATTATTATTATGAACTTTATGGATTTTGGTTATTAGTTGTTCTAACCATTTGGTATTAAAAATATGTGTGAATCAAACTTTGGTGTTATAGCTATACTATATAATATACTAGCTGTGCCCTGCGGTTTCACCCGCGTTAATTAGCGACTGTTCCACACCTATTAATCATAGCGTGATGTAATATAGCCTATAGCCTTCCTCAATAAGTGGACTATTCAACACAAAAAGAATTTTTCAATTCGAACCAGTAGTTCCTGAGATTAGCGCGTTCAAACAAACAAACAAACAAACAAACAAACAAACAAACAAACAAACAAACAAACAAACAAACAAACAAACTCTTCAGCTTTATAATATTAGTATAGATAATACTAGCTAACCCGGCAAACGTCGTTTTGCCATAAAAAATTTAAAAAAAATTTAGGGGTGGACTACCCCTAACATTTAGGGGGATGAAAAATAGATGTTGGCCGATTCTCATAGATACCGGATGACCCGGCAAACGTTATTTTGCCATAAAAAATAAAAATAAAATTTAGGGGGTGGACTACCCCTAACATTAAGGGGGATGAAAAATAGATGTTGGCCGATTCTCATAGATACCGGATGACCCGGCAAACGTTGTTTTGCCATAAAAAATAAAAAAAAATTTAGGGGTGGACTACCCCTAACATTTAGGGGGATGAAAAATAGATGTTGGCCGATTCTCATAGATACCGGATAAGCACAAAAAATTTCATCAAAATCGGTCAAGCCGTTTCGGAGGAGTATGGCAACGAAAACTGTGACGCGAGAATTTTATATATTAGATAGGGTTTTAAACATTAGACATTTAGTCCAATATGTATATTGAACTTAGGTATTTCTTATGTAGGTGTTATTTGCTTAGGTATTTTAAAACATAAGGTATTTTGATTTTAGGTATTTTGAACGGAGGTGCTTTAGCGTTAGGTTTTAAATTTTAGACATTTAAATACGTACCCATTTAAACAACCCTCTAGACAATTCTAAACTTAATATGTGGCAAGAATATTGTTCTAAATAGCAAATTTAGATGGCTCTCTCTGCATCTGCGGCGAACAAGTGGCAATATTATGCACTAACTTTTATGTGAATTTGGGGAACATAGGGGCGTATCCCACCTGAGCGGGACTGTACGGCGCACTAATTAACGGCCGAAGTTGCCGGGATACTGAGAGCGTGACTCATTACGAATTGTATTGCACTAAAAATATGGATGCGCTGTTTTTGGGGCTAATTCACATTTGTAATAACGGCGCGGCAGCGTTACAGCCTCAGTGTTCAATATAGTGTGTTAGACCACCGGTCATTACATCAAAAACAGGCACGGCATCGAATGGAAGGAGCAGCCGGGTATGAAACACTCCAAATCCTTCCTAGGTGAAAACGCCTTAGGACGGAGTAAGTTCATATGCGGAGGCAGTAGAAGACAGGCCCGATTAACCATCGGTGCCTTGACAGTACACTATGCCACAAAACAAATGCTCCACAGAATGCATCTATCAACAAACAGCTTATGTAGGGCATGTGGAGAGGAAACGGAGTCAATGCAGCACCTACTGTGTGACTGCGACTCTCTGGCTAGGAAAAGAATGGGACTCCTGGGGTCGGCTTATCCGAAACCAGAGGACTACAGGCTCTTCGCTCTTAAGGACGTGGCCAAACTTATGGCATCTATCTTTACAGAGGAAGAAGAGTGAAAGGACGGGGTTGCACAAAAGATCCCGATGGGTCGAAGTGTTACTGCAAGAGGGAAACCTCAGCAGGCCCCACTAAGATAAGATAAGATAGACCACCGGTCTCAGAATAAGAGGTCCCAGGTTCGATTCCCAGCGCGTTTATGTTTTCTATCTGGTTGGGGGTGGTACGCTTTTGAACCCTCCTGGCTTGCTAACACCAATGTTGTCTAGCACTGAATTCAAAATCCAATTCAAAAATCAAAATCATTTATTCAGTTAAGGCTACAAATAGCTCTTATGGACGTCATTATGCCATCGGTTCGTAAGTCTACTCTGGACGGAAGACCTTATACTTAATGAGAAGAACCGGCAAGAAACTCAGCAAGTGTCAAGCCCTTACATAACTCTTACATAACTCTTACAGCGTCAAAAATATTGGAAAATGCCCTGTCATAAAAGGACACTTTCCATCAGAAATAAAAACACAAAATATAAAGGACAATCACAACATGTAAAAAACAAAGGAAAGAAAAAAAAAACAAATAGTTTGCAAAGTTACATCAGCTACCAGTTTAAATTTTCACAATACCATACAGTATACTAATACTATTAATACTAGTATTATAATACTACTAGCCGCCACCCGCCCGCTTCGCTGTGCGAAAATAATGGATCAATGAATGCTAATTATATTAATTATTAGGTTTACCAACATCATATTATACAGCCTATCATTTGCACAATCTCATGTTCTTACTACTTACAAATTTTCATCAAGATCGGTCAAGCCGTTCTTGAGTTATAAGATGACATACAGACAGACACACAGACAGACAGACAGGAAGACAAAAATTTAAAAAATCGCAGAATTGGTGTCAGTGAGTCATAAACAAATATTTATCCCAAACTTGTCAGAAAAACAGACAAAGCCTACAGATGTATATAGTAAATATAGATTACTGTCGTCATAACATGTAAGAAGTAAGAAAGGATAGCCGTTCCTTAGGAGTTGAGGATTCCGGGTGTAGTGCGCTTTCTTTCTCTTTATCTTTATCTTTGAGTGACGAGAGTGTGATGTATTTATTTAGTTCACCACTTGCAACTATCGTTACAGGAATACCTTAATAAAAACTATTAAACAACTACGTGTTTAAATCTGATTATAAAATTTTCCATTACATAATATTAAATGTCCCAAAGTAACCATCAAAAAAATCTTATAATACCCTTCAAACGGCAACACATATACTTATAGGCATTAAAGTTGACGCAATCCTGTCAGATTCTGTATAGAATCCTTCCGACTTTTCCTTCCAGTCGGCCAGTGTTCGTAACTTGACCGTTTTATCTATACTAATATTATAAAGAGGAAATCTTTGTATTTTTGTATGTATGTATATTTGCAACGAATAAACTCAAAAACTACTGGACCGATTTAAAAAAAAATCACAATTAGAACGCTACATTAGCGCTGAGTAACATATGCTATACAAAAAAATGCGGTACGCAGTCCGCCAGATCAGCTAGTAATAAATAATTGTAATACATATACATTTTAAATTTTCTGCACATCTTCATCTATTAACTGCTTAGAGCATTAAAATGCTCTAAGATTAACTGTAACTAAGCCAAATCTCACACTCCTATGTACGCGCAATGTGCTTAAAAAGGAGTACCTACAAAGTTTTTTAACGTATAAAGATACAGATAAAAATTATAACTGTACAAGTTAGTAGTTTAGTTCTATCTTCAATTGGTAAAAACAACAAAAATTTTACATAGCCATAGCCAAGTCAACACTAACTACATCGTAAGACCGTTACAAGAATTTAATTTTAAAAGACAATTTTATCACGAGTTTCTTCGTACAATTACTTCCGCGCTCTACGCGAGCAGAGTTCCCAGGTTTCACTGTTCAGGCGACCGACGACGTGGTATTAAGAGGGCGTATAAACCTAGAAAAAAAACAGATTCCACCCGCGCCCCTTTCACGCCCCGCTTTCGTCCGTGCGTACGGCGTGGCGGCCAACGCAACAGATTGGCAGGTCGCTCCCTCGTGTGTACTCGTGTTTAGTGCGATCGCGCACAGTATACCTAAAATAATCAGATAAAAACCGGCTAAGTGCGAGTCGGATCACCTAGCTGTACTTCGAAACACTAAAATACTCTTTGCTGGTGGTAAATAATACGCAAAGGTAAGTAATGATATCATATATTTTTATTATATATTGCTACTTTAAATATTTAATATTGTTTTATTTTATAAAGGCGTAGGTGCCATGAAATCTTTAAGCATTTTTGTATTATGTAGATTATTTTTTGTATCATGTAGATTATATTATCCCTTTCAGTCGCACTTTGCTATCGACAGAAGTAACTGCAACAGTCAGCGGTTGCTGTCGACACGTTAAAGGTCAAAGGCCTACCATCCGACGCTACAGTTACCTCTATTGATACCAAAGTGCTGCTCGTGTGTAAGTGCTCTTACTGTTATATCTCTTCTTCAAAGAGTGTCGACAATGTAAAAAAAGAAGTCTAATTTTATTACAAAAATATCGCTTTATTTACATAGATTCATAGGTTTACATTTTTTTTTCAGAATTCGTTCCCTGGCTTGTACCTGTACTGCAAAGAACAGACAGAAAGAAGGTAAGTTAAAAACATTTTTGCATTAAATTATGTATTTAAGGTCTGTTCATTCTAACTTGTCTTAAAATGTAACAATCTTTATAGGACTTACTAAAGAAATTTAATGAAAAATTTTATTGTTTTTTTAATGGTAAAAAAAACTAAAATATTGTTTACACTTAAGATAAACAGACTTTCTGTAATCAAAGTCAAAGTCAAAGTGTCAAATATTTTGTATTCAAATAAACTTTAGAAAAGAACTTTTGAATCGTCCACACATTTTTTTTACCTACTACCCATTCAGGACGTCTATTTTTTAGTTGTGGAGAATAATGGGCGCAAGAAACTCCACAGTTTTAATATAAGTAACGACATTTACAAAATTATATGCCGTTATCAACTTATACAAGTTTAAAATTACTTAAAAATATTTTAAATTATAAATACCTGTTGGGGTCATTGAAGCATTTTTAACCCATGCTGTTTTGTCTTGAATGTAATCAGACACTTTATAATAAGCTTTTTTACAAAGCTTTTCTTTAATGACGATTTTAAATTAAATCATAAGACAAAAGAGGAATTCTCTTGCAAAATGTTTGGTAATATTTTAAATAAATGTGTAATTAATTCTAAGAAAAGCCCGTCTCAACCTACAATTATTAAAAATGTTCAGTCAATCAGTATGGTTCACCAGAACATTCAAGGAATGATGGGCAAAGATCCAGAGATTGAATTGTTCATGAACGATAATAAAGTTGATATTCTGTGTATTACTGAACACTGGCTTAAAGATCATCAGTTCATGTTCAATTTTAATAATCATTTGGTAGGTAGTTCGTTCAGTCGAGTAAATTCAATTCATGGTGGCTCCTTAATTATAGTTGATAAGAAGTTAAAATTAAAGGAAAGAAAAGACATAATGAGCCTCTCGGTTGAGCAAACAATAGAAATAGCTTGTGTGGAGCTGGAGCGACTTGTTGTATTAAGTTATACAGGCCTCCGTCAGCATTGTATGATTATTTTGAAAAAGTAATGGATGAAGCATTATATAAAATCCGCAATGTAGGTAAAAAGATAGTTGTTTGCGGTGATTTTAATATTAATTTGTTAGAAAAGTCTACAGGTTCTATCAAAATTAAAAATTTATTTCAATCATATAATTTGAATAATTTATTTTTGGAGCCGACTAGAATAACTGCCACTTCGGCCACTTGTATCGATAATATATACACTGATCTAGTACCTCTGTCTAAACTCATTATTAATAAACTAGACTCTGATCATTGTGGCCAAATGGTCAGCCTTCCACATCAGTGTCAGCAAGTGAAGAAACAGATTATCACTGTTGTACCAAAAACTGCAGGTCGTCTGGAACGCTTCAAAACAATCTCTATGATAATATATGTTATGTAGAATATAATGATAACCCAAATAAATTTTATAATGATTTCTTTTATAAATATTGTTTAGAATTTAATAAAACTTTTATTCCAAAGATGATCTCGGTTAGTGGTACTGTTACTTTTAGTGAATGGGTTACAATTGGTATCCACAAAAGTAGAAAGCGACTTTATGAGCTATATGATGAACGCAACTATAACACCAGTGAAGATTTCAAATTGTATGTCAAAAAATATTCTAAGTTATTTAAAACAGTATGTCGATTAGCAAAGGCAAAATTCCTGAGTTCAAAGATTAAGCTAAGTGATAACAAAATAAAAATGACATGGAATATTATAAATAGTGAAACTGGAAATGTCAAAAGTCGTAACAATGAGTACAAATTGAGCTTCGAAAATCAAATCTTAACTTCTGATGCTGATGTTGCTGCGGCATTTGAGAAGTTTTTTACTGATATTCCAGTTTCAACTACAAAGACTTTGGACTCGTCCCCCACTGTAGCTGAAGCGGTTCTAAAGGAAAATGTCAAACCTAGTGAAAACCATTTTAGTTTTCAAAAAATTGATTTTAGAGATATAATTAAAACTTTTAACACTCTTAATAAAAAAAAAGACTGCTGATTTGTGGGGTAATTCCGTTGACGTCACTAAATCCGTTATTGAGACAATAGCTCCAGTTTTAGCTTGCATATTTAACGAATGTATTGACTGTGGTGTTTTTCCTGACCTAATGAAGCACAGTAAAGTAATTCCATTATACAAATCAGGTAGCACATCTGACCCCACTAACTTTAGACCAATTTCTGTGCTACCCACATTTAGTAAAATATTTGAAAAGATAATTCTGGACCAAATTCAAGTTCATTTTTATAGAAATAAGCTTTTACATTCATTTTTCAGGTATCGCGAGGCATTTCATCTGCGAGATCTTCGAGATCTACGAGATCTTCGAGCTGGATTGTACAGTCAGCAACGACAGACTTTTCATGTGTTAACATATAAAAAAATCAATATTATGTTTACATTCTATGGTTTTTATAAAAATAAATATACGAATAGCTTTAAATTAAACAACTGTAACGAACTAACAGAGTTGATGAGAGATTTTTGCGTACGAGTTTGACCGGATAGCATTCATCGGCTTGTGAGATATTACGACATTTACGAGCTGCAGCAGTTCTGAAATACAAAATAATTGTAAATCACAAGTTTGTACGGTAATATACGAAGTATGATACAATACTTCCAGAATAGCTAATTCAACTTAATTATGTACTGTGAAAAAAAATTACTATACATACTGCCACCAATACGAGTGGTCAAAAGCATCGTTCTGTTTTGCATATACTATACCCGGTACCCGCGTCGCCGTCATTGCTTCAGCGCTTCTAATACATTGTATAGTGAGCTCTAAAGTTAATGCGTAAGGGTCGATATTTCAAGGTGAGACTACTCATCACCAATGAAAAGAAATAATAACAATATTATGATAATAATATCTTATTTTAACGAAATATTTTCTCGGCGCCCTGAGCACAGAAACACAGTCCTCTCGTCTCAACAGAGTGATCGCGACTAATCGATGAAACAAAACATGCCTGTTACCTCGGGTCAGGTGCGACAGACTGGAGCGTTCTGCACGGAATAAGAATGTCGTAAGCGCCAAATTAGTTTTAGTTTATTTACTCGTAAAATATACATTTTTTTTTCAAATCGCTAATACAGTCGCTCGGTAATATAATTTGATATTATGTGTTAAAATATTGGCTCAGTAATATGCGTCAAATTGAAAATAAATTGATTCTAGTTGAAAAGTAGACGTAAGTTTGTGATTTTATTTTATCGATAAAATTTTAATATATTATGTTTTCGCTTAAGCCAGTCCCTTTCAAGTATGCTGTAGTATCTATGATATTTTTTTCGGGTAAATCGTGGTTTATCTTCTAGTGTTAAAATCAAATCTACGATTGGTGATTTACCTTTATACCCCCTCTTAATTCCCCGCCGCTCTACTCGCAGAGAAGGCATGCAAATTATGTTAAGAGGGCGTATAAACCTAGAAAAAAAACAGATTCCACCCGCGCCCCTTTCACGCCCCGCTTTCGTCCGTGCGTACGGCGTGGCGGCCAACGCAACAGATTGGCAGGTCGCTCCCTCGTGTGTACTCGTGTTTAGTGCGATCGCGCACAGTATACCTAAAATAATCAGATAAAAACCGGCTAAGTGCGAGTCGGATCACCTAGCTGTACTTCGAAACACTAAAATACTCTTTGCTGGTGGTAAATAATACGCAAAGGTAAGTAATGATATCATATATTTTTATTATATATTGCTACTTTAAATATTTAATATTGTTTTATTTTATAAAGGCGTAGGTGCCATGAAATCTTTAAGCATTTTTGTATTATGTAGATTATTTTTTGTATCATGTAGATTATATTATCCCTTTCAGTCGCACTTTGCTATCGACAGAAGTAACTGCAACAGCGGTTGCTGTCGACACGTTAAAGGTCAAAGGCCTACCATCCGACGCTACAGTTACCTCTATTGATACCAAAGTGCTGCTCGTGTGTAAGTGCTCTTACTGTTATATCTCTTCTTCAAAGAGTGTCGACAATGTAAAAAAAAGAAGTCTAATTTTATTACAAAAATATCGCTTTATTTACATAGATTCATAGGTTTACATTTTTTTTTCAGAATTCGTTCTCTGGCTTGTACCTGTACTGCAAAGAACAGACAGAAAGAAGGTAAGTTAAAACATTTTTGCATTAAATTATGTATTTAAGGTCTGTTCATTCTAACTTGTCTTAAAATGTAACAATCTTTATAGGACTTACTATTGAAATTTAATGAAAAATTTTATTGTTTTTTTAATGGTAAAAAAAAAACTAAAATATTGTTTACACTTAAGATAAACAGACTTTCTGTAATCAAAGTCAAAGTCAAAGTGTCAAATATTTTGTATTCAAATAAACTTTAGAAAAGTACTTTTGAATCGTCCAAACATTTTTTTTACCTACTACCCATTCAGGACGTCTATTTTTAGTTGTGGAGAAGAATGGGCGCAAGAAACTCCACAGTTTTAATATAAGTAACGACATTTACAAAATTATATGCCGTCATCAAGTTATACAAGTTTAAAATTACTTAACAATATTTTAAATTAGAAATACCTGTTGGGGTGATTGAAGCATTTTTAACCCATGCTGTTTTGTCTTGAATGTAATCAGACACTTTATAATAAGCTTTTTTACAAAGCTTTTCTTTAATGACGATTTTAAATTAAATCATAAGACAAAAGAGGAATTCTCTTGCAAAATGTTTGGTAATATTTTAAATAAATGTGTAATTAATTCTAAGAAAAGCCCGTCTCAACCTACAATTATTAAAAATGTTCAGTCAATCAGTATAGTTCACCAGAACATTCAAGGAATGATGGGCAAAGATCCAGAGATTGCATTGTTCATGAACGATAATAAAGTTGATATTCTGTGTATTACTGAACACTGGCTTAAAGATCATCAGTTTATGTTCAATTTTAATAATCATTTGGTAGGTAGTTCGTTCAGTCGAGTAAATTCAATTCATGGTGGCTCCTTAATTATAGTCAATAAGAAGTTAAAATTAAAGGAAAGAAAAGACATAATGAGCCTCTCGGTTGAGCAAACAATAGAAATAGCTTGTGTGGAGCTGGAGCGACTTGTTGTATTAAGTGTATACAGGCCTCCGTCAGCATTGTATGATTATTTTGAAAAAGTAATGGATGAAGCATTATATAAAATCCGCAATGTAGGTAAAAAGATAGTTGTTTGCGGTGATTTTAATATTAATTTGTTAGAAAAGTCTACAGGTTCTATCAAAATTAAAAATTTATTTCAATCATATAATTTGAATAATTTATTTTTGGAGCCGACTAGAATAACTGCCACTTCGGCCACTTGTATCGATAATATATACACTGATCTAGTACCTCTGTCTAAACTCATTATTAATAAACTAGACTCTGATCATTGTGGCCAAATGGTCAGCCTTCCACATCAGTGTCAGCAAGTGAAGAAACAGATTATCACTGTTGTACCAAAAACTGCAGGTCGTCTGGAACGCTTCAAAACAATCTCTATGATAATATATGTTATGTAGAATATAATGATATTGATAACCCACATAAATTTTATAATGATTTCTTTTATAAATATTGTTTAGAATTTAATAAAACTTTTATTCCAAAGATGGTCTCGGTTAGTGGTACTGTTACTTTTAGTGAATGGGTTACAATTGGTATCCACAAAAGTAGAAAGCGACTTTATGAGCTATATGATGAACGCAACTATAACACCAGTGAAGATTTCAAATTGTATGTCAAAAAATATTATAATAAAATATTAGCAAAGGCAAAATTCCTGAGTTCAAAGATTAAGCTAAGTGATAACAAAATAAAAATGACATGGAATATTATAAATAGTGAAACTGGAAATGTCAAAAGTCGTAACAATGAGTACAAATTGAGCTTCGAAAATCAAATCTTAACTTCTGATGCTGATGTTGCTGCGGCATTTGAGAAGTTTTTTACTGATATTCCAGTTTCAACTACAAAGACTTTGGACTCGTCCCCCACTGTAGCTGAAGCGGTTCTAAAGGAAAATGTCAAACCTAGTGAAAACCATTTTAGTTTTCAAAAAATTGATTTTAGAGATATAATTAAAACTTTTAACACTCTTAATAAAAAAAAAGACTGCTGATTTGTGGGGTAATTCCGTTGACGTCACTAAATCCGTTATTGAGACAATAGCTTCAGTTTTAGCTTGCATATTTAACGAATGTATTGACTGTGGTGTTTTTCCTGACCTAATGAAGCACAGTAAAGTAATTCCATTATACAAATCAGGTAGCACATCTGACCTCACTAACTTTAGACCAATTTCTGTGCTACCCACATTTAGTAAAATATTTGAAAAGATAATTCTGGACCAAATTCAAGTTCATTTTTATAGAAATAAGCTTTTACATTCATTTTTCAGGTATCGCGAGGCATTTCATCTGCGAGCTCTTCGAGATCTACGAGATCTTCGAGCTGGATTGTACAGTCAGCAACGACAGACTTTTCATGTGTTAACATATAAAAAAATCAATATTATGTTTACATTCTATGGTTTTTATAAAAATAAATATACGAATAGCTTTAAATTAAACAACTGTAACGAACTAACAGAGTTGATGAGAGATTTTTGCGTACGAGTTTGACCGGATAGCATTCATCGGCTTGTGAGATATTACGACATTTACGAGCTGCAGCAGTTCTGAAATACAAAATAATTGTAAATCACAAGTTTGTACGGTAATATACGAAGTATGATACAATACTTCCAGAATAGCTAATTCAACTTAATTATGTATGTACTGTGAAAAAAAATTACTATACATACTGCCACCAATACGAGTGGTCAAAAGCATCGTTCTGTTTTGCATATACTATACCCGGTACCCGCGTCGCCGTCATTGCTTCAGCGCTTCTAATACATTGTATAGTGAGCTCTAAAGTTAATGCGTAAGGGTCGATATTTCAAGGTGAGACTACTCATCACCAATGAAAAGAAATAATAACAATATTATGATAATAATATCTTATTTTAACGAAATATTTTCTCGGCGCCCTGAGCACAGAAACACAGTCCTCTCGTCTCAACAGAGTGATCGCGACTAATCGATGAAACAAAACATGCCTGTTACCTCGGGTCAGGTGCGACAGACTGGAGCGTTCTGCACGGAATAAGAATGTCGTAAGCGCCGAATTAGTTTTAGTTTATTTACTCGTAAAATATACATTTTTTTTTCAAATCGCTAATACAGTCGCTCGGTAATATAATTTGATATTATGTGTTAAAATATTGGCTCAGTAATATGCGTCAAATTGAAAATAAATTGATTCTAGTTGAAAAGTAGACGTAAGTTTGTGATTTTATTTTATCGATAAAATTTTAATATATTATGTTTTCGCTTAAGCCAGTCCCTTTCAAGTATGCTGTAGTATCTATGATATTTTTTTCGGGTAAATCGTGGTTTATCTTCTAGTGTTAAAATCAAATCTACGATTGGTGATTTACCTTTATACCCCCTCTTAATTCCCCGCCGCTCTACTCGCAGAGAAGGCATGCAAATTATGTTAAGAGGGCGTATAAACCTAGAAAAAAAACAGATTCCACCCGCGCCCCTTTCACGCCCCGCTTTCGTCCGTGCGTACGGCGTGGCGGCCAACGCAACAGATTGGCAGGTCGCTCCCTCGTGTGTACTCGTGTTTAGTGCGATCGCGCACAGTATACCTAAAATAATCAGATAAAAACCGGCTAAGTGCGAGTCGGATCACCTAGCTGTACTTCGAAACACTAAAATACTCTTTGCTGGTGGTAAATAATACGCAAAGGTAAGTAATGATATCATATATTTTTATTATATATTGCTACTTTAAATATTTAATATTGTTTTATTTTATAAAGGCGTAGGTGCCATGAAATCTTTAAGCATTTTTGTATTATGTAGATTATTTTTTGTATCATGTAGATTATATTATCCCTTTCAGTCGCACTTTGCTATCGACAGAAGTAACTGCAACAGCGGTTGCTGTCGACACGTTAAAGGTCAAAGGCCTACCATCCGACGCTACAGTTACCTCTATTGATACCAAAGTGCTGCTCGTGTGTAAGTGCTCTTACTGTTATATCTCTTCTTCAAAGAGTGTCGACAATGTAAAAAAAAGAAGTCTAATTTTATTACAAAAATATCGCTTTATTTACATAGATTCATAGGTTTACATTTTTTTTTCAGAATTCGTTCTCTGGCTTGTACCTGTACTGCAAAGAACAGACAGAAAGAAGGTAAGTTAAAACATTTTTGCATTAAATTATGTATTTAAGGTCTGTTCATTCTAACTTGTCTTAAAATGTAACAATCTTTATAGGACTTACTATTGAAATTTAATGAAAAATTTTATTGTTTTTTTAATGGTAAAAAAAAAACTAAAATATTGTTTACACTTAAGATAAACAGACTTTCTGTAATCAAAGTCAAAGTCAAAGTGTCAAATATTTTGTATTCAAATAAACTTTAGAAAAGTACTTTTGAATCGTCCAAACATTTTTTTTACCTACTACCCATTCAGGACGTCTATTTTTAGTTGTGGAGAAGAATGGGCGCAAGAAACTCCACAGTTTTAATATAAGTAACGACATTTACAAAATTATATGCCGTCATCAAGTTATACAAGTTTAAAATTACTTAACAATATTTTAAATTAGAAATACCTGTTTTTCGGGTAAATCGTGGTTTATCTTCTAGTGTTAAAATCAAATCTACGATTGGTGATTTACCTTTATACCCCCTCTTAACAGCCTTGTGTTCCAGTAATATTTTCCTTGTAAATTCTAACTTGACGCTCTTGTCATCATATCAACTACTGCAAGCAGAAGTTTTGTAAAAAAAACCTTTGTTCGTGTCGATTTGTCTTTTGCACAGATTTATCAACCCTTTAGGGTAGACTAATATACCTAAGTTATCTAAGCATTTATCATTAAAATGTTTAAATAATTTTTTTAACGCAAATTTTGTTGCGAAACAAATTACAAAAACACAAATGTTGAAAAAATTTCCACGAGCAGGATTTGAACCTGCACCTTTCTGACATACCGGGTCAGGTGCTCTTCCAATTGAGCTATCGTGGTTCTAACCAACCCGCCGAAATTATTCAACACTATTTACTTTTTACTTTGAAAGCCAAAGGCGCCCATTTAATGTCAACACCTATTATTATTCATATTTTGTATAATTATTGTTTTCCAAATTGGTGATTTGTTATCGTAATTTTCATCTTTAAAACGCAAAACTATTTCAATCAAAAATTTCATTAAAAAAACTCAATACAGAACATGCATAAAACCTCCCTTGCATTGGGACAAGGCTAAAAAATGTTACCACCGCCATCATGAAATTTGAGATGTGACGTGCTCGAGACTAAGCCTCTAGTCTAGTAGACATAAATGTAAAACACATTTGTCTCAAAAGTTTGATTGCCAGCGGGTAACACAAAGTTGTCACAATCGTGCCTAATTAGAAAAGTTCGAAAATAGTATGGTAGTATATTACCCTTAAGTTTTGCGATGTAATATTCAACCACCTCTGTGGTCTAGTGGTTAAGACTACCAGTCTCCGACCTAGAGGTCCCTGGTCCGATTCCCAGCGGGGGGTACATGTTTGTGTACTCAGTTTGGTTAGTGGTAGGGCTTGTTACTCCGCCTGGCTAGCTACCACCATCTTATCTAAATATGTCGCTATAACTTCATTGTTTGTAGCATTGTTGTGTTCCGGCAGCTAGAGATAAGATAGCCAGTGCCTCAGTACTTGAGGACCCCTCGTAAAGTGTGCTTCCACCGTTTGCCTTATCACCAATTAACATCAGGTGAGATGAAGACACTGTGCTTACCCGTAAGATGGGAAAAAATGGTTTTTACCTCTTTACCATGTCCTGTTTACATACTAGTAAAAAGACCGTGCAATGAGTTACGTACATACTCCTGTATGTACATCCAGGATACATTCCTATGTACTCGTAAAAGATTATAAATGAAAAATGAGTCATTTTGAAAAAAAAAATCACCCTCACCTAGATTTGACCGAAATAAATAGCGCGCCACCTTACATACGACTGTCGTACATATGGCGCGCGAGGACTTAGTATTCAACCCACCAGTGTTACTAAAGAAAGACCTTAGCTCATCAGTAGAACTTATTGGACGATAATGTTGTAAAATCAGCTGCAAACCCCAATAAGAACAATGAATCCACGGCACCCTAACTTAGCAACAGTTATAACACAATGAATCATTAATAACGCCACAGCTTACCGAGCAGACGCTTACGAATCAGAACAGTATATAGCTTTAAGTATCTATGCGTGTCTGCATGCGCGAACATAATAATAATATCTACACGTGTATGTAATTCGAAGTTTTACTACAATTTGTTCAAAGCGAACCCTCAGAGGTATTACATAGGTAATCCCAATCACATAACAAGGTGGGCCCCCCAATTTAGTTGTGTACAAGTTTATTCGGGTATCTCTCCGTGGGGCATTAGGCATAATAAATTGGAGGACAAATTCGCGACCTTTCCGTTATATTGAAATTGGCAACTACTCAAATAGAAATTATTGTAATTAATCATTATTCTGTACTCGTTCTTGGTTGTCGTGGCAACAGATCTTGCCTTTGGTGGAGTTAGTGAAAGTAAGAAGTTGTTAAGTTGTGTGTGACTGGAGTTTTGAGTTGCTTTGTAATTTTGGTAATGTTGCTAGCTACCTTCTTAGGTAGTTAGACTTTCAATCTTAAAATCAAACGGGTACAATTCCTAGCGGGGTAGAAGTCTGTCGCCTACTACAATATTAGTAGCATTGTTTTGTTTCATCAGCTGATAACCAGTTAGAGCCAGTAGACATGCTACTTTTAGCAACGGCGATCGGCGATTCAGCCGCTTTTTAGAAACTGATTGCAACGATCACACATTCCACACCGCACACATAAAAACGCCAAACTCGGCGATTGAGTCTGTGGCGGTACCTACCGCATACGCCGCACATCGACACGAAGCAAAAACACTTTCTGAACCGTGTCAACAGATGGCGCCACAAACGCATACCAACGACGTCGCCATACTACGACAATGAAATAGTATACGAAGCCTGCATCGCGGTAGCGAAGTTTCACCGTCTTCTTCGCTATATATAGCAACTCCAACTAACATTTGTTGGACTTCGGTCCCCGAGCTATACGACCCAGCTCGGAGGAAGATCTTCCCTTTGGCCTTCCTCAATGTGGCATTCGACCTACCACAGGCTTCCCTACAGTGGTGACCCCGACGTGATGTACCATTGGCATCCCTACAGTCTCTACAGTGGTGACCCCGACGTGATGTACCATAGGCTTCCTTACAGTCGCTTTTCGGAAGCTCGACACAGCTTCTGAACGTTACACTCCGCACACATTCGGATGCCCGGTCGCATCAATTTGCATCGAGTTGCCGATCCAGCATCGGAGCAGTCGCTAAAACGCGCGATTCCGATACCGCGTCCGAACCGTTCGGTTGCATGAAGTCGCGAAATCGCGATGCTGCATCGATAAGAATCTCACGATTTTACTGCGATCGAACGCAGAGAGTCGCCAAAACATGATTCAGCATCGATACAGTCGCAAAATCGCCGCTCGCTGATGCTAAAAGTAGCATGTCTGCGGTGGCGCTTACTCAGTAGTTGAATATGCGCTCTTCCTCCAGTCTTATCGTCAATTAACATTTAACGATCCTATTAAAGGTTTTTTTTTTATATATGTTTTCACTGTAATCCAAAGCTCACTTAGCGCTACAGCACCAGGATAGTAAGTAAGTAATCTTAAGACAAGTGTTAACGCTATTCCTTGTGATGTGTTTATAGCAGAGTGTCAATCATTATCATCGTCCTAAAAACGTCCAACTGTTGAGCTCAACTTAACATGATCTCTTATACAGTGAACACGCTGGCCTAATAAGAGTGGGTGGTAACGACTGCCATCTCACAACAACAAACCTAAGTTTTTTTAAACTTTATCTACCACCTACGCGCCTCCTACCGATCCGAAGACAAGACACTGGACCTGCTAGCCCAAAAGGATCTTTTTTCTCTTCTGTTATTAAAATTAAGTACCTGAGGCACCCGCTAAAATCATTACGCTCAATAAAAGCTGCCTACAGCCGTCTAACAACTAAAATACAACTAAAATACGGCAACTAATTATATCGCGCTTATGTACACCGTCTCATTATTCGACCGAAGCTTTTCCCGGGCAATGCAGTATAAACGAGGCCGGAACGAGCATTTCCTTTAATCCAGCTCACAGCTCTATTACCGTCTGAAGAAAACAAGGGATCAGAATTAAAGAAAAGATTAGTAATGCGCCGTCGAGACGGAGTGAAGTGGCGCGGACGATAAATCTTGCAGAGTTCTTCCCTTGGCCATTGCAAAAACGTTGCGAGCAATTAATTACCCACTTGGACCCGGCCCGGCTTTGGAAACCAATCCCTGCTTTTGACTTTTTTGGGATTACAATAAACTGCTAATTGATTCACTGAAAGTTTGGCGTCAGCAATATTTTCGCGGGCGAAAACAGGATTCGTCGTTGTTGTTTTTTTTTACCTACCTACATTCTGTTTAAACCATTTTTCTCGAGTGAACTTTGCCTTAATTCTGCTAATTTAAAACGTCGACAAACTTAATGTCCCGGTGGCTTAATACCCATATTTTTTCCAAATTCCAAATGTACAACGCGTACGAGTAAAACTTGCAACAAACATTTTTAACCTGTTCAAAACGATGCTGTCCTTAACTGCCTATATTATGCCTTTTGCCTATATTATTTAAAAAGAGACAGCATCAATTTAAGAGTACTTTATTGCACGTTTTGGAAAACAATTCGTCCGTATGCGTATTCATTTAAACCAAAAAACTGACGTAAACCTAAACATAAATAACTACATAAATTTAAAGGTAACGAAATTAATAACAATACCTATCGCGATTTCATTAAAACTTATTTTATTAACGGGCTATAATCTCACTTGAAAATTAAGTTTGATAACCTTTCAAGAGTCGCGTTGTGAAAAGTCTAATTCAATTTACTTAATTTCTAGCTCCGCTAATCTTGTTTAAATATCACTGGAAAATCTACTTTCATTTTTTAGTCTGCCTAGTTTAGCCATTAACTTTGGCCAATGACAATGAAGCCTTTTAAAGCTATCTGGACACAAACGGTCAAAATTGATGCTACGATTCACATAATTAACTAATCGTTCACATCATTATAATAAGAGTGCAGATATAATGAACAGAAAAATATGAATAACAATATGCTAATACGGCAGAAATATGTTGAAGGGACGTTATAGGATACCACAGTGCCATCCACTCCAATCGGATTCTAAGCAGTCTCCAACAAACGAAGCCTACTTTCTACTTCTATCATTATTATCCCCACTGTTGGGGCACACGTCATCTTGTGGATGGAAACCACGGATACAACGGCCCATACACCACGACGGGGGCCCATTGTAGATTACTCGTTGCTAACGACTTTTAATGCAGCATGTACCAACGGCATTTCGAAAGCACGGAGGAGCTCGAGATAATAATTTTTTGGTCAACCATCTGATAGCCAAAAAAAAAAAAAAATCACAATACTTCCCTATTCGCCGACTAAAATACAAATGCGTGCAAGTGGGTTAATACGTAGATTTACCCAACACCAACATTACTCCCGCCCCGATCCGAAACCCTAGGAGAATCTAGTAGGGAAAGGGGGCACGCTTGCGTGATGCCATTCGCTCTAGAAACCCTCTGTGGTGTTACGATCACACGGCTTGAGGAACCCTTTAAGTTTCTCACCGCCCGCCCCCAAAAAAAGTCCTGTGACGTTAAAAACGCTGTTTGAGGCCATTAAAACCTTAAAAACCAATATGACTTATTAGTTATGGTACGTATCTCCATAAAGGCAGGAAACAAGTATTGTCAATAAATAACTTAAAATTCAACGTGCAGCCTTAACAGCTCACAAGTTTCGTTATTAATCTACGCTTTTCGTTTCAAAGCGTTCATTCTCTTTTACTAGCACACTTTAGAAGTTATTTCAACGGTATGTTTGTGTGTGTACGTAGCTACAATTTGGGCTTAAAGTTTGCCTATTATCTTTGTAATTTGGACATCGCCTGCACGCGTTCTGTTATCTAGGTCATTTATTTATTAAAACATAGTCACAGCAAGAGCAAAACCAAAGTATTTAAAATAATAAATGTAATTACATTACATTTTCGAAAAAACGTCTCTAACCATCAAACTTGTAAACGAGCTCGAAGGCGCAGTGGTTAACGCGCCCGGTCCTCGATTTCTAAGATTAAGCAACTTTTGCAAAGGATGGGTGACCAAAAAAGTGTCATCTCCAGCTCCTCCGCACTTTCGTTGCTGTTGGTCCCGGTTGTATTAGCAGTCGTTAACAAGCACCAATCCGTACTGGGCCCGCGTGGTGGTTTAAGGGTCGTTCTCTCTACCCATCCATATGGAAGGCTTGTGCCCCAGAAGTGGGATAAAAATGAGTTGGTAATAATATGGTGATGATGTCTTTCACTATTATACTATGCTATTATATTATCTAAGTATGTCGCCATAACAACAAAATTGTAGGCCGATAGTTAAAGATAAGATTAACCAGTTAAGAATTTCGGATAAAAAGCGCTTTTACCTACAACCTTCTCATCACTTGTACACTTTAGAAGTTATTTCAACGGTATGGTGTACTCATCGCTACAATTTGGGCTTCAAGTTTGCCTATTATCTTTGTAATGTGGACATCGTCTGCACGCGTTCTTGTATCTAGGTCAGATATTTATTTAAGCATAGTCACAGCGAGAGCCTGAGGCATACTGGGTTTGCGTCGTAAATCTACCTTATCGAAAATGAATCTGTTATCCCTCCAACTTCATAAATACGATGCAAGTGTTTCGTTTTAGTAGAGTTTGATATTCTTTAGCGCTCAACCTTGTAACAAATGCTCTGTAATTAAGTATATGTTTCGATGATGTAATAGTTTTTATTTTTAAATGTATGTATGCGTTGGTACGTGCAAGGTACAATGAAAAAACATTTTATAAAAAAACACAAATGTTGAAATGTTGACTTTTTATAAAAGTATAATAGGTAGTCGAAAACACTCGATAAACAAAAGTCAATTTACTAATAAGGGTTTTTTAGTTAACTCTTTTCATTTCTGTCCATGAATTTTACTTACAAAATATCGAATGGATTTTAAATATAGGTATTATATTAATGCAGACCGCATTGAAACAAATTAAGGGACGAAAAAAGTCATTGAACCACCGCGAACAGCCTACCAAGCCCTGAATATAGTAATAACGCTAAAAATATTTCACCTCCCGTCCGTATATCATAGTCCAGTCGTACCAACACCCACCTCGTATGAAACGCGAGAGCACGTGACTCGCCCATTCATCACAACACCAATCACAACATTGACGGAGGTCGCTGTCGGAAACCGAGTGCTAACTTTCCACATATCGAAACATCTAAATGCAAAATGTGGCGTGAAGTTTGGCCAGCACTGTTCGTTTGATGAGGGGTTTGAAGTTAAATGGCAAAGAGTTTGCTTACCTGCAGTACTGCAGGTACCTATATAGGTAATAGGTACCTATTTAAAGAAAAAACTAATTTCTAATTATATGATCAACATTACGTTATGTAGCTGTAGTGTTTGTGCGTCTATGTAATAGTTTGTCTCGTGAAGATTCTGGTGAAGTTGGTTATCTCATGAAGATGTATGTCTCATGTGCACAAGTAACATGACAGCTGTCAGTCTGTCGAGTGCCAGTGACGGGATTAGACAACCTAGTCTACAACCTAGACAACCAAGTCTACAAATAATGCTTGGTGTGACGGTGAGCCAGTGATCTAGGTATTCTACAATATCCAATATTTAAAATCTCTTCACCCTATTGCCGTTCACCGCTGAACGTAAGCCTCCCCTAAAGAGTGCCAACAATCCTGGTCCTGCGCAGTCCGCATCCATCCACCACCGCCATATTTTTCAAGTCGTCGGTCTACCGCATCCTACACTGCCTAAACGCGATCTCCACTCTAGGACATGTCTGCTTCAACGATCATCCTTCTGTACTTCAAGGTGCTGATTCTGCGAGCTATGTCGGTGACCTTAGTTCTCGGTCGAATAACTTTGATATTAGATATTTAAAATAACAAATGTGTGGCGTCATTTGAATCCGGCTCGGCGAGAGAACGGCCCTGCCTTCGGGAGCGCTCGACGGAGCTGCACTCAGGTGCAGCTCCTCGCGGAAGTCCATAGATAATACTAGGTATATAGTCACCCAGACAACCCCGCACCAAATGCACGCAAATTGGAAATCACTTATAGAACTCGATAAATGTAAATATAATAATAATATTTTATTTATTATATTACTTTAATATATTTCATTAACTATTATAGTGACTACTAATTTATATATTATAACTACTGAGTCTGTCACCATAACAACAATGTTTTGTTAAACATTAAATACTCCGTTCCTCGGCAGCTGAGGATTCGGTGCTAACCATCAGGTGCTTTTCCAATATCGACGGTCAGAAACTCAATTGGCGTAAGGGACATAGGGCTAAAAAAAAATGTATTTGAATTAAGTGTACTTTATGACACAACGTTGAAGATTATCATCAAAATATTGCGTGGTGTAAGGGACCTTTTTAAAGAGATTGCTAAAAATTAAATATACAGAATGATAGAGGAGAAAATGTTGAGTAGTATGGTGCAATAACTTTTTTTTAGCCCTATGTCCCTTACGCCAATTGAGTTTCTGACCGTCGATATGTCTGTAAGGCAGATCATCAAAAATATATTCTGAACGAAAAATGTACATGGAAAAATGGTCAATGGAAAAATCTCTGAAAATTCAAATAACAATTTCTATAGATGATAAATATATCAATCAATTAATTTTATAAAATGAGAAATATTCGTCCTTCAAGATTAAAAAAAACTCTTTTTTTAAATAATATATAGCCTATGTTACCTGCAAGGAATGTAGCTTTCTATCAGTGAAATAACTTTTAAAATTGGACCAGTAGTTCCAGAGATTAGCAGACATACAAACAAACAAAGTCACAAACGTTTCCTCTTTATTAATACGAGTAGTATGGATATGCCTCACTCTATGAATGAATTCAAAACAAAAGTAATGACAAATTGACAGACAATCTGACATAATCAGAAATACATAACTGTTACTCACTGTTGTTATTACTATCGAATGGATAGTTAAAAATACAATCATCATCATCATCATCATCATCATCATCATCATCATCATCATCAGCTCATTTTATGTCTCCACTGCTGGGACACGAGTCTTCCCTATAGATGGATAGAAAGAACGGTCCATAATCCACCACGCGGGCCCAGTGTGGATTGGTGGTTGTTAACGACTGCTAACACAGCCGGGACCAACGATTTTACGTGCATTCCGAAGCACGGAGGAACTCGAGATAATACATTTTTGGTCACCCATCCGATGACCGCACCTATGCGAAAGTTGCTGAACCTTAGCAATCGCAGATCGAGCTCCTCCAATACTATAATATTGGTTAATTTCAATAGGAACAAAAGTTCATTAAACGAATGAAACCTGTTTCTTAGCAAATTGCGGAGTAAAATGCTGAAACAAAAAACTATTGCAGCCGGAGATATCTGTAATGATCTGCAGCGGGCCGGTCGCAATGGGAAATTGTTTTCCTTTTCTTTTATACTCGGTTGACTTGTGGCTCTCAATTTTTGTAGGTCAGCAAAATAAACTCTGTCCCATTTTTATTAACATTCAGTTGGGAGTTATAAAGCTGTTCATACTTTAGACTTAACAGTATACAGCTTAGCTTTATTAAGTATTTATTTATATTTATTTATTAAATATGTATTTATATTATTATAAATTGGTATTAGACATCGTCAACCTTTCGTTATAATAAATTTGTAACACTTTATTGTTTTGTTGAATTGAAACAAACTTATGAACTTATTAATATTTACCTAAACTTTGTAATATGAACCGATCTCTTTTTTTTATGTTTAATAAACAAAACAAAACAAAGTTGTGTTCCGGCAGCTAGAGATAAGATAGCCAGTGTCTCAGTAGTTGAGTTTTCCGGATGAAGTGCGCTTTCACCATTGGCCTTATTATCACTTAACATCAGGTGAGATTATGGCACTGTGCTTACTCGCAAATTTAAAAAAATATATATAATTCCTCTTTACCGTTTTAAAAGGTAAGGTGTAAGGCATTTAATCAAAGAATTAGGACTATTAGAGGGTTATTTCAGAAAAGAGGATATAATAGTAAGATCAGGAAAAAGTATATGTAAAATAATTATTTATTTATTTATTTATTTCTGGACAACAAACAGTTACAATATATTATTAAAACATAAAATCTTACAAATCTGGTATAATCATACCACATCAACCTAAACAATATTATAACCCACGATTATCCACACATTAACAAAGAAAAAGTGTTCAACCTTAGGCCACGAAAGCTATTACAATTTTGCTTATAATACATTATTAATACATTTTTTTCACTAAAAACAGAATATCATGAATACAATGAACAATTAATTTTAGCCTTGTTTATTGCGAGTTACTAGATTATTTTTAATTATGTATTATTTGTAACATTTATCAATCAGTATTTTTTTCATTTCCTGCCTTTGCATACAAAATCCTGAGTGTAAATAATCTCTATAGTCTGTTCATTATAGCTTGATACCCGTGACAGATGTCAAATTGGCATGCCTAGCGTTGAGACAATACTGACGCATTAAATGATAATTAAAGTTATTAATTGAATATTATTATCGTAATAAAGTACTTTTCCTATCTAATGTGCCATTTGATTTTATTTTCTAATATTTAGAAGTTCTATATAAACGTCATATTCTCAAGGAAAATAAATAAAGACTAACAAATTCATTAATAAAGCTATAATGAAAAATGGGAAGTAAATGAATATCAATTGAACTTCACTTAGTTTACTATCCCAACACTAGTATTTATTTGTAATGAAATGACCTTGTAAAGGAGTACGTTTATTTTATTGTAATGTTTTAAAATTGTGATAAATGTGTGTTATGCGCGATTTTATTGGGATAAACCTAATCTAACGTACAAAATAGAATCATAAAAGTAATGTGTAGTATTAGACGATGGATTATAAAAAAATAATGTTATTTTAAAGTAGTCAAATAAATTCATACGTTTTACAAAGTCACGTCTTCGATTTTGATGACTCCTGTCACAGGTATCAAGCTATATTGAACAAACTATAGGACACTCGTACAAAATGCTTCGTTCAAACAGCCGGCGACACTGTAAGCAAGAGAGTGCGCGGTCGATTACCTACAAGGACGATGGTCCATTCAAGTAAAAGGCATACCAGCCGCCAAATTCCACGCCGTGATTGCCGCGCCAGACAGGAAGGCCATTGAAGACAAATAGTCCCAAACAGAATTATGCCACTCTGCGACCACGATCTTCAGTAATGAGGAACAAACCGGAGTGGGACGTGCCGTACACCCGTAACGAACAGAAGTTTCTGATACACTGAACAAAAAGACAAATGCTCGCCGCTTAAAACAAAAGAAAAACTAAGTAAACGTGTCACTCTCACTCGGAAATATTTCAAATCCGATGGACGAGCAAAGTGTTAAAAGGCCTTTCTAAGACCTTCGCAATCATCTGCCCTAGAATGATATCCCAGAAAAATTACTTTACTCTTAATTTCTCGTGAACTTTCTTTTTTATATGACACTATCTGACCCGGCGGACTTTATACCGCTTTGACAGTTTCCATCATTGAGTTATATATATATCAAAGGTTTCCATGATAACAAAACAAACAAATCATTTTCTATTGGAAAATTAAATTGTCGTTTTTAGTATTATATATAATATTTTTTAATACCTATAGCCTATGTTACTCAGCGCTAATGTTGCATTCTAATGGTGAAATAATTTTTTAAAACGGTCCAGTAGTTTTTAAGTTTATTCGTTGCAAACATAAATACATACATACATACAAAAATACAAAGGTTTCCTCTTTATAATATTAGTATAGACAAGAGCTCTGTATTCATTAGGTATATATAATATTACCTATATCCTGGATGGATAAAGAGTATCAATTTACCGCAAAAAAATTGAAATGATAATTCATAGAGATGCGCAGATTACCTAGGATGTCGCAAACTAGATCATTATTGAACTCAAGTGGAACCGGACAGGAAAAGTTGCGAGGGTTGTGATGGTAGGGTAAAGTTGGGTAGTCCCGGGACGGCGGTTTAGTAATAAAAGACTTCCCGGCATCAAGATTCCCATCTTGCTTTTATTTAGTCATTGTTATTACGTTGTTTCTTCATTGTGTCAGTAGTGGCAATAAGATTATAATTTGTCATTTCTACAAAAAGAAGGGACGTTAAAAGTGGCAATGCAAATCATTTTTTATTATTTTTTGTTTTTTTTCATGTTGTGGTTGTCTTCTATAAGTATGTTCTGTGTTTATTTGTAATGGAAAGTGTCCTGCTATGATCGGGCATTTTCCAATATTTTTGACGCTGTAAGGGAGAAAAGAGCTGGACACTTGCTGAGTTTCTTGCCGGTTCTTCTCAGTACAAGATCTCCCGCCCAGAGTAGACTTACGAACCGATGGCATAGTCACATTCACAACAGCTACTTTTAGCCTAAACTGAATAAAATGATTTTGAATTTGAATTTGAATTTGATTCAAATTACGCAAATCTGACGGCAAAGCGGATGGTATGACTTAAGTTGATGTAACTTGTGAAAGTGACCACTTTATTATCTTATTGTGTTCCTTAACTAATACTAAAAGTAGTTGGGTTATAGATTCTGGTGCAACATCCTTGCCTACCGTATCTTCAGTGTCTCCAAGAACGCCGTAATTACGGTAAACCTACCGAATTTGAACGTATCTACCACCTACCGTAGACGTGTTAAT
Source organism: Eudonia mercurella (assembly GCA_963082485.1). Classification (NCBI taxonomy): domain Eukaryota; kingdom Metazoa; phylum Arthropoda; class Insecta; order Lepidoptera; family Crambidae; genus Eudonia; species Eudonia mercurella. The sequence goes on along the minus strand of OY720023.1, from coordinate 19,956,387 downwards.
TTCTACCGTAATTTCGTCTAAACTAAAGACTCGCGACCATTGTATAATTTAGCACATTTTATACAAGGAATGCTGTCATTGCCCCACTCAAACGCCGATTGTGACGCTTTTTCAGACACATTACTGACTTGAAAACAAAAAAGCAACTCAACTCAAAATCAACAAAATCTATTGCTAGGAATCTATTTACGCATCTACTTATTAAGAGAACAGGTAGAAACTGCGTAGATTTCTATCCTACCGATAAAATGATTTAAATTATGAATGTTTCCATATACAAAAAAGCTAAAGCGGCTGGAGTTTAATGTTTGTTTGTGAAATAAAGTTATCGTAAATTTACAGTATTTTTAATCTTTAATCCCCCGTATTTTTCCGCCATATACCGTATTTTTAAACTAGCCATTTTTAAACTACACCATAATTTTGACAAATCGAGTTGGAGACACTGCGTACCACATACTTATTTATTTATTTTTTTCATGGAAGGTTTACAGTTATTTATACAAAAATATTGAACTATTTAAAATCTTAAAGTACCACACGTAAACATTTGGTAAACACAAAATTACAAAAAAAAAAAAAAGAGAACAACTAGCATATAGATATACAACAAAGTATACTACCACGTTAGTGTCTATGAGTGAAATGAATTTTGACATATAGTTCGCCTAATAGTCGCTGTGCTTGTCGAGAACAGATCTAAGTCGATCTGTTAGAGATTACATCTGCGTACCTTTGACAGCACAACTAATTTTGCACAAGAGATTGAATAACTCCACTACAGGACCATGTTTGGGACTTAATACTGTTTTTGTAAGATCTTTGTACAACGTGATGCAATAAATATCTATGACTATGACTGTGACTACTCCAAGAACTAAAAACAGTGAGCTCGTTAGTGATTCGTTTATCATAAATAACATAACAGTTTAGTTTAGTTTCGAGTTAAACCTACGAAATAACAATAAAAGTAACCCGGAATATATCGGTTTAGACCCAGAGGTCCCGGGTTCGATTCCCAGCGGGGGGTATATATTCTACGATTCAGGCTAGTTACCACCATATTATCTAAATATGTCGCCATAACATTAATGTTTGTAGTATTGTTGTGTTCCGGCAGCTAGAGATAAGATAACAAGTGCCTCACTAGTTGAGGATGCCAGATGAAGTGCGCTTCCATCATTGGCCTTATTACCACTTAACATCAGGTGAGATTAAGGCACTGTCCTTACCCGTAAAATATAAATACATATGTAAAACCAGTTCATTCATACTATATACTTTTTACATTACATACGAAAATTGGTTACAAAAGAGAAATGTTAACACGTGTGTTACTGTCAGCAGTGAAATTTAAAAGGGTAAGGGTGCCTGCTCAACTACCCCTATAAAATGTAAATGTGAACCAAACAAGCTTCCCAATTATTATGAAATCTACGTGGCCCTGCCAGATTAATTAAACCTATGATTGGATTAAGATTACCTTTAACACCCATAATAAAGAGAGCTTGTGTTTATTTTACGATAATTAAAGGATTTGATTTTAGTTTTAATTCATTCTTGCTTTCGTCATCCGCAGCCTGCACAGGTCCAATGCTGAACAATGGATCGCCACCACACCCGGTCCTCCGCCTTTTGCATCTAACCACTATTCTTGTTTATTTAGATTAAGTATATTTCGAAAAAAAATATTGTCTATGCTTATGCCTAAGTCATGAAAATTCAAAACCATTTATTCCGTTAAGGCTACATTATCTCTTATGAATGTCATTATGCCATCAAAATATGAAAGGGGTAATGCCTACAAAATTTTGCAGTTTTTATTTTTAGCTCTTTGGATGTTGCTTGGTCGGGTTTTCTTTTTTATGTTTGTAAGTTTGAACGGGGTTTAATGCAAACTAACTACTAATAATCCAATTGCTTAATTGGGCAGCGTTCAGTAAGCTACGAAATATCTTCTCGTCCGATATACCGATATACCGCAGTGTCTCAAGACGAAAGTCTTTGACCAGTGTGTGTTGCCAGTAATGACATACGGGACTGAGACGTGGTCGCTCAACATGGGCCTCATCAGAAAGCTCGAGGTCATTCAAAGAGCAATGAACAGGGCTATGCTCGGGGTTTCTCTGCGTGGTCGAACCAGAAATGAGGAGATCCGCAAAAGAACAAAAGTTACCGACATAGCCCGAAGAGTTGCTAAGCTAAAGTGACATTGAGCAAGGCACATCGCTCGCAGGAATGATAGCTGCTGGGGCGGAACAGTTCTTGCGTGACGACCGCGTACCGAAAAGCGCAATGATGGCAGTCCTCCAACAAGGTGGACTGATGAGCTGGTGAAGGTCGCGAGAAGTCGATGGATGCGAGCAGCACAAAACCGGTCGTTGTGGAGATTCTTGGGAAAGGCCATTGTCCTGCAATGGACGACTTTTAACTACTAATATATAGGTCATAAGCACACCTTTTTATGTTTTTATATCATTATAGAGCCCTATTTACCTACCTAACCAACCTGCAGCTATTACAACATAAGTATAAGTTATTTACGAACCTAATACGATTTGTAAGAGCAACATTCATCACGGTCGCACAATGTCTCCGAAGTTCATTAACTGGACACAAAAGACCGGCCCCCGATCTAATAATAAAGTATTCCTTGAAGAAATATCCTTTCTGAAATTCCGGATCGAAGTAGGTAGGTACTTGGTAGATAATATTTATTTTTGTTTTTGGCCTTTGTCGCTTTTGGGCTATAGGTATTTGCGGATTATGACAGATCACAGTGAAATATTAAATATATACCTACTTACTTTGTTTTAATGTTTACAAGATTTAAAAACGTAACTTATGATGAGGGTTCAGCACTGGTATGGTAAAGTATTGAAATACTATCAGCTGTTTCACACAATACAAGTACAAGTTATCATCATCATGATCAGCTCATTTTATGTCCCCACTGCTGGGGCACGAGCCTTCCCTATGGATGGATAGGGAGAACGGGCCATAAACCACCACGCGGGCCCAGTGCGGATTGGTGGTTAACGACTGCTAATGCAGCCGGGACCAACGGCTTTACGTGCCTTCCGAAGCACGGAGGAGCTCGAGATGAAAGTTTTTTCATCCGATGACCAGCCTTTGCGAAAGTTGCTTAACCTCAGCACTCGCAGACCGGGCGCGTTAACCACTGCGCCATCGAGCTCCTCCGTACAAGTTATGTAACCTCAAAATAAGGATTTATGATACCAATCATCTTAACTATATAACTATTTAAACTGTCATGGTCACTTGCAATAGAGTAATTATTTACGGGATTCTTACCATGTTTATTATTTACGAGTATTTGATATTTCGGCACAGTTGCTGAAATAGTGTAATATTTCGGGTGTATAGTGACTTAGAAACCGGTGGTAGGTACGGGCATCGAGCGCAAAAAACCACGGCGACTTTTTATAGCAATACAGTAGCGATGCTGTCGCGCGTTCGCATCGATACAGTCGCGATGCGGTCGCTAGCTGTTGCCCTCGCCTACATAACCACGATTCAGTCGCGATGCAAACACGATTCAGTAACGGCACAAAAACGCATGCGATCGCTACAGTTGCAAGATGGACTCCGTTGAAGCAACATTAGTCATGTTGTCTTTGGTGCTGCTTTTACGTAAGATGCTGTAGCGCGTTAGTAGCGCGTTGGCATCGCTTCTGTAGCGCGTTGCAAATGCGACTAACAAAAAGTCACCGGGCGAGGGCCCTAAAGAAGAGGGTAGATCGTTTTGTCTGCTCATAAAAAAACTCACCCGCATTAACTTCAGTAACTCCGTGAACGTGGCGCATGCAACTGTGCCGAAATATCGGACACTTGTAAATAATAAACATGGCAACAATCCCGTTAATAATTGATCATCTTAACTGTTGTTGTTACTCCGTTTTGAAGTAGAATAAAATTAAATCGAAAAGGTACCGCTGCCGTTTCAATAAATAAATAAATATACCACAAGAGCGCATAATACCTCTCATAATTGACTGATCAATCAGCATAACGTCAGTGGGGGCGTAAAATATTCCTCACTCGTTATAATGACTTCATTGTGCCCGTACAGTCGCTACCGATTGTCGCTAATTCCTCGCGCTCCGCTGAAGACTGTGCAACGCAATAAATTCAGGGCATTCAGACGAAGCAGCGGCGCGAGAGAGCCTGATAAAAATGAGATGACAGCCCCTGTGTGACACATTTTTGTTCCTGAGAAAACAAAAAGATATTCGCAGCTTCTAAGGAATCGTTGCGTTTCTGTTTACTCCGGCGGCGGCGGTGGCGTCTGAGACAATTTTCGTAGCTAATAAGATTCGAATTCTTAATAAGACTCTTTTCATTTAGGGCACGTTGCTAGATAACAGAGCATTTGCAGTCTGCATAGCATAAACAAATAATATGACGTTCATCTGAATCATCATCATCATCATCATCAGCTCATTTTATGTCCCCACTGCTGGAGCACGAGCCTTCCCTATGGATGGATAGGCGAACGGGCCATAAATCACCACGCGGGCCCAGTGCGAATTGGTGGTTGTTAACGACTGCTAATGCATCCGGGACCAACGGCTTTACATGCCTTCCGAAGCACGGAGGAGCTCGAGATGATAAACTTTTGGTCACCCATCCGATGACCGGCTTTTGCGAAAGTTGCTTAACCTCAGCACTCGCAGACCGGGCGCGTTAACAACTACGCCATCGAGCTCCTCATTTGAATACATTTTGTTTATCAAAAAGTAGGCAAATCCGCTCTCCTTATGGTAAGTAGAAGTGAAGTCCAGATGCGAAGAAAGCTAGTGGAGGACTAGTATTCAACGTTGATTCGTCAATGATAAGGAAATACACAAAAAACATTTGAACGACGTGTAAGGTTTGCGTCCTCAGGCTTACATTCCCAAAATCAGTTTCACTATTTTCAATCTTTGTACGTAGATACTCGACTAAAAACAAAAGATAATAAAACAGGGCTCCCCCAAAAACTGTGACTTTATTCGCTCTAATCTTTATTGGCAGCTCTATATATATATATCCCTTGAGTCGGTGAGCCGATTTGACCCATACGTACGTGTGCACAACAAAATCGAAAACAGCGTAACATGAAGAGCAACTATTCGCGAACAGAGCTGCGATAGCGCTATTTTGAAAGCCGAAAAAGGTCCAATTTTATTTCCACGCCTGCAACTCGCAGATAGGATGAAACTTTCATCGGAGGCTTTCACCAGACGCGCCAGCGAAACATAAATTGTGAACCGCCGGCGGGCCAACCGCCTCGCGTCTTTATTTTGAAAAAACTAAACGGCTTAACTGTTTTCAAATGGGCGCCACTTGGCTAAATAACTCTTTGTATCGCCGGCCGTCGTGTCCACCTGTTTTCTAAACTCATCGTCAACAGCCTATAAAAGTTAAAATGCTGAGCCACAAAATAAGGAGACCCAGAAGGTAACCTTAATGCATACCGCGCTCGAGCAACGCATACATTAGACACACACACACACATCCTTGCACGTACATGGATCTCGGAACAGCTCGGAACAGTACGAGCGTAGCATTATTTTGTGGCTGTGTACAGGCTTTTCTCCTTCTTCCATAAACAGCACTTGGGGAGAACAAGCTTCAATCCGAGTTAGTATCAGTTGGTCTAAAATGCAACTGGTCTATGTAACAACTGGTCTAAAACGCAACTGGTCTACTGGTCTAAATCGCAACTGGTCTAAGTAGAAACTGGTATAAAATGCAACTGGTCTAAAACTAGCACGGACAACCTCGAAACGTTTCCAATTTGGTCTCATCCAGTAACCCATCATTACAAAAGTTACCCAACATGTAAGAACGCAACTCGAACGCGCAAGCCGCTGAGCTCACTTAAGTGAGCTTGATGGCGCAGCGGCTTGCGCGTTCGAGTTGCGTTCTTACATGTTATTGCGACCTTAAGGTCGCAATATAAGAAAGATAATAAGTACTGACATAATACTGAAAGTTGAAATATTATCTATGTATTTTATCCATTATAGTTTTGTATCAAAACATTGTAGTATTTCGTGTAGACATAAACAACAATGTTATAGTTTAATGTATAATTTTCATTATATACTTCAATTGTATCACTATTCTAGACTAGTTTATTCATTAGTACGATAATTCATGACTGTAGCCCGTCTGTTTTTCCATTATCAATAGAATTTGTCGTTATATGTATATACTCAAACATTTCTTGTAAGGACGATATAGCGACGACACGGCACGTTTATACCTCACGGTATTACCCTACAAATGGTACAAACGTTATCATAAATGTCCTTTCCCGGGTCTAATTACGATATTATGCGTTTCTCAAGACCGCTTTGACTGTGTTGATACAACTGGAATGAGGAGCGCGTACTAGTGTACATCACTGATATGTATATCTGCTCCGAACGTACAGTGACAACTTAATGATACTGCGTGGGGACTTACGATCGTATGCGGTTGACATCGCCTCCTGCCGTGACGTACGAGTATGCGTTATGAGTACACCTACAAAATGCGTGTATGACGTCACGACAACTTGATTTGGTATAATGACAGTATTGCGGAATATGTGCGATCCAGTTGGAGATATTGGGAAATGAGGTGTTATAATTTCTGACTGTAGGTATTTGTCTGTTCGGTTCATGACTTACGGCTTTATGAATGATGGATGAATCAGAGTATATCTTTCTAGTGTATATTAAATACAGAACTCTTATACATTGCACGGAATAATTATGAAACCACTTTTGTGTTGGACTAATAAAAAAATGGAGTGATACAATTTCTCTCTGTATATTTTGTTTGGTTCATACTCAGATCATAAAAACAATGTGATGTGAGGTGCATGACTACAGATTAATATTTTATATTTACAATGAACTAGTTGTCGCCCGCGTCTTCGTTCGCGAAGACTACACTATCCCACTGGAACCTACTACCGGGATAAAAAGTATCCTATTTCCTAGTCCGGGTCATGGTCTGTCTATGTGCAAAGTTTCATCCAAAACCGTTCGGCCATTTTCACGTGATGCGCGGTCAAATAAACAGACAAACAGATAAACAAACAAACAGAAAAAAAATCTTAAAAAGTGTTGGAACGTGTTCCGTTATTTATCTAAGTATCCCCAGACAACTTTTTTTCGAATATCTTTTATGTACAGACTTTACTACAGCTTTATTATATGACGAATCCATCAGATTAAAATTTTACCCTTTCCTTGATATCTTAGAAATTTGTAAATTCATACGTAAACATCCAAACTACTTTACAAAGCGACGAGACATTCCATCACGATACACATCAGGACACGACCACAAATTGATGATACCAGTACCTAACAAGGCTTAAAATGAACTCCTCCAGCCATCTCAGTTATTTAATAAGTTGCCAAAAGAATTAGCTGATTAAAAAAGTGATAATGTGTTCATTAAAAAGTAAAAAAAAATACTCTTAGGGAAATGATATTATAAGGTTCCAGAATTTATACAAGACAAAAAAATAAAAATTAAAAATATCCTCCCAAAATTTGCCATGTCCTTACAAGGCGTTACATGTAATACAATTTTTTATTTTTTATTTTTATTAAATTTTATCTTCCAATTGAGCTATCGTGGTTCTAACCAGCCCGCCGAAATTATTCAACTCTTTTTAGTTTGTAAGCCAAAGGCGCCCATTCAATGTCAACAACTACCGTCATTAACATGCGATCATAATATTTTTACAAATATTAAAGATCAGTTAAGAAATAAGCAAGCTATTTTATAAAATGTTCAAAATAATTTTTAACGCAAATTTTGTTGCGAACAAATTACAAAAACACAAATGTTGAAAAAATTTCCTCGAGCAGGATTTGAACCTGCACCCTTCTGACATTCCGGGTCAGGTGCTCTTCCAATTGAGCTATCGTGGTTCTAACCAGCCCGCCGAAATTATTCAACTCTTTTTAATTTGTAAGCCAAAGGCAAATTTCAACATTTGTGTTTTTGTAATTTGAACGCAACAAAATTTGCGTTAAAAATTATTTTGAACATTTTATAAAATAGCTTGCTTATTTCTTAACTGATCTTTAATATTTGTAAAAAATATTATGATCGGATGTTATTGACGGTAAGTAGTTGTTGACATTAAATTTTATGTTAAAATTTATAATACAGTACCTAGTAAATAAGTAAGCTAGGTATACTCCCTCTGTATGCTATGCCATTACGGGGCGCTATATTATTTTTTATAATTTTTTTTTGGGAAATTTACATATTAATAACTAACTTATTTAGAACTGTAAACAATAAGATGCTAATAACAAATTTCTACTTTTAGAAAAAAAATTAAATTCACGGTAGTTGTTTATATGACGAAGTTAAAAGGAAAACTATCACAGCTAAGTAGGCTTTACAAGTTTACGAGTAACAGTCGACCAACTTATAAAATGTACTTTTTGTATAACATATAAGTACCTACATTGTTTATTCTAACACTTTTGTACCTATTTATTTAATTACTATTTATACCAATGAGGCATGCAATAAATAATTTTTGAATTTTGTCACCCATCAACAACGAATGGGTATAGTGAGTTGAGGCTACTATTTAGACAACGCAGTTTTGGTTCCTTACAAGATCTTCTCGGTACAAGGTCTCCACCGTAGGGTTTGCGAAGTCATGGCTTTGAACCTGTATTCTGTGCTTTGAACTGACGTTCAAAAAACACTTCTTAAAGTTCATTTTAAACTAAAAATCATTTTAAACTTATTTCACATTCCAACTCACAACTTTTTTTGAAAATCGAAATTTCAAACAACGTACCTTCAAAATCTGAGTTGAACACTTACAAGAACAGCCTAAACTCCAATTGGGTGTGCCCCATTCGCGTTGTCGCTTGTAGACAGTCGGCAACTAATTGTAATCTCGCCCCCGCCAAATTGAAACATGTCGCGAGGAATAAATATAACACGAAGTACGTTCAAGAATGTCTCTTGTAAAGGCTTTCTTGCTAAACTTCCAAATGCTTCATAACAGTTTAGAGAACCGTTTAAAGTTATAGTAACACATATATTATTATTTTAAACTCTCTCTATCTGTTGGCGACTGGCTGGTTCAAACCTTTCTTACCTTTTAAAAGACCTTTTTTTTTATGTTTTAATGTCAGTGTTCCAAGTGACGGATTTTTAGTTGTCAAGTTGTTTTTGCTACGAATTGTTGTACTTACTGAAATAAACATTGAACATTTACAAAATACTACGTGTTTCCATCAATTAATTCATCATACAGTCCAATACTCCATAACACTATCCCTCATTACAAGATAAAATTTTACGAAGAAAAAAATCAACGGAAGCTTGAGTAGGCAATCCACAACCCTTGGATTATCGGTCCAATGCTTTGACCGTTGAGCTCCGAGCCCTTAAAGATTTGTTGAATTTTTCTAGTACTTTATGATTTGACTTCTTGGCGGGAAAGTGAAGAGTCATGTTTGCGGTTTTGTTTTATTTTCTAAAATTTGTGTTTTGTCGAAATAATGGTGGATTATTAACCGTTATGTGTTTGTGAGTGTGCATGAGTGTGGGCAAATGAAACAAAACAGTCCAACGTTACTTTTCAAAGTCTCTCAAGAAGTCCGCCCGAGGACTTAGTAAAGCCCCACATCTTTACGTCAGTAGGTAGGTCAGTAGGTGTCAACCTACCTCCTGACTACCTACACTCGAGGGGTCGGGGGGTATAACATTTCTCACTTCTCATTTCTATTATCATTCATCATCATCATACAGGAAAGAAATATTGTTTATTTATACAGTACTTGTGAGAAAAATTACTTTGACACTGGCTAAATGTGCTAATCGCACGAAGCCATCAACAAAAACAAAAAAAAAACTTTATGATTTACGCTGCAAGCCAGCGATATTACGACACCGAAGATTTTTTCTTGTAAATTTTTATGTATGAAGTCAAAGTCAATTTTTTTTATTCAAAAAAACTTTAAAAAAGTGGTTTTTAATAGTCCCATTTTTTTTTACCTGCTACCCATTCATGACGGCTAGTTTTTATCTGTGGAGAAGAATGGGCGCAAAAAAACTCCACAGCTTTAATATAATAACGACATTTACAAAATTGTATGCCATTACCAAGTTATACAAGTTTAAAATACCTTAATAATATTTTAAATTAGAAATACTTGTTGGAGTGATTGGAGCATTTTAAACCCCTGCTGTTTAGTTTTCAATGTAATCATACACTTTATAATAAGCTTTTCTTTAATTAATTAATTAATGGTGGTTAAAATGTATTAATATCAAGGTTTTGAATATGACTTGGAACTTTATTGTAAAAACACAGCGCTCTAAATGAATTATTTACTTTGTAGAGCCTATATAGTAAGTATTAAGCATTGTGATGTGAATGCAAAAATTAAAACAATAAAAATCTCTCTCTCTTTTCCAAATAGTTGTGATTTTACTTTTATGCCGCTGAAAATCCATTAACATTTTTGGAATAAATAAATGTGTCCCTAATTATGACGAAAAAACGTTTATTATTATCAAATATAATTCACAATAATTTGTTGTAAAAAATATTTGCATTTTATCACTAAAATTATAATTTTGAAGTAGGCTGTATGGCTATATGTAATCAAGCGCCTTACATTTGGCGCGTGCGAAAAAAAAACTAGCACGCCATTTTCCATAATTTTCATATTTTTTGTATCGCATTTGTTGCTGTGTGGTAAATAATTGAAAAAATGTCAAGTTTTAGTATCGTACATAGAATACTCAATTCATAACAAAGCAAAAATCAGTGACAAAAATATAACGCAAGCCATTAATTTGGAGCCAAAGGCAAAAAAGTTTAGCCCCGAACCACAACCATGTACATCTCGTAGCATGAGTTATTTGGTGCCTTCTCCTTCCAGTAATTTGTATGAGTTACCTTTGTCGCCGACATTTACACAAGAATCAAATGTAGGTACCAAAGAAGTGGCAAGAACCAATGTAACACAAACTGTGAAATTGTCATCAAAAACAATCCAATATCGCTTTGAAATTGTACATTCACCAATTGTGTTAATAATTAAACGATTTATGCAATGCACGTTTCTTTTTTCATCGCAAGTGTGTTGAAAAAGTGCGTATGAAACTCGTGAGCAACTTGCTCACTAGACACTCGGTTAATTTACGCCCTCGCCTACGGCTCAGGCTGCAACCTACAACCAGTTATTGGTTACTCTACAACCACGTGTATAATGAGCAACTTAGCTCCCTTTATTGTGTTATACCTACTTAAAGCTCCAAGTATCGGTGTTGTACTGGATTTGGTTGGTGCATGGTAAGGCTTATTAACGTTCTGGCTAGCTACCATCATCTTATCTAAGACGCAATTACCATAAGTGCTGCAAATACAACATTTCAACATAGCCTTACCTTTCTAACCACATTTAACATTAGTCAGTTTATATATGTCACTATCTAGCCAAAGTTTACTTTAATTAAGAGCTCCGACTGCATGTACTTTTCTTTTAGCAGCGCAATGCGATCGCCAAGTCGCTAGAACGCGCGTTCACGTCCCGCCAGCTGGCTCTAAATAAAATCACTTTGTAGACAAACTGATTAAGACAGCCACGGGCGAGCTTCCTATTTACAAACGCCTCGACTTGTATAAACAAGTAACGGAACTGTCGCGGGATGTCTGCACACTTGAGTGCTCCCTTCCTCTAGGTCAATTGCGGACAGCTTAACTGGACGGTCATTTCCGTTTTTATGTCGGTTGACATGACCGCGGCTTAAATTGTCCGTTAATTTCTAAACTGAATAATACGGTTCTTGTACATAAAATCGATAGTCTTTTTGAAATTTTATTGAACGTTCCATCGACACGTCACTATAGCGGGAGTATGTGCCAATAGGCATGACGACAGTATCAAAAAATCAACGTTTTAATGATTTTAGGGGAAAATACATATTAAATAAATTTCAAACAACAGTTTTATTAGAAATATTGAGATTATTAATATTTTCAATAAAATAAAACATTATAGTACTGCAATCGGCCATTTTGACTGAAACACCGCATGACGTCACGATTATGTAAACTCCGCTGTCAATATTGTCCTTCACTGTGTTTTGTTGTTGTGAATACTACTAGTTATGCATTTGAATGGATTTTTTATTCGTTTACGTGTGATTTATCGACTCCACTCGACTATAACAATGGAACCAAGCTTTGTTAAGGCAAACAGCTCAAAGGAGATCAACCAAAATGGTACCGAATTGTAATGAGTTGTACATTCGTAGATTTTAGATATTATATTAAGCATTAAACAAGGTATATTATACGAAAAAATAGGAATCGAAACTAGCAGAATAAGCCTAAAAAAGTATTTAGAAGTAAATTGATAAATTAACGTAAAATGGAACGCAAAAAGCAAATCGATTAAAATTGATTTAATTATTAACAATGAATAAAACAATAATTCGTTTATATTGACAAAAGAAAACTAAAGAAAACGCGTTTAAAAAAGTAAATACTTTTAATTCATGCATTTACATTGAGAAAATAACATAATTATTTTATGTAACTCAATAAATCAATGTAATCGATAACCAATCGATTTTTTTCAGTTGTGCCCTTGTCAATGGTAGTCTATTCAAACCGCGGGGCTTATCTGTCATTGTCACTCGGTGTCAGACGTCAGTCACCCTGCCCTATAGTGTTTAGTGTCACTAGCATAGCAAACTAGCATGCTTATTGCTGGCAAATGTGAACACTTGCAGAGCAGCTAGTTTTAAGCATGCTCTATAATGAGCATGTGTGTCTGTACTTTTATATACCTATAATTTACGTAATATGCCTTTAGGTTGTTTTACATAAATAATAAAAAGGTTTAGAATATTGTTAATAACGGAAATAACATTTCTTAATTAAATTAGTTTTTTTTTTAAATTCAATAAACTAATTGAGTTATCTCGTTAACTCTACTAGCTAGCAAACTCAAATAAAGACAATAATTATACTACTATAATAAGGTTTAAAATGGCAAAAGTTTTGTAGCTGTACAAAAAACTTATTACGGGTACCAAAGCTCCATACAAAGTGGTTGTTCTCCTTTGCCCAGGATTGATGTCTTGATGGTGGGCGATTTCCTCGCAACAAATAAAGATTTTTCTCGTCTGAGTTTAGAAAACTTCCTTGTAAGTAAATTTTATAATTATTTATTTTTACCACTAAATATAACCAACTTACATATAATCAAACTCGTTTTGAACTCATGCTTTACTTTATTTTACTTTCATAGGTTATTTTTGCAATAAACTTTTCATTGTTTATTTTTAAAGTTAGCTCCCAGCTTGTAAGTTATTAATTCAGAGTTAACTAGCGACCCGCCCCGGCTTCGCACGGGTGCAATGCTGATACTAAATGCATGTATTTATACATATAAATCTTCCTCTTGAAACACTCTATCTATTAAAAAAAACTGCATCAAAATCCGTTGCGTAGTTTTAAAGATCTAAGCATACATACATACGGACAGACAGACAGCGGGAAGCGACTTTGTTTTATACTATCTACTGATACCATGTTAATACCCGATAAAACGAGTAAATTTTTATAACTATAAACCACATACTAGTACTAATAGTATTTTCCCTCATAGTAAACACCTAAAATTTCGCCGTACGAGCTTTAACCAATTAACTCTTATTATTTTCTTGTTTGTAACATGTACAACACCACTTTGTTGGGTGTTTCTATTTATGTGTTTTTACACTGAGGTACAGTACACCACTTATAAACTTTGGAATTCATTTTTATCACACGAATTAATTTAATGTTTGGTTTTCTTTCTTTGCTACGCATAGACACAATGGCATTGCAATGACATACTTACATAAGCGTGACGTCAGAGACGACGCCATGACACCTGCGAGCTGTTTTCGCGCACTATTGAAAAAATATTAGAAAATGGCTTTAAATTTCGTTAAACTTAAGTTTATTACCGAAATGAAATAAATGTTTTTTCGTAAATAGTAAATGTGTATCTACATAACGGAAGAGGATTTCAAAATCTTTCGTCATGCCTATTATCGATGGTACACCACATCGACAGTACATCATTAACGATAGGCTTCACTATATCGATGGTGCGCTCTATCGACAGCCGGACCCAAGCCAGACACAAATTAAAAAGGGTTTTGACAGCCACGGACCAGCTTCCTATTTACAAACGCCTCGACTTGTATAAATAAGAAACGGAACTGTCGCGAGATGTCTGCACACTTGAGTGCTCCCTCCCTCTGGGTCATTTGCGGACAGCTGAACTGTAAGGAATTAGGGTTTTTCCGTCTTTCGACATGACGGATGAGCAAGCGTCGTAGATGTATGTTACCTCAATAAGGAGTATACGGGGTATCGCGAACGCCGTCAAGCAACATCTGTTGAATGGTAATAAGAGAGAGCGAGATAATAATTTGTTTAAATGCTGCTAGGTATTAGTATTATTCTTCCTATACCTTTAAAACTAATTTTCAAGCTGGCTTAAGCGGGTGACACATAAACATAAATGAGATTTGAAGCTAAAACCTTTTTTCATTTAAGGATAATGAAATTTTTATTCTTCAAGTCACTTATAATGAGAAACAGTAACAAAAATAATATAGGTATTTTATAAATGTGTTGTCCAGATGGTAGGTGGCAGATGCAGTCAGTATTTATTTGATATTTTAGTCTAAATCATCTGGTAAAATGTATTGTTTTAATCTCTTTTTTTTTTACATATTCTGGTAATTTATTATATAGCTGTGCTCCTTCAAATGTTATAGTTTTTACCATTGAAAATGGTTATCAGATGCAAATCGCCTGAGACGTATTTTTGGCTATAGCTCCGAGGATTTTGGGAGGATCAAGATGAGAATAGTACCAAGAGTTGAGGAATTTATCGAGACACGTGTGAGCGTTTGAATTTTATAAATCGTTTTGTAACTTTTTTTGTAATATTGAAAAATGTAAAAAAAAGTTGGGTTTTTTGGGGGGTGTTTGTTTACTAAATTGTAAATATTTAAAAAAAAAACCGACTTAAGAAAAAATGGAAAAAAAGGTCCTAGGGTATTAGTTTAGCTACAAAATAGCAAAAAATTTTTAAAAATCGGTTAAAAATTGTGACCTGTGGTCTCTTTAGATTTGGTATTGTAGAAAAACAGGTATTTCCGTATATAAAAAGTGATGTAGCTTCTATGATTATTGACCGATCGTCATGGTAATGGTGTTAAAAGATGCGGATGCAGGCGAGAAGTGCATTCCAATTGAAATTTTGAAAATCGGTTAATACGTTTTTAACAATTCTGAAGAAGATATGTTATATTTTTAAGATTGATAAGATTGACTACTGACTAGGTAAAAATGTTTGGACGATTCAAAAGCACTTTTCTAAAGTTTATTTGAATAAAAAATATTTGACTTTGACTTTGACTTTGACTTGGCCATCGCATGAAAACACAATGTATCTCACAAGTAAAACATATATTATATTAAATTAGATTGCTTAGTGCGATTGTCAAGTCAATCTGGGGGCACGGCCGTGCCCCCACCAAGTCGAGCAAAAAAGCGTCACGGCCGTACCATCCTTTCTCGAAGCAATTCAGACCATTTTCGACCCCCTGTAACTTCGTTGTGGATAAAACTAGAAGACTGAAATTTTCAGTAACCATGCAGGCATTGTAAAGACACGTATATTTCAAATTTCATTCAATTTGAACCAGTATTTTAAGAATTATAACGGGTCAAATTTCTTAATTTTGTCACTCACTGACTCACCGATCATCAAAACTCTAAGGCACTGTTAGCAGACATAGAAGCTTCAAATTTAGAATACAATGAGTGTTTAGTGTATAAATCAAGGAAAAACTAAAATATTTTGCAATTTCGGTCCAGTTTTCTAGATACATCAACTGCATAAATAGCTTTGTAATCCCATATAAATGTATAGGATTACAAAGTTACATGTGCAGTTAATGAATCCACTGATTCATGTATAATATAATGGAATAATAGGTTCAGTTAAATTTTTCAATATTGGCTTTATTCGTAACGATGTTTTATTTTATTTATTTTACGGCAATTATTATTATTGCGTGCGAAGCCGCGGGTTTAAGCTAGTCCCATATAAATATAGGCGCATGGTAGTGCCCCTGCCAAATCGAAAGGAAAAAAGTAGAACTGTCTCTACAAAATACAAAAAGAAATGAGATCCCATCAAAAACAATACTTGTCAAAAAAACCAAGTCTCGCAACTCAGTTGTTCTGCGGTAAAAAGTTGTGAGATCCATGTAATACCAAGTCGGTTATTAATTTATTCAGTCTCTACTTAAGCGACTTTCTGTCTTAATACGTCCAGTCTCTAAGACCACGATCGTGGTCCATAACATTCTTTAATGTTTTATATTAATATATTGAGACTTGGCCATCGCACTAAATAATTGAATTTACATGTGTTTTCAGGCGATTGAATTTACACGTGTTTTCAGGCGATGGCCAAGTCTCAATATATTTATATAAAACATTAAAGAATGTTATGGACCACGATCGTGGTCTTAGAGACTGGACGTATTAAGACAGAAAGTCGCTTAAGTAGAGACTGAATAAATTAATAACCTACTTGGTATTACATGGATCTCACAACTTTTTACCGCAGAACAACTGAGTTGCGAGACTTGGTTTTTTTGACAAGTATTGTTTTTGATGGGATCTATTTATTTAAAACATAAAAGATTTTTAATATTGTTTATTCTTTTTGTAGATTGTCCTACTTGTTTTCCTTTCTGGTACCATTTACACCTTTTATTCCATTATATTATACATATAGGTATAATAGGTATAATGGAATAATAGGTACACTGATTTATTAACTGCAAATGTAACTTTGTAATCCTATATATTTATATGGGATTACAAAGTTATTTATGCAGTTGGTGTATCTAGAAAACTGGACCGAAATTGCAAAATATTTTAGTTTTTCCTTGATTTATACACTAAACACTAATTGTATCCTAAATTTGAAGCTTCTATGTTGCTAGAAGTGCCTTAGAGTTTTGATGATCGGTCAGTCAGTGAGTGAGTGAGTGAATGAGTGAGTAAGTGTCAAAATTAAGAAACTTTGTCTAGATATAATTCTTAAACTACTGGTTCAAATTGAATGAAATTTAAATTCACAGTACCTATGTACTGTGTTTATAAAATGCCTGCTTGGGTGTCTGAAAATTCAGGTTTCTAGTTTTATCCACAACAATGTTATAGGGAAATGGCCTGAACTATTTCGAGAAATGGATGCTACGGCCATGCCGCTTTTTTGCTCGACTTGGCGGGGGCACTGCCGTGCCCCCAGATTCTTTAAATTCGATCTTGCTGCCGAGGATAGTGACGATCAATAATTACATTTCTTTAATCTTATCAATATTTTTAATGTTAATTTACTGTAGCATATAACATGGTTTAGATATCATATATTATGGTATAACTTTAAAACTGCATCATCATAACACATAAACAATTGAGTTTAATTCATAACTTTCAGCTACGGAGCCCCAATTCTGAAAATGATAACCGTAGCAGTGTGTATAAAAACTGTATTATTACATCACGATCGGAAGACCGCGAATAGCCGTTGAGTAATGTCGTGTCAACGAAAATAACAGCTACCTAGGGCCGATTGCGAGGTAATATCGTATCTAACGGTCAATAAAACTGAGAGATATGATCGTTTCCAAATTTATCAGGGGCCCATCAAATATACCCCCAAATTTCACGGTTCACTCCCGTTATAGAAGGATGTTTACTTAACATTTGATACTTACAGTCAATTTATTTAGGCAGCAAACATGCTTTCAATTATTACCCGAGCATCGGAGGGTTATAAACTTAGTTTTTTGTGTGTGGGGTCAGGGCGAGTCGCTGGACCGTCTTTTGTTTTTAATATTGACAATGACACAAAGATACACAAAATGGCTCGTCACGTCATTATCATCTGCTTAAAGCTAAGCATAGCAATGCTCATGCTTCAACATGGAGATATCAACCGAGGCCAACGGCTTAGCGTGCCTTCCGAAGCATTAGAAGTTTGAGATATTTAACAAGAATGCAATTAGTAAATTTGGTCATGTCGATTAACTGACCGTTGCTGAAACTGATGTTTAAATATTTAAGCAGTGGATTCATCATAATAATTGTCATCATCGGTATAGTATGTCTCATAGCTGGGCATCCCACTACAGATGAACAGATGATATAAGGAGCGCGATGGCGCAGTAGGAGCTCGATGGCGCAGTGGTTAACGCAACGGGTTTGCGATTGCTAAGGTTAAGCAAGTATCGCAAAGGCCGGTCATCGGATGGGGGACCAAAGCTTTATCATCTCGAGCTCCTCCGTTTTTCGAAAGGCATGTAAAGCCGTTGGTTCCAGCTGCATTAATTTTGCTGTCGTTTACAACCACCAAGCCGCATGGACCCGCGTGGTGGTTTATGGCCCATTCTCTCTATCCATCCATAGTGCTCATGAGCTGGTGATGATGATATATCAGTCTTATATCATCTAACCGCCTCTGTGGACTAGTGCGGTTTAGACCCAGGGGTCTCGGGTTTCATTCTCGATACATGTTTGTGTACTCTGTTTGGTTGGTGGTAGGGTTTGTTTATCCGCCTGACTAGCTACCACCATCTTATCTAAATATGTCGCCATAACATCAATGTTTGTAGCATTGTTGTGTTCCGGCAGCTAGATATAAGATATATTAAAAAAAAATATAAACTTCTAGTTGCCACCAAAACAAACTTTACCATTTTTTTAAACAGATTATTGATAACACTTCCTAGTCGTAATATTTACGAGCAATAATTTGGACTAATGGTGCTTCGTCGCATCCTAGATAAACCATTTACGGGTTAAAAGCAACGTAAAATACGAGTACATATGAAGCGCTTCAATAACATATCGAATAACTCTTAATTGCAGCTCATTACGGGGTCGTTAATCGTAATGTTTTTGACCATAATTGGAATATTATAATATGGATATTAAAGCATAAACAGTAATTAAATAGTTGCCATGCCAAATATCGGGACAGGTTAAGAAAGATTTTTATACTTTTGTAATGTTTGCAAAGTGTGGATTCACCACGCAGATTTAGCTTTTTCTGAAATCTGGATGAATAAAGTTATTTATTATGTAAAAAAGTTATCTATCCGCCTTTTACTCGTAAACAGTGGGCTGCGTAAATAATATCTCAATAATGTGACGTGCAATTAGAAAGAAGGTACAAAATAAATATATGTGTATGTATTTTCTCCTTCGATAAATTATAATCATAATTATAAAAACACAAATGTTGAAAAAAATTTCCACAAGCAGGATATGAACCTGCACCCTTTTGACATTCCGGGTCAGGTGCTCTTCCAATTGAGCTATCGTGGTTCTAACCAGCCCGCCGAAATTATTCAACATTTTTTACTTTGAAAGCCAAAGGCGCCTATTCAATGTCAACAACTACCGTCACTAACATCCGATCATAATATTTTTACAAATATTAAAGATCAGTTAAGAAGTAAGTAAGCTATTTATAAATGTTCAAATATTTTTTTAACGCAAATTTTGTTGCGAACGAATTATAAAAACACAAATGTTGAAAAAAAATTCCACGAGCAGGATTTGAACGTGCACCCTTCTGGCATTCTGGGTCAGGTGCTCTTCCAATTCGTCCGTCTGAGGCAATCAGCAAACTCTCTCAAAAAAAAAGGCGTATCTTTTATTTTAATGAGTGAACAGCAAATGAGACCGTCGCGTTTCTGGCGCGAACAATCAGCTAACTTATTGTTTTACGTACGCTCAACAAAAGAGTGACTGTTATTTTACTTAATTTTAATTTCATAAAATTAAAATGCACAATATAAAAATGTCTAAAATTGATTCAGTAGTCGAAAATTATGGAACTACAATCAGGTTATTGTTAAGCTTCTATATTATGCTTGGGTTAGGCATGGGTTCACGTCAGTAGTCTAACGGTTCGGCTACTGCCGCCTAGCCGCCTTGTTTATTACGAGTATGTTACATGTTGTATATATGAATATAGAATATTTTTCTCTTCTTTCGATAGCAATAATGTCAAGAACCTATAATCAATGTTCATAGTAAACTGCGGAGACGTCCGTCGGCTGACGAACCACTCCATAAAGGTCGTAACGTGCCCGCACCCAGGCTCATAAATCCAAGTAGCGAATTTCACGAGTGATCAGTTTGCGTCGAGCTAAGACTAGCGAGGCTTAGAGGTAGACTAGAGAACTCTATTCCTATATAATATAATAAATTTCGTTTTTCTGCATTGACTCGACCGGGAATCGAAACCGGTACCTCGGAGATAGCAACACCAGAAACTGGCGTGCGAGCCACTCGACTAAAGAGGCCGTCATACCACTTTACTCATGTGGTCAGAATATTCTGATGGGAAGTGGTCAACGTCACTCGTAGATATATATTTTTAAGGGGGTGCAGCGCGGACGCATAATTGCGAGTTTCAAGTTTCTTTATGATAGCGAGCGAGCGGCGCGTGGCAGTGGTGTGACAACGGCGCACGACTACGAATACGCACGCACAATAATATCTGTACAGAGTAGGCTGGTGATTTAATTAGAGCAATGTTTACTTTCGTAAAATCATAGGCGTTTGAGTAAAAATAATAAGTCTTAATATTTTCATACTCATATTTTTAAATTTGAAAAATAAGACAACAGTGGCCTGCGGAATATCAATAAAAACATTTTGATATCGGATCTTTGTTTCATTTGTGCTATATTTACAAAGTTTCTGAAGAAATAAGTTTCTGGATATCATTATTTTATGTATTGTTTATGCAGTTTCTGGGTATTTGTTTCAAATTCCAAGACAACCATGGCCTTGTGAAAGGATCAAGCTTACCTACACTAGTCCTTTTAATGTATATGACCAATTCAGCGCCAGTGACTTAAAAACACGTAAATTTTCAAATTCCGCGCGGCAACCCCAAATAAGCTTTTCAACACATTGTCTTTTTTCAAATTGTAATTTGTTCGCAACAATAATTGCGTAAAATTATATGTAAATAATCATAAATATAGCTTGCCTAATTCTTAACTGATCTTTCACTATTTGTAAAAGCATTAAGATCGGATGTTGATGACGTAGTTGTCGACATTGAATAGGGCTCCTTTGACTTATAAAGTAAAAGTGGATAGTGTTGATTAATTTCGGCGAGTTAAATTGAGCCACGATAGCATAGTTGGCAGTGCACCTGACCCGGCATGTCATGGGGTGCGGGCTCGAATCCCGCTCGTGGAATTTTTTCAACACTTTGTCTTTTTTCAAAATATATTTTTTTAAATTTTAAGGATTAGCACTTGACTTGTATCTCACCTGATATGTGATGTGATGATAAGGCAGCAAGTGGAGGCACTTCACAAGAAATCCTCAACTTCTGAGGCACTGGCTATATAATCTCTTACAGCCGGTTGCACCAAAATTTTCATTTTACGAATTCGTAAAAAGTAACGTAAAAAGTAAACGTATAATGTAAAACGTTGTTGTACCACACTTTGCGATACGTTTTACGGTTACATTATACGGTTACTTTTTACGTAGCTCAAACCCTGCTCATAACGTAAAAGTATAAGATTTTGACAGTTCGTTCGTGTTTGCAATTCGTGTTGGAGGTTAGAAAACGCTCTATTTATTTAAAGAAACGTGCTCTGAGAGAATAAATGAGGATAATGTCTTCCACAAGTTCTGACAGTGATAGTGAAATTATTCAATATATCACTCGCCGTCGTCGGAGAACAAATATTAGAGTATACCAAATGCTCATTGAAGGTAGCGATTTTTGTGCCGCTATCGAATCAGCAAGACCACGGTACATTACATTTGCAAATGTATTGAACATGAAGTTCCATCTAATACTCCAAGATCAGTTTCAAATCTACAACTTAAACTTTAATACCTACGGGGAGCTAGGTACTTCACAACGAAACGAATCACCATCATTACACCATCGCTAATGTATATGAAAACATGTTTCGGGTTTTACAAATACAAATAAGTAAACAATAACGACCTATCTCCAAAAAGCCCAATAAAGTACCTAACGTTATTGTAAGTAGATAGATATTTACTTTTCTTGCAGAATGTCATCTTCCAAAATAATCATCATCATCATCATCAGCTCATTTTATGTCCCCACTGCTGGGGCACGAGCCTTTCCTGTGGATAGATAGGGAGAACGGGCCATGAACCACCACGCGGGCCCAGTGCGGATTGGTGGAAAAAAATATATTTTCCATTATTAAATGCACTTTCATTACTATTTCAAAACTACAAACAATAATAAACAAACCATTAAACCATTAACGTCACGCTACTGACACTTATGACGCTAATTATCATGGCTTACTACATGTAAAATAAAAACTACCGTGGTAGTAAAAAACTACTGAGGTAAAATGGTAAAATTAACACTTCATTTGTGTAGCAAGTAATTTTACTGATACTTTTACTCGTATTTTGTTGGTGCAACGTACATTTACGAATTCGTGAAAGTAACGGAATAGTTTATGTAAAACGTAAAACTGAATTTGTAAATGTATATCAATTTTGGTGCAACCGGCGGTTAATGTCGAAACATAACAGAGCTGCGAACATTAATGTTATGGCGACATATTTAGATAAGATGGTATGGTAGCCAGCGAGGCCGACTTAAAACAAGCTCTACCACCATACAAACCGAGTACAAACATTTTTTGATTACAAACAGGTTTTGATTCCAATCAAAACCGGGGCTTTTGACAACAAAGGCGAGATATAATTTGCAATCACTTGTACTCGTCGCGATATGTAATTAATATTAAAAGTACAAATTTTAATTCCGGACAAAAAAAATGAATTTAATAAATCATTTTTTTAATTTCTCACAGGTGTAAAATAGGAATGTAGCTATTTAAGTAATATATCCCTATGATAAACTTAACTCCGACTGCTTATGAAGAGATAATCAGCTGTTCGGCAAGCTGGTAGATAATTTTAATCGAAGATGCTTTATTAAAATGCTTAATAGCACCTGTAGACACTTAACAGCCTTTATTACGAACCTTCCTTAAGAACCTTTAGCGACCGCTGGCGCCGAAGCCTTTGAAATATTTGCTAATTGAAATCGACCCGCAATCCGGTTTGGCAATTTGAGATAAGATGTTTTTTCTTTGTACACGGTGTAAGCGTAAGTCGTGCTTAATCAGTTATCAAGGTGATCAGTTACAATTTTTACTTACTGAATTAATTAGTTTTATATTGTGTAAGAGATGATTGAATGTTGAAAAAAAAATTTAAAATGTTCTTTGTCGCATCGCT
This sequence comes from Eudonia mercurella, assembly GCA_963082485.1. NCBI lineage: Eukaryota > Metazoa > Arthropoda > Insecta > Lepidoptera > Crambidae > Eudonia > Eudonia mercurella. The sequence goes on along the minus strand of OY720023.1, from coordinate 19,932,956 downwards.
TACCAATCTTTCTGCTTAGCCTTAAGTCGACTGCTAGATAATGGCATTAAGGCTTTTATGTTGTTTTGTTTTTGTGTATGTTAAAAAAGAGAGTTGTAATACTTACAAGTGATTTTTTTTTAAATTCATTTATTTATTAAGTCCGCATTTTGTACTTATTTTATATTGTACAAAAATATGTTACAAACTATTCTATAACTGCACACAGATCTATTGTATAAAAACTTGGTCCGCCTTATACATACTATCCTAACTAACCTAGTACCCTAATATTAGTAACCTAACTTAATATGCGAAAATAAGTTTGTTTGTTTGTTTGTTTGTTAATTGTCTACTATTCACCGATCATCACGAAATTTTTAACACAAATTCTCAAGGATCTCGATGGCGCAGTGGTCAACGCGCCCGGTCTATGACAGTATTAATTATATGTCTAAGATCTCCTTCCCATCAACGCATCTGCCTGCGATTCTTCTGGTCTTGCGGGTGTCCATGAGCGGCGGTGATTGCTTCCCATCAGGTGACCCGCCTGCTCGTTTGCCTCCTTCTAATATAAAAAAATAGTAGGTATGTAATTATTCTTTTAGTAAATAAATGCATACTTGTGCAGTAATGTAACATCGGTGAGAAGGCCTATGGTAACTTGAAAATATCAAACCTATCTTTTAGATTAGTTTCAGGTTCCTTCCTACATAACTTTAATTGTTAGCACTAAACTGTAAAACCATCTGGAATTGTAAAACAAAACCCCTTCAAAACGTCTGTTGAATACTTTTACTTTTCTTTGACGAACTCCGTAGCTTGCACGCCAGACTTTGGGCGGTGCCATCTCTGAGGCCCTGGGGTCGATTCCCGGTCGGGTCAATGTCGAAAACAAACTGGATGGCTGTGGTACTGTCGTTGTTTCTGATTTCCATAAAACGAGTGCTTTAGCTACTTACTTTGGGATCAGAACAATGTATATGAGGTTGTCTAATATTTTTTAATAACATTTTCTTTGATGAAAATTATTATTCATCATCATCAGCTCATTTTATGTCCTCACTGCTGGGGCACGAGCCTTCCATATGGATAGATAGGGAAAACGGGTTATAAACCACCACGCAGGCCCAGTGCGGATTGGTGGTTGTTAACGACTGCTAATGCAGCCGGGACCAACGGCTTTACGTGCCTTCCGAAGCACGGAGGAGCCCGAGATGATAAATCTTTGGTCACCCATCCGATGACCGGATTTTGCGAACAAACCGGGCGCGTTAACCACTGCGGCATCAAGCTCCTCGAGAATTATCATTATTTTGTATAAATAAAAAAACATGTAAAAATATAAAGATTACAAGATAATACGTTGTGACAGAGCGGACGGCCGAAAGCAGGGCGGCGCGCTTCTCGTGGCCACACCACGCTATGAGTGGCGGAGCGTTCCGATACCGAACAACGTGAACATCGATGCGCATACATTTGAGATCGCGTGCGCGCAGTTATACTTACGTGGTAGATATCTATGCCTATGTTGTGTTGTTTACATTCAGCCGCGCGGTAATGAGAATGAATATATGCTACTATTTAAAATAATAGAAGAAATATGTGTTAAATATAATGAAGTGATTGTAATAGGAGATTTTAATCTGTATTCGTGCTCTAGTAATATTATTAATTATTATGAATGTTTTAAAACATATTGTGGGTTCGTTCAAAGAAACCAGATACCTAACTGCAACGGTCGTCAGCTAGATCTAGTTTTAGTGTCGTTGAGGGAAGTTAGCGTGTGCGTTGCGAAGGAACCATTAGTACCGATAGATGCGCAGCACCCTCCTCTTGATATATCGTTGCTGGTAATGGGGCGAGCGGCGGCGAAGTCAACAATTCCGCGTCAGGTAAGCAGTAATGTAGTAAGCCAGTGGAACTTCGCTAAAGCCAATTTTCCGTTATTGTATTCACATATAGCTGCCATAGATTGGAGTCCGATTTATGAAATAAATAATATTGAATCCGTTTTAAATTTATTCTATGACACTTTAAATAATGTTTTTAATGACTGCGTTCCGATTAAAAAGCGAAAGCGTGTAAACTTGAGGTACAATTACCCCGAGTGGTACACTGCGGATTTAATTCGCGACATTAAGTATAAGGCTTCGCTTCATAAACGGTATAAACAAAGTAAGTCGAAAGAAGATTATAATAATTTCGCTGGGTGTAGGTCTCGGGTGAAGCATATGATTAAAAGTGCCGAGGAGCATCACCGGGTACAGGTTCAAAACCATTTAGTAGAAGACCCAAGATCTTTTTGGAAATATATAAATTCTAAGAAGGGTCAAAGGTCATCGCGAAAGATTTTTAAAGATGGTTTAGAATTAACGGACGAGCAATGTTGTACGGAATTTGCTACCTACTTTCAATCAGTTTACAGTACTGACCGACCAAAGCTTAACGTTATCACCGCGATAGCGGAGGCGGGGGGGGCAAATGGATCGGCGCGAATATGTCAGGGTAGACTAAAGTTGGCTGATGTTAAACAGGCGTTGGCTAGACTGAAACCGAAGCGTTCGGCTGGTCCAGATGGAATTCCCGCTTTCTTCTTCAAGGACTGCCGGTTTGTTCTCGCGCAACCGTTGTTGCACATATATAATAGCTGTCTAAAATTAGCAACCTTTCCGGAGGCATGGAAATTGACTCGTGTAGTCCCAGTCCCGAAAGCGGGATCTAGTGGTAAGGTAGATCAGTTTAGACCTGTGGCGGTATTGTCTACTCCGGCCAAAGTCTTCGACTCGGTTATACAAAAGAGTATTTTAGAACAGGTAAACTCTCAACTTTGTGACGAACAGCACGGGTTCAGACCAGGCCGCAGCACAACAAGTAACTTGCTGAACCATATGGCTCAAATCGTGCCGGTAGTGGATGAGGGGGGGCAGGTGGACGTCTCGTATTTTGATTTCCGCAAAGCCTTCGATGTCGTGGACAACGATGTGCTTTTAAGAAAGTTGGCTGGGGTCGGGTGTACCCCCCACTTGTTAAGGTTCCTCGCCAGTTACATGCAGGATAGACAGCAGTATGTGGAGTATGCCGGGTGCCGATCTTTGCCATACTTTGTTAGATCTGGGGTAAGTCAGGGAAGTAACGTCGGCCCAATCGAATTCCTCATAATGATCAACGATCTACCAAGAGTCGTCAAACACTCCAACTGTCTATTGTTTGCGGACGACCTAAAGTTATCACTTCGCGTCGACACAGCGATGGATTGTGAGCGGTTGCAGGGGGATATTAACCGAGTAGTTTTGTGGGCTCATGAGAATGGACTTCAGTTTAACACATCCAAATGTGTCACGATTACCTTTACGAAGAAACGTAAACCTATAGAAACTGTATATAGAGTGGAAAACATTACCATGAAAAGAGTAACGGAAGTTAAAGATCTCGGTGTTAACTTTACAGCCGACTTGTTATTTAGGAATCACATTAATAACATTGTTAAAAAGGCCTTTAGAAACTTAGGATTCATTCTTCGTAGAGCGCATGGCTTCACAAATGTTACAGCTATTACTTCCTTGTACAATGCTTTAGTAAGAAGCCATCTAGAATGTAACGCAGTCATTTGGTCTCCACATGAAGCTAAATATAGTCTCATGGTGGAGCGTATTCAAAATAAATTTGCTAGATATTTATATATGAGGCTTTATGGTATCTATCCGTATTATCCTTTAATGTATCCTACCTTATTTGTCCTGGGTATGGTGGGATGCACTAAACTGAGTGTGCGGAGAGACCTAGCCCTAGCACTATACATTTTTAAGCTGATTCGCGGAACAGTTCACAATCCAGAATTGCTTAGTTTGGTGAGGTTGTGTGTTCCCGATGAATACGTGGGGCGCCGCCGCTTACCACCGTTACTGTCGGTGCCCAGGGGGCGAACCGAACTCCCGCACTGTGCTCCGCTGACGCGCACGCTGCGCACTATCAACCAAATAGCTTTAAGGACAGACATTTTTTCTTGTTCTTTGAACGAATTTACAAGAGTTGCATTATTTATAATATGTTATTGTACTTAGTACCTACCTAGTGCTTTTCTATCGCATTAGTGTTGTACTGTAAAGATAGATTTAAGCTAAGATTAATAAATAAATAAATAAATAAATAAAGCCGTCGGCGCTTATACACGAGTTTATTTTTTATAATTAAACATCAATTTGATGATGTTGTGTTTAATTTAAAACGGTATCGTGTTGAATCGATCCCTGAAGGCCGCAACCAAATTTAAGGGAGATTTTAAAATTGGCGTGATTGTAGCTGATAAATACATTTATTTCATAATAGCTGTGCCCCGCGGTTTCACCCGCGTTAAAATATATTTTCCCGTTTTCGCAACATTTTTCATTGCTGCTCCTCTCCTATTAGTCATAGCGTGATGTAATATAGCCTATAGCCTTTCTCAATAAATGGACTATTCAACACAAACATATTTTTTCAATTCGAACCAGTAGTTCTTGAGATTACCGCGTTCAACCAAACAAACAAACTCTTCAGCTTTATAATAATAGTATAGATACCGTGCAGCGTCGAAGGAGTAACCGTTATTTACTTAATTTTAATTTCATAAAATTAACTTAACTACTTTCATAAAGAGGTCTGAAATCGGCTCAATAGATTCTGAACAATGTGTCTTTATTCTTCAAAAAGCATATGGTGCCTTTTGCGACTTTTATTTGCCATTGGATCACTTATGAAAACGGCAATTTGTATGGCATTAAGCAACGCCTCCTGGCGACAAACGAGGAGAGTTAAAATTTTGCCATATCTATGTCCGCCTCGCCTCGGTGGCCGAGTGGCTAAGCACTGGCCTGGTACTCGAAGGTCCCGGGTTCAATTCCCTGGTCAGGTAAAGTGTGTTTCGGTTTTTTTTGACGCATAGCCCGTGTTTGGCATGCGTGGTGATTAAGCCAATACCCATCAATTGTAGTGATGACTTGATTTCAATAATGGAGGCTGTTGCCCAGCTGTGGGACAGTAAAAGGCTATTTAGGTTTTTTTACCAATTTCTCGCTTTCGTTAACGTAATTGAAAGGAATTCTCCTTTTCTAGCACTAGCACTAGGCAGACATTTTAGTGGCAAGCGGAAACGGATCCGCGGCCTCTGACTTGCCTGCGTTGACTCTTGAATTATCATGAGTACAATAACGTGTAATAGACATGAAAGGTGTGGTAAAAAACAATAATAAATAATAAATAAATAAAATAATAAATAAAATAAATAAATAAGATAATAATTAATTAATTTAAAAAAATGAAAAGATCCAAAGTATATCCGATCTAGATATTGTATATGTATGTGTTGTTACAAGACATAATTATTAACTTTCATTTGTCATGCAATTATAAATTAAATACTTATGTTATGAATTTTCGAAGTATCTAACAACAATTGAAATCCGAAAAACGAATGCTGCACATTTTTTAAAAGAAAAATCTCATACGTATAAGCGTATAATGCTAAGGTATAATGTGAACAAAGTTTCATTAGAAAATCTCACACCATGAAGGTTTAATGTTAAAAACCAAACTTATTAATTCCATGTTTTAAATTCAAAAAACGAGATCACTAATGACTTTGAATCAATATTAATAACTGAGCCGGAAGACGGTTCAAAATGACTGAAAAAAATCCTTTACGGCCAATTTTTCAGCAGTGCAGTTAACGAATGCCGTAAAATTTTCATAGGCGACTCCCATGGAACATAAATTGTGGGCGCGTTAATATACTGACGCAGACATTCCGCCAGTATTGCACTCTCTAGAGGGAAACTAGGTGTGCCAGACATAATTTAAGTGTGACAATTCGAAAAAATAAAAATGCGCAATGCTACTAATACCTGAGCACAGAAGTGGGATTATATATTGTTACATACTATTAGAAAATACAGTCCTTAAGGAATATTATGAATACTAACTACTTAAGAAAGAAACGAAGAGATATTTGGGGGAGACCTTTGCCCAACAGTGAGAAAATATAGAGATATTTCCCTGTCATTACCTACTAGTTACAAAAATTTTATACTGTAAAAGAACCCAGCAGAACAATGCAAAATAACTTCCTTATGCTATTCCTTCCTTGCTGAGTTTCTTGCCGGTTCTTCTCAGTACAAGATCTCCCGCCCAGAGTAGACTTACGAACCGATGGCATAGTGACATTCATAAGAGCTACACTTGTAGCCTAAACTGAATAAAATGATTTTGAATTTGAATTTTAATTTTAATTTATAAACTAAGATTAACTTTCGAGTTATACAGCTCACAAGTAAGTTGTATATTTTAGTTGTTATATTTGTGTTTTTTGATCCAACTTGTTTTATTTAAAATACAATTAATAATCAATTAATAGTCCTGAAAACTTTGTTGGCATTATGTTTTATCAGTGCTATAGAATAAGAGGTAAAAATAAAATCTGAATTACTAAATTAACATTTAATGAAAGATAAAGTCGTTTTATTTTATTTTTATACTTAGCAGCTCTATAACAAACTTTATTTCGCTACTTAAAAATTGTATACGCTCAAAATGGTGGTACAATTTTCAGGTCATGCGCTCATAAATTAAATAACGGTGGAAGTTTCTCGAACGGCATCATTAGTGATAACCAACCGTTTAAAAACACTATCGTCTAATCTATTAAAATGTTGAGCTGTTTCTCTAAAAAGGCGGCGTTAGAAATCGTATTCCGCACACTCACACAAGTCCACAACACATATCTATATAAATAAAAATCATCATCATCAGTTAGTCTCGCTAAAATTCAAAAACTGCTTGACTGATTTGAATACCTACATATTTTTTGTATGAATCTGCCATTTTGTTTTACTTTAGATACAAAATGGCGTTCGTGACACATCTATCATATAAGTATATAAAAATCAATTGCTGTTCGTTTGAGTCGCTAAAACTCGAGAATGGCTGGACCGATTTGGCTAATTTTGATTTTGAAATATTTGTGGAAGTTCAGGGAAGGTTTAAACGGTGAGAAACGTAAATAATAAGTAACGGAAAATACTAAAAACGACAATTTAATTTTCCAATACAAAATTATTTGTTTGTTTTGTTGTCATGGAAACTTTCAAAGCTGTACGAAGTCCGCCGGGTCAGTTAGTATTTACTAAAACTTAGACAGGGCAACGTCTTTCGGGTCAGCTAGTTAAAGAAAAATGTTATCTTTTGCAACTTCTTCATCTAAACTTTAACTATAATGAGACAACAAAAACAACATAACAATATGAAGATATCTTCAGAATGTTGTTGGGGCCGCCGCGCTTCTGTAGCGCATCAGGGCAGGGATGTTTACAAAATGTCAAACTGATGGCTTCCCATCTTTCGCAAAAAGACAGTATCCCACGGTGCCAAGTGCGACTTTCATTCGCCATTCGATCACGTTAATGAAAACGATAATGTGTATGGCAAAATGTTAACTCTCCTTGTATGCCGCCAGGAGGCGCTGCTTCAATGCCAAACTACGGATAGTAAACAAAACTCACACATAAACATATTGCGTGGCAGTGGCAACAGCATTCTGAGGACGGTGGCCACAGACCATGTAGTCCGGTGGCCCACAGGTACATCAACCCATCCGAAACTGTCAATTTTCTTCAGTACATTTTCAACCATATATGTTTGTAGCATAAAGTTTAAAGTCTATTGAGGACGTTTGACAATTTCTGATAGGTTGATGAACAGGCGTGTGTGTGTAGGTACAACTCACCCTTGTGAGATGTACGATGCGCAGAGTGATTGTGGGTAATACATGTCCAATAATTTTTACTAAGACTGTAAGCTTTTTATTTTTCTTTTTTTTTTAGTTGATGGCATCGTGCGATTAGCACATTTAGCCAGTGTCAGAGTAATTTTTCTTACAAGTAATACATAATTAAACTATATTTCTTTCCTGGGATCCACTATGCTTGGCGAACCTCCGCAAACGTGGCATATATAACAAATGCGTGGCATTCTTTACTCAAGTGGCATTACATTACGTAATCAGTAAATGTCAAAAACAATATGACAGCTCAGACTGGCGATACTGGTGACAGTTTTGTTCCGTTTAGGAACGGGTTATACATTTTATTATTTAATTTTTCGTTTATGTAGTTTATTGCTAATTTATTGTGAATATAATTTACCTATTTATTTATTTTATTATTTAGTATAAAATATTACTTCTATTGTATGTATGTATATATATTGTATGAGAAGAAAGGAATGTTAATATAAATTTGTACAGGCCTTGCCAGAATACCAGCGCTGTTGCGGTGTAATATTTTACACCGTCACGGCTTATGCTGAGGCAGGGTCCTGATTGGCTCGTCACACTTTTACGTTGTTTTGTTTTTTGTATTTGTGGAAATTATGCTACTGTTTTATTATGTTGTTATTTTTGTTTATTTCTTTTGTACTGTGTGATAGCCAATAAATGTTTCATTTCATTTCATAATATAAATGAGAAGTGATAAATGATATACGGGGGGTATATTTGTTGCTTCTTCACGCTGCAACGGATGGATGGATTTGGATGAAATTCAGTATACAGATTGTTTATAACCTGGATTAACACATAGGATACTTTTTATCCCAATATTCCCACGGGAATGAATGGAAACTGTCAAAGCGGTACGAAGTCTGCCGGGTCCACTAGTAATAAATATTAATAACTCATACTCGTTGACGTAGTTTTTTCTAGTTTTTTTTTTCTCTTTTTTCTTTTTCTAGTTATTACAGATTCTGTGGTTAAACTAACCAATTGTGGTTGGTCACAATTAGAACCAGTCCTGCGATACCGACCTTTATCCTTTGATATCGATCCTTGTAAACGTTGTTTAATAGCAGTAAAAATCACATTAGCTGGACAAATTGCGATAAAGCGCGTAATTTAGATACGGCAATGGATACAAATGTAAATAAATCTCTGACCGCCGTAAATTACAGTGACCATGGAAGACATTTGGCGGAACAGTAGGAAGGTATCAAACGTTAATTCGGGAGCCAACGACGGTGGCGTTCCATTGAATAAACATAATTGTGTCGGTTAAAAATACCCGTTTTTAACCGACTTCAAAAAGGAGGAGAGTATCAATTCGGTTGTATATGTTTTTTTATGTATGTTCGCGCAAATCTCCGTCATTTATGCACTGATTTGAATGATATTTTTGAAGTGAAAACTTCTTTAGCGGCGTTGTGCACTTTTTTTGGAATGGGTAAAAAATGTTAAACTCGCGTCAGGACACGTGACCGTCAGGACACGTGACCTGATCGAAAATTCGTAAGACGGATGGATAGTAGACAGCTGGCGCGGCGTAATATAAATTTTTAATATAACTTAATATAACTTATTAATGTAATATAAATTGTCATGTTTGTGTACGATAGCCCAATAAACAAATATTGTATTCTACCACATAAATGAGAGTACTTTTATACTGATAATTAAAGCAATTCGTGCAAAATTATTCCCTAACCATTCCAAAATATCAAAAATGCACAACGTTAATATTCAAGTTTTCACTTCTGCCGGCACTCCCAGAGTGCAACCCGTCGTTTTTTTAATGGTGGTGGTCCCATTTTAATGAAAATGTTATGTTTTGGCGACGAAAGCTGGTCGGACACTGGGCTTAAAGTCTCCAACACTGGTTGATGCCCTACGATACCTACTTATTAAATTATTAAGAAAATAAGATATTGTAAGATTAGTTGTGTAAGGTACCTAAATTGGTGTTTCATTAACTGGTTTCATCATCATCATCATCATCTCAGCCAAAAAGACGTCCACTGCTGGACAAAGGCCTCTCTCAAGGATAATTAATTTTGAGGGGAATTTGCCATAATCGCCACGCTTGGCAGGCGGGTTGGCGATCGCAGTAAGGTGAGAATAATCACAGAGAGACGCTGCTGCCCATCCTCTGGAATGGTAATAACTGGTTTCGCTGATACGATTATTATAGACTGATGAGAGTAAACTTTTTTTATTAGCCTATTTTTGTGTCCCTTTGCTGGGCAAAGGCCTCTCTGCGGCTCCACTCTTCTCTATCATCGGCCACCTCATACGCAAAAATGTGGTTAAGTCGTCCCCCCATCTCCGCCTAAACCTTATTAATTACTACTTATTGGTGATACGTGAAGTCGCATCATAGAAACGAGCAAAGTATTTAAAGAAAACTTAATAATGAAGTAGAGAAAAACTTTAAATTAACGATTAATCATTGTTTTACAAATCAAAAAATGTTAAATTAATACACTAGGTATAATTTTTAATCGTATGAAATAAATTTTTAACCGCCTCTGTGGTCTAGTGGTTAAGACCACCGGTTTAGACCCAGAGGTCCCGGGTTCGATTCCCAGCGGGGGGTACATCTTTGTGTACTCGGTTTGGTTGGTGGTAGGGCTTGTTTGTCCGCCTGGCTAGCTACCACCATCTTATCTAAATGTCGCCATAACATCAATGTTTGTAGCATTGTTGTGTTCCGGCAGCTAGAGATAAGATAGCCAGTACCTCACTAGTTGAGGGTCCCGGGTGAAGTGCGCTTCCACCAAATGGCCTTATCATCACTTAACATCGGGTGAGATTAAGGCACTGCGCTTACCCGTAAATATTAAAAAAAAAAAACATTTGGTTACCTAAAAATTGGATCGAAATATATACTTGAGTCGTAAGAGAAGCGAAAATATGTATGTCTAATCCCACCTCATTATAACTTTTAACTTTTTTGAAGGCTGTGTACCTAGGTATCTTATCTTATCTTAGTGGGGCCTGTGAGGTTTCCCTCTTGCAGTAGCACTTCGACCCATCGGGATCTTTTGTGCAACCCCGTCCTTTCACTCTTCTTCCTCTGTAAAGATAGATGCCATAAGTTTGGCCACGTCCTTAAGAGCGAAGAGCCTGAAGTCCTCCGGTCTCGGATAAGCCGACCCCAGGAGTCCCATTCTTTTCCTAGCCAGAGAGTCGCAGTCACACAGTAGGTGCTGCATTGACTCCATTTCCTCTCCACATGCCCTACACAAGTTATTTGTTGATAGATGCATTCTGTGGAGCATTTGTTTTGTGGCATAGTGCCCTGTCAAGGCACCGATGGTTAATCGGGCCTGCCTTCTACTGCCTCCGCATATGAACTTACTCCGTCCTAAGGCGTTTTCACCTAGGAAAGATTTGGAGTGTTTCATACCCGGCTGCTCTTTCCATTCGATGCCGTGCCTGTTTTTGATGTAATCTTTTAAGGCCTTGTTGATGGTACTTGGTGCAAGTGCCACGAACGGCTCTGGACCAATAAGCTGGGTCTCTGAGCCCTCCCTGGCAAGTGCATCTGCCATCTCGTTGCCGTGGATTCCCATATGGCCTGGGACCCAGATCAATCGCACCTTGTTATGTCCACCTAGCTTGTTTAAAGCTTTGGTGGTTTCTAGAACAAGGCCAGAGTCGATTCGGGGCGATATGAGTGATTTGAGCGCTGCTTGGCTGTCACTCAGGATGAATATATTGCGCTTTTTCATAGCTAACTCTATATTCTGCTTTGCACATAGGAGAATTGCGAAAGTTTCGGCTTGGTAAACAGTGGCAAATTTTCCCATGCTTTGTACCTAGGTATAATGTAATAAGTTGTTACTTCGCTAAGTTTACCTTCAATACAACTAGGTAATGCAACATTGTCCATAAATTTATTATTTAGAAACACCATCAACAATATTACATAGCGTCACTTAAGTTCTAACACCGCGGAAATAAAAAATGACAACTTTTCAGGAGAGCAAAAATATCGTGCCTTTTAATATATTATATCGCGATCATAATAATTATGTTTTTGTTTTCAAAATAAAACGCTTCCATTAGTTAAAATGCCTGTTTCTGATTGGTCTAGAGGTGCGTCTTTCTATACTCTATCGAATAACATGCAAAAGTCAAAATTACAAATTGTGGACTTCCGCGGTGTTAGAACTTAGGCGAGGAATTAGGTATCTAGGTACATTACTAAAGACATTAAGAACTATTCAGCGCCTAGCACCAGTGACTTAAAAACACATACATTTTCAAATTCCGCGCTGCACCCCCTTAAAAAGTGTGCTAGACTAGGACACCTCACAATAATAACTAAAGCTGTTATTGTTCTAAAGTGTAAACCACAATAAACAAATACTTAAGTGTCTGAATCGTAAACATTTTGCACGATATCTTATAGTTTCCATAAATAAAATATTTAATGGGATTTAACGCAGACTGTTAAGGCGAAGGGTAAGGCACACTAGCGCCGCTAATGGATTAAATTTGATAACTGCTAAACTGGATTTTTTTTCAAACATTGCGGACCTTCCGACACTAGGCAAACATCTATTATTTAATAATTGGGCACTACTTTTAGGTTTGTTTCTGTATTCATTCGCTAACACCAACAGTGGCCATTGTTTGTGAATAAATGCGATAGCCCGTTTTGTGAATAAACCACGCAACAAAAAGTAGTGCACAATTATTAAACAAATACTATGGATGCTTTCCTGTTGTCGGACGGTAAGCAATGTTTAAAAAAGATCCCGTCAGTTAGTAATTGACAAATTATCAATTGGTGGCGCTAGTGTGTCTTACCCTTCGCCTTAAGTATAGGTATGGACTAATAATAGGCTAGACCGCTAGACTTAGCTCGTAACCTTTGCCGGTGCGCCTAGGAGAGCTTTACGAGTATAAGGCAGTTTGCTTAAGCAAACGGTTGAAACGTCATTTTATTTGTAGAAAACGCGAAAGTTTCATAGTAAATTTTATATCGTCCATTGTCAGTGTAACGTAGTTACAAAAATTTCGTGATTAAATATTTTTGTTATCTATGGGGCGGGAGGGATTACGAGTATGAAATAAGGCTGCGGTGCCACTTAACATTATACTGATGGCGGAAAAGAAAAACAACTGAAACGCCATATTGCTCGAAAATTTGTTTTATACACAGTTCAATAGGATTCTTTTCTCTGTTGATGACTGAATATTATATATATGCGAAACATCAAAACAATACTTTAGCAAATAAATGAATTATAACGTTTAGGTTGTTATAAAAGTTGTATTTTTGTATGTATTTTGTTATATTTTACTTTTTATATAATTTTTATAAAACCTAGATCTAAGATTAAAAATAAATAAAGAGAAAAAAAATAATAATCAACCCCGATGACATAAGTTATGCGATCCGTACGGCACAGAACTGGAAAAGTTCTGGGCCGGATGGATTGCACAACTCTCTGGGCCGGATGGATTGCAAAAATCTCATTATTAATTTTGACAAATAGTCTATTGTATTGTATTTGTAAATCAATGTTCGTAAGCGATATTTATTTACTGAAGCAGTGACGTCACGAGCCAAAACAGCATGGCGGCTAGCGTTTCCGCGCGAAAATTTAAAACGATAAATTAAAAGTAGTTTTTATGGCATTAATAGGTTTAAAAAAAATATATTAAAATTATAGTGGTTTATTATCATTTAAAACACTTTTCGAAAAAGGGTGTAGGTAATACCCTATTGCCCTCAGGTCTCTCTCAGAGGTAGAAACTTACAAATATCTTTCAAATCTAGACTATTATTGCCAATAACGCGCCAGGCAATGCTCATCGATATCACCATTCCGCATGACGAGAACCTTGTGAAAGCCGAGAAGGGCAAGCTTACTAACTAAGGATTCGACAATTATTGTCCCCATAGTCGTATCTGCAAACGGCCTTATAGCGAGGAGTCTCGACCATCATCTCAAGAGGCTTTCGCTGGATGGCTGGATCAAGGGTCAGATACAGAAGGCAACACTCCTGGACACGGCACGCATTGTCAGGAGATTTCTTTCTCTGCAGCCTTAATCGCCGGTAGCTTGAGTCCTGCTCCGCTGCTGGCGATGTTCTAGGTTTAAGTTTTATGAAAGTTGTATTTTTGTTTGACATTTTGTTATATTTTACTTTTTATTTATTTTTTATAAAAAACCCAAATCTAAGATTTAAAATGAATAGAGAGTATAATAATATAATGATATCCGATGTAACAACGCCACTTACAATTTAACGAATTGTTACTTTTTACAAACTGTTTAAAAAAAACATCAGTGAATCCACCAATGAGCGCGTTAAGTGGTGGCAGGCATTTGTAATATAATTTACCGCGGGCCGCGCGAACGCGGCGCATCCAATTTTGCGTCCGACATTATCTCTGTTGTTGCAGCCCCATTTTGGTGTCTTCC